>QJNS01000168.1:0-171561 GCA_004154925.1 Monosporascus cannonballus | reverse complement strand
GAAATAAGAGTCATCTACTCCTAATTTTTTAACTGCAGCAGTAATTGAAGTAAACTCGTATGTTTCAAGAGTGTAGAGTAAGGTCGCTTGGTCTGAAAGTTATTAACCTTCCAGATTCTCGGTTCGTTCTTTATCCTCCCCGGATACCGAAGCGCCTCCTCCCCAAACCGTACGTGATAGTTTCCCATCATACGGCTTTCACCCCGAACTCCTCTTCCTTTCGTTGGAAGAGATCTTTGGAATTAAACTGTTCGGGACTGGTTGTCTCATTTATAGGCGGTTCCATCCAAATGGGCGTCTAAGTCCTTCTAAGGAACTTCCAGCTCCGCGTCTTTCATCGTTAGCCTTCATTTCCTAAGGGATTTACTCCCTCTTCCCTACTACTCTTCGGGTGGAGTTACTTTCGATTTCACCCATTCTTACCTATATATGTACATAGTGGCAACCGCCACTCAATCCTTTGAGAACTCCTGGTTCGGGCTAGATCCCTTTCCTATGCTACCGGGACTTTCATCCCGTTACTCTGTACACCAGAAGGTACTATGGATCCTCCGACGCCATGGACATCGCTGCCTTTAGGCCTCCCGTATTTCAGCTTATTTTATCTTATATATCCTTTTAGGTTGTCCTTTCCTCGCTTAAACCTTCGATATTCGAAGCGCTCTTTCGGGTGATTCATGGTCGATCAATGAAACAAATCGTCCATCCCTACTCGATAACCTATAGTCGGCCATGTTACCCATGTAAATCTGTGGAGCTCGAGAAGACTTCGGGTCTATTAACTCTAACCATGAGGATAAGGTCTCGGGACCATCGAACAATGCCCTCATATGTTCTTATTCCTTTTACACTGTATGCTAAGTTCAGCCTTACGTTTCCGTTCGACCTAAACAGGTTGACCTCAGAAGACGAATCAACTTCTGACCATCTGTGATGGCATTATAAAATTACTGCTAAACGGCGCACTTCATTATTTACCACTAATACTTGTTTAGCATTCTTACTATTTAATGCTAACTTTTCCTTCATTTCTGGAGATAATCTCTTACCTAAGTTGGCATTTCGTATTAACTCACGGGAGATTTCAGTGTGCTTAGTGAATTCACTGCTACCTTTAGCTATAGCTGAAAGATAACCTTCACTTTTTAAAATATCTTCCAGAATAGAATTAGAGCTATATACGAAGAACCCTCTTCCTAAGTAAAAGTTATTTTTCCTTAACTGTTTAGCTACGTGACTTGGTTGAACTCCTATAAAATTGGCGGCTTGTCTAATAGAGACAAAAGATTGGATTTCTCCGTCCTCCTTTCTCACTAGAATTCTTACACCCTTAGATAGGGTTTCAGAAATTTTCAACCTAATTTCTTCTGAAACTATAGAATTTTTATTAGTTTCACTTATTAGTCTTTTAGTCGCTTCACTATGTTTAAACCCCTTTAATGAACCTGCAGTTTTTAAAATATTATACTCAGGTTTAAGTGTATCGAGATAGTATTGCTCTCTTTCAATTACCATATTTAAGTCACAATACTCTAAGATCTCTAATCTAAACATAGAGTAACCGTTCTTGATTAAAGATCTATATATCTTGCTATTATTCTTCTTAACTTCGCCCTCTATAAAACTAATTGTATAATATTGTCTTAATCTTCCTGCCAGATCTCGAGCTGAACCAATATAAGAGTTACCTGTTGCTATATTAACTCATCTATATACTCCGGCTTTACCCTTATTACCCTCTAAGATATCAAATTTTTGAATATCAGCATTTGAATAAACAACAACGGGGACTATCTGAGTATTAAATTCTTCTTCGGTTTTTTCTATATCTATTTCAACATCTAAATCTTTGGTTGGAACTGTTGAATAATTTCTCGCTTTAATAATATTCGCATGAATTTCTAAACTATATTTTCTAGGTAAAAAACTAATTGATTGCGAAAACTGAGATGGAAATCAGTTTTTCATATAACGGTTGAATAAAAACCTAATTGATTGCGAAAACTGAGATGGAAATCAGTTTTTCATATAACGGTTGAATTGAAACCTAAATCACTTTAAACCATAGATTTTTAAGGAATATATTTTTAAATCTAGGAAATAAACTAAATAAACTAAATAATTAAGCAAAATAATAATGCTAATTCTAAATAATATACATATCTCGTCTCAACTTGACGGCATTCAAAAATAATCTGATGTTTGTTTTAATAACTTCATTTAGAATAGCAAAGATTCGCACCTTGAATTTAATTATTTAAATGATAAAAATGAATTAAATTGCAACTTTTACCTATTCTTTAAAATACTTAAGTACTTAAATAAAAAGTTCTTATACCATATTATATATAACTACTATAGGGCAAGAGCTATACCTGAGGAGTGACTTGAACACTCACGAGATAAACTCAGAATAACTTAACTATCCACTGTCTGCCAATTCCAGCACTCAGGTTGTATCTATGTTTATATTATAATACACCTAAATAAACGAATATTTAGGTAGCTAGATATATCAAAATTTGGAGTATATCACTAATAATTTTTTAGTAAAAATTATCTAATATAAGGATTAATCTATCATTTTACTTATATAAAAATATATAACCAGGGAGGGGGCGTATTCCCTGTATACCAATTCCAGCACTTAGGTTATATTATATTACTATAAACTTTTAGTAAATAATAATTACATTACCCAAAATATATATGGATAATCAACACCTTAAACAACCATCAAATTTTTCTTATGAATAACCGCAAATATAATATAATACCATATAAGTTTCTCATACCCCTACCTCCTACCCTTGTTGCCGAACCGTACCGCACTGTCTACCTATTCCAGCACTCGGATTTTTATATTTCATTATCAAACGTAGTGATAATGAAAGATTAAGGCTAAAGTGACTTGAACACTTATCAAAGCTGTCATGAGCAGCTCACTTTACCAATTAAGTTATAGCCTCTTAAAATGTCTTAAAAGCGATCCTAATCTAAAATTATTTATTAACGAACTTACAAGGCATATCAGACAGTAAGATTATTAAGTACACTTAATATACTTAATAATCATTAGAGTCAGAAAATGACTTGCGTTTACACAATGATATCTATTCATTCTGAAAAAATATCTATCTCCTCCCTAATTTTCCTGTATGCGGACAAAGGATTTGCACCCTTATCATTTGATCATGAGTCAAATATGTTACTATTACACTAATCCGCATAAAATATAATTTTTTTTTAATAAAAATTATATTTAATTTAAGATAAAAGCATTTTCAATGCTTGATTATTTACCTCTTGAATAACCAAACCAAACCAAACCAAACTAAACCAAACCAAACCAAACCTTATTATTATTAGATATCACAAAGTCATAAAACTGTAAACCTAATCACTAATAAATTTTTGTAAAATATAATGAATAAAAAAAAAATAATTAGCTATAGTAAGTATAATAAGCAATAATAACAATAATAATAATAATAATACAGGAAGGATTAAGATATGAGAATAAAAACCAATTAAAAGGACAGGAAGAATGAAAATGTTAAAATAAAAACCACTACTAAAGGATTATAATAATATATAATCCATCATGAAATCATCTAGTGAAGACTGGATTTTCAAAACTATTAGTAAATAACTCAATAAAAATATTACCAAACTTTAATAAATATACATTATCAATAGAATAATGGTCTTTAAATTTTTGAAAGTTATAAAACTCATTTTTAAAATGTTTTTTATATATTTGATAGATAATATTTCTAGCTATCATAATAGCTAAATTATTTTCTCCCGTTTTATTATAATAATTTAAAATTAAAGTATATGTTGTTAAAACATATGCATCATTAAAAATAAATTCATGTAGAAATTTAATAGATTTTTTTAAATTCTAGTAACGTTTAATTCCAGTTAAATTCAAACCTGGTGTATTATATTTTAGATTTATAAGGCTATCTCTTCCTTCATATCCCTCTTTACTAGATTTAGTTATAACAACTAGAGTGTCTTTATTAAAATTTATTGCACTTTTGTTTTCTAGTATTACTCTAAGCCGTTCAGTCATTAATATAATTATCATCACGCAATTTTCTCTTCTATTCTTTTCACTAAAATATTCCAAGAAGAAAGAAAAATTAGAATAACCAAAATTACCCATGACTTGATTTAAACACTTTTTATTAAAAAAATCATAAGTATAAACCACTGTAACAGTATTATGAACATTTAATTCATCCTCAAGATAAAAATAAAATTCTATTATATAATACCCGTCTTCTAAGTTCTTCATTACTTTATTTAAAGAAGATGTAAAATCGTTAAATAACGAGAAATTAAACAATCTTCCAGAATTATCTGGAATAAAATCCCCTTCTTTTGTAGTATTTTCTATAAAGTGTAAAAAAGGAGAGCTTGCGCCCAAAGGAGGTAAAAATAAAACAGATTTACCTGAGGGTGAGTTTTCTGGTGTAAAGACAATATTATCTGGTGTCGAATTAATAACCAATTGAGAAGGAAGTGAAGTCGAATAAAAACGTGGTGCTATCGGTAACATAAAGGATACAGGACTAGAAAGATATGAGTCAACAAAACCGTATCCCGAACTAAAGTACGGGATTAGATAAAAGCTAAAAGGTCTGCAACTAAATTGTGTAGCATAAATATTAATAGAATTAAATTTTTTCATTTTCATCTTAAATTAAACAAAATTTTTATTACTCCTGCGAAGCGCTACGAAGTAAGCGCTCATTTATGAGCGCTCATTTATGTGCGCTCATTTATGAGCGCCCCCCCCAGAGCCAGAGGGATAAGGCACAAATAAACGAAAATAAAAATTATTAAATGAAGATTGTCATAACTATAAAATAAGGTAACAACCGTTGTATGATTATAAATTTTGAGCAAGACAGGAAATAAAGGTGCTTCACTTTCCAAAAAGATAACATGTATCATACACCTTTGTTAAAGCATCGTGAGCTAGCAACTATATTCATTGATAAAACCAATATCATCCAATGGAAGAGCTTGTACGCTACGTCAGCTATAACAGGAAAAATAAAGCAATTAATAAGTAAATAGGTTAAAATCAAACTATTTAACAACATCATAATAAAAATTATATGATAAAATTATGAAAAATAATAAACATAAATTAGTTTGTAATAAATATGAACAAGATATAAAAGTAGGAGGCGCAAGCACCTATTTTATATTAATTATTTTTTATTCATATTTAACACCGCTCCGCGCTCCGCACAGAAAGTGATTAACAGGCTCCAATTATAGTTTTCTAATAACCTTATTAGAAAACTAGATAAAATACAGGGTGCAAACATAATAAAAACACAGATCCAGAGCTTCATTCATCCCTAATTAAGATTTAGCTTAGTTTTAGCTTCTTTGTTAATTTTTACTAATTACACCAATCCACATTAAATTATAATTTTTTTTTTAATTAAAGTATAATTTAACCTACACATATATCGGAGGCGATTAAATTGAAATGCTTTATTTATCTCTTGATTAATCTATTCTGATTCATATTATATTACATTAAACAAAATGACTAAAGATTATTCATAAAACAAGAGCTTGCTGTAATTTTTTTTTTTATTTATATCCTTTTTAGTCTTTACTTTTAGTAGGTGGAGCTTATTAATAGTAAAATCCGGAAAGATACGGAGGTTTATTATCCTCCGTATTAGGAATAGACGATTATTTAAAGGTGAACGGCGTGCTGTAGTTTCTAGGTCTAACCTAAGATATTAATTATTATTCACTCTTCTAAGATATACTATTAAACCTTCAAATTCAAATTGAGTTTCTTTTTTTAACCTCTTCCGAATTGCAGTTTCAGATATATTAAAAAAATCTGCACAATTTGTTTGAGTTTTAAAGGTTTTTAAAATATTACCACTAGACACTTCTACTAATTGAACTGCTTTTGCTAGAGTATCTAATTTAAATCTATTTAAAGAAATAATTCAAGCCTTTCCTTTTTTAGACACGTAGTTTGATGGTTCACTCAATAATTTATTGATCTCTGCTTTAAGGAGAGTTCTATCAATTCTCGGTGCATTTGAATTAGATAAACGATATTTATTCATTTGACATGCAATACGCTTTATTAAAGCTTGACCCTCGGGTAAATAATGAACCCCATTTTTACGTAACTTGATAATATCTTTTCAATCCTGATAGTCTAATTCTTTTTTGGTATGTCAAGTTAATCTGTCAAACAAGGGAATGATGGCAGACTCTATGAATTTTAAGTCTTTTACAACTAAATTTAAAAACCCAGGTTTAGCAGGGTAAATATTTACTGTCTTTTTATCGACTGTTTCTAATGCGGAGCATAAGCCAAAGGCGGTGGATTGCTGAATAACTATTGAGTCTAAAAAGTCCTTTATAGCATACATTAAAACTTCGTTGTCTTTTTGGCCTAAAGAAAATGTAAACATTTCTTTCGAAATAGAATAGTGAAAGCTTCCATCACCCTCGGTAAAACCAAGCAATCAACCTTCCGTAACTAAAACTTGGTGACTATTAGGCATACAAAAATCAGCTCTGAGTTTATTCATATTGCCCTTTATACTATCAATAATAGGTTTCACTGCGTCACGGTCTTCCCGATTATTTTCCACATAAATTGTAAAAGCTTGTTTGAAAGCTAAGAAATTAAGATGTTTTGTAGTATTTAAGTTGTATTTCGAAAAAATTGCCAAAAGAATTCCGATTTCTTTTCGCGAACTAATATTAAGAGTAGCCATGTTATGCTTTTTATACGTATTTACCCTACCAATTTGTAAAGTATTTTTTATATACTCCAATGGTGCAACATCGTCAATATGTAGAACAATACTAAAATTAAAGCTGTAATTCGAACGAGAAGGATTTGAAATAAAAAAGCAACCCTCAGCGTCGGTGAAACCCCGAAATCATTCGATGAAATCTAGCGATAAGGTTAGTTGTTCCCCATTAGGTAATTCAATTGTAGTAAATTCTGGATCTTTATGATCTTTAATTAAGCCAACATTAGGTTGGAATTTAGAACTTACCTTCGCATCAGAGATAGAAGAGTATGACCTGAAGTTTAAGAATCGTACCGGAGACGCCGAAAAAAAAGGTGATAATGGAATTAATGAAGGATGAACAGCATTAAATAAATTATTAAACTTAAAGCGTAAAACACGTTTATTTATAACCTCACTTTTAAATTGAATAGTAATTGCTTCTGTAAATGATTTTATTATATTATACCCTACAATAAATCTTCCTGTATGACTGCTAACACCAGCTTCTCTACCAAAGAAGCCGGAAACCATAAACCTTGATAATGATAAAGTTAAGGTTAATATAAAAAGACCTTCACTTAATGGGTTAAAGGTAGGACCTATTAAGTCTACACTGTGATAACTTTCCAATATCAAGAATTTTCTAGTACGTGATATAATATTTTTTCTATTTAACACGAACCCTAAGATTCCTATTAAAAAAGTATTAGTGTAATATTCATTGTATATTTATTAAAATTAAATTATTGTAAAATGTATCCTTATTATAAATTAAAGGTGACAGAGTTTGATTACCTTGTAATTAAGAATATTTCTTTAATTTTTCAAAGGTTCGAAAACTCTATCACTATAAATTTTAGTTCGAACCATTCTGTCAATGAATATTTTTTTTTAGAGGCACACCCCACTCTCGTTTTTACGATGTAGCTGACTTAAATATGACTACCAAGCCACCTTATTAACAAGACTTTTTAGAGTACCTACTTTTTTTTTAGGTAATTAAGTAAATATTTAGGTGAAGTTTATATAATACAATAATACACTATAAACCGTAAGCTCCCTACCTTTACCCTCTGCATCGCAGAGGGTAGTGTAAAGATAGAAGCTAAATAATTATACAAATATTTCACAAGATTATGGAGGAATCGAACCTCATGCTAAGATTTTTAATAAAAGTGTAAACCTACTACATCATAATCTTTATAAATAATATATTATAAATAATATATTATATATATTTATGTTAAAAGATTAAAAATAGGTGCTAAATCATTATATTCACTTAAGTGGTCTTACATGGATCGAAACTAAATTAAAGTGTACATGCTATCTAACAGGTATTAAATATACTTCCGTTTTTATCTTGTAAGATAAACTCTTGAACCTTCATAGTAAAATATAGTTTTACTTTTTAATCTTTTCCTAATTCCTGCTTCAGATATATTAAAGAACTCTGCACAAGAAGATTGAGTTTTAAAGGTGTTTATTAACTTACCTGTAGACTCTTCTAGTAATTGTACAGTTTTTCTTGTATTATCATTTTTAAATCTATTCAAAGACTCGATTCATACTTTTCCCTCTTTTGATGTGTAATTAGATTCCAGTAATAAATTAGCAATCTCTTGCAATAATAAAGTCCTATCAACTTTAGGAACATCAGAGGTAGATAATCGATTATTGTTCATTTGACCTACTATACGAGCTATTAAATAATTACCTTCTTCACTGTGATGATGTCCTTTCTTTCTTAATTCTATAATTAATTTTCAATCTACATAATCTAATTTTTTCTTAGTATGTCAAGTAAGATTATCAAATAACGGAATAATAACCGATTCTATGAACCCTAGGTCTCTAATGGTTAATTGTAATACACCTGGTTTACATGGATAAATCTTAGCTGCATCCCTTTCAACGGAATTAATTGAACCCTCAGTAACTCTTGATTCTAAAAAGTTCTTTATGGCTATCATTAGAGCTTCATTATCTTTTTGGCCAATAGAGTATGTAAAGGATTCTTTAGAAATAATATAGTGGAATGTACCATCACCCTCTGAGAATCCTAATAATCATCCTTCAGTAATTACTATTTTATGATCTTCAGATCTGTTAAATTCAGTTTTAAGTGAGTTCATTTCTCTTTTAAGATTAGAAATAACAGGTTTAATTATAATACGTCCTTCCTTACTTCGATTCTCCATGTAAAGCTTAAAAGCTTTCTCAAATTTTAAAAAATCAAGGTGTTTAGTTGTGTTCAAATGAAATTTTTTAAAAATAGCAACTACAATAGAAATTTCTTTTAGTCCTTTAACCCTATAAGAAGCCACAGGATTTTTTAAGTCTTTTCTTACTACTCCTATATGCAAATTATCCTTAATGTATTCTAAAGCTGCTATATCGTCCATATGTAAGCCAATACTAAATCTAAACTCAAAGCTAGATCCCCTTGTATCTTCATATATATGGAAATTTCCCTCTGCATCTGTAAACCCTCTAAATCATTCTATAAATTCACGAGTAAGAATTCATGATTCTCCATTTGAAAGTTCAATTAAAACTGAATTCGGATCACTGTGTTCTTTAATTATGCAAGTAACGGGCTGTAAGTTTGAATTACCCTTATCTGCTTCTGATGAAAATGCTCTAAAAATAAATTTATTTCTATTTAGAATACCGAACTTGCTTCCTGTATTTAATAGAATAGTATTTACGCCGCTAACTCTAACTTTTCTACCAAAAAAGCCAGAAACTATCTGTACATATAAAAGAATAGTTACTAAATACCTAGCCGATCACGATCAAACGAGATCGGTGTACAAATAAGCATCAGCTCAAAGTATCAACAGGTAGCTAGATCAGGTTTGGATTAGCAATAATCCATATACCCCATCTATGCTAATTAAACTACCTAATAAAATGCAGGAGATAGAAAACAGATCTAAGCTTATAGATCCTAATATAATATTTTTGCTATTGAACAAGAAATCTGCAATCCTTATTCCAAAAAGTATTAGTGTAATTTGCATTATGTATATTTTAAAAATTAAATTATTGTATTATTATTTTTTGCGAAGCTGTAGGCGGGCTCTCTCTCTATTAAATACATTAAAGGGTTTTAATATATAATAATTAATAAGATATAGGGCAAATTTCCAGTCGACTGGTTTACTCCTTTCCTCCTTTTTACCAAGGGTAAAGTTAAGTGATTGCTGCTTAGCCCCCTTATTAGACTAATTAGAGATTAAGTTACCTGTGTAAAGTTAAATTAAGATTTTTAATTTAATTGAGATATAGTATACACTATATCACTATACATCCTAGATTAGACGGGATTCGAACCCGCGATAGTGGCATTGAAAGAGCCATGTCGTACCACTTGACCACTAATCCTACAATATATTAGTGGCCTTTAAACTACTAATACTTAAATATATATATAGTCAGCCCCCAGTCATATGTAGATGAAATATCTCTTTGCAACTAAGCAAAGAATTGCACCGTCAATTAAGATGGTATCATTTTACGTAAATACACTAATTTATTACTAAATTGAAATTGATTGGATTTTTGTACTCTGTTATATACTGTTGATAAAGATACTCCTAAATAATTAGCACATTCTGTTAGCTGACTAAATGTTTGAACTACCACTAGGTAATTCAATTAGTTCTACAGCTACAGCTTTATTAGTATTTCGATATTTATTTAATGAATACTCTTCTATCAATTAATGCATAATTAGATGGTTGACTCAATAAAAGAGCTAGATCTTCTAGAAGTCTTTCTCTATTAACTAATGAAACCTTGGATGTAGATAATCAATTATTGTTCATTTGACCAACAATATAGGTAATTAGTTCTTGACCTTCTGGTAAATAATGTAAACCTTTGTTAAAGATACTTAAGATAGCTTTACCGTCACAATAGTCTAAATATTTTTTTACTACGAAAGATTAAATCATCAAATAAAGGAATGATTACTAATTGAATGTATTCCTGCGAAGCGCTTACTTCGTAGCGCACATAAATGAGCGCTCATAAATGAGCGCTTACTTCGTAGCGCTTCGCAGGAATAAATACTTAAAATAGTCAGACCTCTATCTTTTGATTCAACCTTTATGATATTGCTCTTTACATCACTTATATTACTATTAGCTACTAAGTTTAGTAAGAATTATTTAATAGCATTCATTAAATCCAAGTTACCTTTCTGTGTTAATAGAAATACAATTGTATTTCTATCACTACTGAAGTAAAATGAACCATCACCTTCAAAGAACCCTAGAAGTCAGTAACTATTAATTATGAAGTGATATTTAGGCATATCAAAGTTTGTTCTTTTACTGTTCATACTATTTTTAAGATCCTTTAGTACAGGTGTAATTGCTCCACGTTCCATTGGACTTTGATTAGTCATATAGAGATTATATGCTTTAGCAAAAGCAAGGAAATTAAGATGTTTAGTAGTATTTAGACTATATTTAGAAAATAAAGCCACGATAACTGCTAATTCCTTTTGATTTGCAACTTTCTAAGTTATACTAGTACCATTACGATCAACCCGAATGACTCCTACACCTAATTTGCTTAGAATATGTTCTAAGACTGCTTTATCGTCAATATGTAATTTAATACTAAATTCGAATTCAAAGGTATTACCTTTTCTATGAATAATAAGGAAACATCCTTCTGCATCTACGAAACCTCTGAATCATTCTATAAATTCCTCGCATAGCGGTGAAAGATGACTTAAGCGGGCCGAAGGTTTATTTAGTATAGTAATATTATTGGCAATATTCTTAGTTTTAGTGCTATATCATTTAGAATAAACTCTATAAACATCTCACTTTGTACGACTTAAAAAATTCATTCAAAATTTTGTGCCCTCTCATTTTGTATCAATTTTAATAATTAAACCTTCATAAAGGAAAAATATTAGCGTTAACTTGGGCTAATAAGGTCGGAATCGAACACGGCAATGGAGGTTGAAATCCTCCCTATTATTACAGCACGGACACCTATACTCTTAAAAAAGTATAGATGTTTACACCCAATAAACTCAACTATCTGAACGCTTCTTACCTTTAATTACCTATATTGTTAACTAATTAAAAGTAATTATACTAATATTATACTAGAACTACCTACTGGTTATTCTAATAAATACTAGAACCATTATGAATAGTTGCCAATTCAGATATAAATAAATCCTCTGTCTCCATAGAATTGGTCAAGTTATTCAATACTTGGAATATTTTAAGAACTAATACTAAAAAGATTAGCTAGGAGCCCAGTGGCGGTATCGCACCGCCTTCTATTGATTACAAAACAATTGCATTACTTTTATGCTAACCAGGCAAAAAAAAATGTAAGATATAAATAAAATATTCAGTTATTTATAAAATTAGTACTTTATTCCTTAAAATCTCTAGATTCTTACAAATAAAGCCTATCTTCATAATATTTATAATTATAATAAAAATATTATAATTACTTATAATTATAATAAAAATATGATAATTACTTATAATTATGTTCGTAATATTATATTACGTATATTTAAGAAATATCTTAAGGTAAGCTTCGTGCCTATATGCTTTCAGCACTTATCTTTGACTAACATAGCTTTCCTGCCGTGCCTATACTATCATAACTACTCAAGTGAAAGTAGGATAGTCCTGTATAATTTACATTATACACTAATAATTTAATATTTGGACATATAAACAACAGGTAAACCAGAGATTAATAATTATGCTATTTCAATATTAATATATTAAGAGGTGCGAAACTTATAAAAAAAAATATTTTTTTTATTAGAAACGCAAGCTCATAAAAACTAATTTTTATTATATACTGCGTACTTCATAGTAAACTCTTAATCGTAAATAGCTCTCGTAGAAAGCTGTATGATCTACTGGACTCGAACCAATATTCTGTGTTTTATTAAATAGCTTAAAACACATATATAGCCATTTATATTAAGATCATTAAGGTTAAACAATGATGTTTAACCATAATACGTTATATGTTTCTATTTACTGTAAATCTATTGATATACCACAATTTATAGGGAGATGTGTGTTAAATTTAATTAAATATTAATCATATAAACAATAATGCAATTAACTCCTAGATGCTAATTATTAATAAACCCTTGCTGAATCCTCTTTTAATACATACCTATACGCAAGCTCACATAAATTAGTTTGATCCTACTTAAATTATTAGAAATCCAGAACATCTAAGGTCTTGTAAGATAAACTATTTTACCCTCGTAATTAAACTCTCTTTTAAGTTTTATTCTTTGTCTTACTCCTCCCTCAGAAATACCTAAACCTTGAGCACATGAAGTTTGTGTGGTAAAAGATATTAGTACTGCACCTGTTGATTTTTCTACTAAGTTAACTATCTTTGCAGAAGTGTCATTCTTGATTTTATTTGAGGACTTAATCCATACTTTATTATCTACTTTCAACTCATAATTCGTAACGCTTAAGATTTTAGTAGCTTGAGCTAATAACTGTTCACGATTTTCCAAATTTTTTCTTGCACAAGCGACTGCAAAGCCGGGTGCGAGTGAATTACTAGATAATCTATTATTATTCATTTGCCCATATATTCGAGCGATAAGAGTTTTACCTTCTTCAGAATAATGGTGACCTAGTTTTTTTAGCTCAAAAATCAACTTTCAGTCAGAAAAATCTAAAGCTTTCTTAGTATGTCAAGTCAAACTACCGAATAAAGGTATTATAACCAATTGAATAAATAAAGTACTACGTACTTCTAATAGCGTAGCTCTAAAAGGTGCAGGGTAAATGTTTACTGTCTTCATGCCCTCAGATGAGTGTTCTTCAGGTAGAAGCGAAATAAGAAAACCCTTGATCGCTTCCATTAAAGCCTTACTATCCTTTTGACTAATCGAGAAACACATCGCACCTTTAGAGATTATATAATTAAATGATCCATCCCCTTCACAAAATCCTAATAATCAGTAAGGTGTAATGATTATTTTATGTTGAGCCGGCATAGTAATGTCGTCCCGTAGTTTATTCATATTACCTTTAAGGATATTAATTTCATTTAGTATAGCTTTTTGAGTATCTATATCCTTTACATTCTTATTAGACATAACTAATATGAAAGCTTCTGCAAACCCTAAGAAATTTAAATGCTTAGTTGAATTCAAATTAAATTTAGAGAAAATTGCAATAATGATAGGGAGATCTTTGACAGAGGAAACATAATATTCTGCAATGAAACGAGTTTTATCTGTACGTACCTTACCTATTTGCAAGCTATTTTGAATGAATTCAAGAGCCGCTAGGTCGTCAATATGTAAGACAATTCTAAAACCAAAAGAAAAAGTGAACTTATCTACTATTCTATTAAAATAGAAGCAACCCTCTGCATCCGTAAAACCTCTAAACCACTCAATGAAATCACGAGTAAGAGTTAATTGTCTGCCATCTAAGTGTGTAAGGTGTAAAATATCTGGATTATTCCGATCTTCCATAATACTTCAAGCCAATTGAGAACTCTCAGTATAAAATTTTTCATTTGTGGAGTAGAATCTATATCCTTGATATGTAAAACCACCTGCTTGTTTAAGCGCTACATTAGACATATTCAAGTCATCCGCAATTACAGTCCCTCTACCAAAGGTTCCGTCAACTATTATTCTGCTTAAAAGAAATAAAAGGTTAAATATAAAAAAATCGAACATATGTATAGCACGACGGAGAGCTTTAACTCTAACCAGAACCCATTCAAATAAGACAGATTTTATAATAGAATGTAAGATCTTTCCAATAATAAGAAAGAATCTACGTACAGTATTTATTCTAAATAATAAAAGTACTTGTGTAATTTTCATTGTATATTTTTTTTTTAATTAAATTATTGTTTCTAGTGTTAAATCGAATAGATTAAATTTAGCTATTCAATTTGTATTTCGCAGCGAATTTTAACTAAGTCTGCGAAACGAGGACCCACGAAGCCCGAGGTAGCTTAAATAAGAGAAAGGAAAGTTAAATAGATTGATTAACTTGATTTATACTCAAACTACTTTTTTTTTCATCTACAATAAACTACCTCACTATAAATTTTTAATTCTTACCCCTTAAATTCAAGAAATTTACTCTACTTTAAGGGGTAAAATTTTAGGCGCTAGCATACTTCGTAAGAAAATAATTATTTATTTTCAGGCAAAGTTACCTACCTTTAGATAACAGAATGGGACTCCCTTCCATTCTTACTTACCTTGTTATATTATCAATAGATTTACAGTTACGATTATGGTTATTGACATCATATATTGTGGTATATGTTAAATAAAAAAAACATAGTGTAAGATATAAATAAAATATTTAGTTAATTATAAAATTAGTACTTTGATCCTTAAAACCTCTTGATTCTTACAAACAAAGCCTATGAATTTAATAATTAGTAAAATAATAATAAATCATTAATTCTACGATAATTATTAAAATATTTCGTCTTATTATAAAACGTATATTTAAGAAATATTCTAAGGTGGGCTTCGTATCTATATGCTTTCAATACTTATCCCTGACAAACATAGCTTCCCTACCGTGCCTAGGCTATATATCTACTTAAGTGAGAGTAGCGTAGTTCAACATAGATAATTAGTATTAACACTCTTTTGGTTATAGAGGTAATAATATTTACTATGTTAAACACCTAAACAATAGGTAAACCAGAGATTTATAATTATGTTATTTCAAGGTGCTCAAGAGCGCCTACCAAGTTCCTTTCGTACATAGGTTATTCCTTATTATATTCTAATTCCCTCTAGAAGATAGAAACCATACTGTCTCACGACGTATTTAACCCAGCTCATGTAACTTTTTAATCGACGAACAGTCGTACCCTACATAGTTTCTGCCATGGCAAATCAGATAAATAATCTGATTACAAATTTATCATGTCATTAAATCAGATCTCTTCTACTATTCATTCCATCTTTTATTTTTTGAAGCTGTTCCAATCCTTCTAATGTTAAATGGTTTTTATTTTTAATTATTTCAACAGCTTTTAAAAAGTCTAAATAATCAAAATACTTTATTCCTTGGATAGGGTGATTAATAAAAAGAGGTAAAATAATTTCAGTTAATTCTGAAAAATTTACTACTCTAAATACAAATGCATTTCTGTTAAGAGAAGCAGAACCAGCATTAAAATAATTGGCTATTGCTCTCATTAACTCTTCATCTCTCGCATGCTGAGATAGATTAAATTCTAATTGAGTTTTCTTATTTAGTTTATGATTAGGAGAATTAAAAATTCTTATCATAAAACTACCCTCAGCAGAAGTAAAACCAGCTAATCATCCAGGAGTTAATTTATTTGAATTTGAAATAATAGGTCTATCCTTTGGTATTATATCTAAGAAAGCTTCTTTCAATGTACTAGGTAAACCTTTATTCATTGCTGCTTTATATGATATAATTTCATTTAAACCTGAAGGTATTAAATGTTCTTTACCTCTTATCAATTCCAGTATATTCTTAAACAGAATAAAATCAGCTTGTTTCTGCGTTAACAGTGGATAATTATCTAAATGATTTTCAATTATTAATAAATCTTTAGGTGAATTTACATAATATTGAACACCATTTACTCCTTTTTGTGAGATTCCACCTACACCAAAATAAATTTGAAATTTTTCTAATAAAGCAAGATCTTTTTTATGAAGACCAATAGAAAATGAAGTTTTAATTTGTCATCCGCTTTTATAAGATTTATCTTTAATAAAAGTAACTGAAAAACTTCCTTCACCATCTATAAAACCACTAACAAAATCAGGATCTAGTTTTGGCTCGTATATTTGGCTTGTGTCTGTCGAAGTTATACTAGTAGAATAGTATCTGTTTAATGATTTAGAAAGGACTTTGCTTCGATAATCTCTTTTGAGACCCATTAGAGTACACCTTAACATTGAATATTTATTATTTTTCCTTGAGGTTTCAATGTAACTACCGTCTACTCGTTGCTCTTTTACAAATAAAGTGTTACCCTTATTTGACTTAGATCCGCGATAATCCATTTCTCTTTCGATCATTTCTTGACTTGTTACCATACCTGAGTAATTAGTTCAGCCACTAATGTATTTTCATACACTGTTTGGTATCAAGAACTTTAGGATGTCCCCGGAGTTTGATAGTTTCAGACACAAATATGGTATCCTACACCATAAAGCATCCATGAGGATAAGTTAAGCCGACATCGAGGTGCCAAACCGCGCATTCATTTTGTACACTCTAGCGCAAATTAGCCTGTTCAACTTGTTATCATAAAATTATTATTTCCACTTTTTACAAAGTGGTTCAGACTATTTCTTCACTTTTTTTTAATATATAATTTACTATAGATATGGATTATTTACCACTAAATTACAACACAATTAAAGGTCTGCATCTACGTCAAGAATTCTACCTTTATTCATTCTATTTTTTATTTGAATAATCTCCTCTAAACCTTCAGGAGTTAAATGAGCTTTATTTTTAATTAATTCAGCTGCTATGCATCAATCATTAAAATCTCTTAATTTTACACCTAATATCTTATATTGATTAAAAAACGGAATAATCTTTTCATAATTATCCGAAAATTTTGTAACAATAAAAACCGATCAAGTAAATTGAGACTTTGTTTTTATAACAACATTTCCACAGTCAAAAAAAGATATTAAACTATTCATTAAGGCTTCATCCCGAGTATGTTGAGTTATTTGAAATACTAACTGAACAGTTACACCCAAATTAGCCTTAGACTCATAGCTTTTAATCTGAAAAGACCCTTCACCAGAAGTAAAACCCACCACTCAATTAGGATCTACTACTTTTCTCTCACACACTAACTCAGAACATTCAGGTGTAAAGGGAGTTATGCCAGGGAAAGCTTCTATTAAACTATCAGATAACCCTGAATTTAATGAAGCTTTTAATCCGACAATCTCTCTTAATCCCTCCATAGTCAAATGGTTTTTATTTTTAACTAAATTAAATGCTTGTTTAAATAGTATATAATCCTTAAATTTTTGAGTAATCAAAGGATACTTATCAAAATGATTTATTATTACTTCTAGTTCTTTTCTAGATTCGAATTGTAACTGGATAGAGTTTAATTTTTCAGAAAGTACATAAATTTTTCCTAAACCAAAGTAATTTACTATTTGTTCTAGTATAACTCTATCTTTTTTATTCAAACCTATTTGGAAACGTAATTTAACTACTCAACCACTTTTACTTTGTTTATTTTTAGCTAAGGTAATTAGAAAACATCCCTCAGCATCAGCAAAACCAGTAATAGCTCACGGATTAAGATCAATAGGAGTAGGTACAGGAGTAGTAGAATTACTTTGCACTCTTGCCAGAGTAGAATAAGATTTACCTGCAAATCATCCTCTTACTGCAAAAGATCCTATACGACGTTTTGAAGTTAACATAGATTTTTCTACATTTGAATCTTGATATCCTCTAAAAACTACCGTGGATAATCCTTTAAACGCAGAATCTATATTTTTCAATCCTCCTTTTCATTTTAATTTATATACAGCTCTGTCCGCTCTATTCTAAATTTCTACTGCTATTCATTCCAGCTTTAATTTTCTTAATCTCTTCTAAACCTGTTACAGTTAAATGAGCTTTATTTCTAATTAATTCAGCTACAAGACATCAATCATTAAAATCTTTTTGTTTAATACCTAATATCTTCTCATGTTTACTAAAAAACGGGATAACCTTTTCTAAAATATCTGTATGACTTTCGACGCTGAAATCGCAAATATTAGGTCTACTAGACGTTTTTTTAATACGCCCGCAACCAAAAATACCGATTAAACGTCTCAATAAGGCTTCATCCAGGATATGTTGAGTTAATTTAAATCCTAATTGAACACATTCACCTAATTTATGCGTAGATTTATTATACACACCGATTCAGAAACATCCGTCACCTGAAGTAAACCCTACTATTCAATTAGGATCCAATATTTTGATTTCACTTGATAGCGTAGTACATTCAGATGTGAATGGAACTATATTAGGGAAAGCTTTTTTCAAACTATCTGATAAACTGGCTAGATTTAATGAAGCTTTTATTGATACAATATCTTTTAATCCCTCCATAGTTAAATGTTTTTTACTTTTCACTATGTTGAATACTTGTTTAAATAGAAGGAAATTACGAAATTTGATAGTCTGCAAGGGATACTTGTCAAAATGTTCAATAACAGTTTCGAGTTCTTTTATAGAATTGATTTGTAATGCGTCTACCGGTAAATTTTTACTTTCTCTAATTTTTCCAGAGTCCACACCAAAATAACTAGCTAATTGTTCTAAAACAGCCCTATCCTTTCGGTGTAAGGTTACTTGAAAACGTAATTTAACATCTCAACCTGTTTTAAGTCTTTTACTAGAACTAATGATAACCATAAAGCTCCCCTCAGCATCACAAAAACCAGTTATAACCCAAGGTTGAATATTTGATATAACGTTAGAGTGAGTTGTAGAGAAGTTCTCTCTTCTAACTAAAGTAGAATAACTCTTACCAGCTATTCAGGTATTAACCCCAAAGCTTCCAATTCTTCTCTTGCTAGCTAAAAAAGATTTTTGAACATTTGAATCCAAGTACCCACGATACTGTACGGTAGATAGTCCTTTAAACGCCGAATCTATATTTTTAAGCCCCCCTTTTCATTTTAATTTAAAAACGGCTCTATCTGCACGGTAACGTCTAGTTAATCTACCTTTAACTATTAATTTTGCACCTCCCATATTTTTATATTTTATATTATCAAGTATAATATCCCGTATTTTTAAATATTCATGATTTTCCTTTAATTGACTTTCTTTTTCTAAAGTAGTTTTATTGTATATATTGTATATCAATTTATTTAAACTATCTTTAAATAAATTATTATTATTTATTATTGAACTTACATTCAGATTTTTATATTTGTTATCAACTAATTCTAAATCCACATTTTTTTCTATTCTACCTCTTTCTATAATTCTGTTAACTTTAGGCAATACAACTTTACTTAATAAATCATTTATCTTTCAAATTGGACTAGTTTTTTCTTTTTTTATTTTTGATGTTAAAATTTCAGTAAATATATCTCCATTATAAGCTATAGATTTTATATTTACTATATTGAATTCTACTTTTTTACCATAATATTTACTTATATATTGAGTTAATTTATATAAAAATTTATCCTCAAACTTATATTTATTTAAACTTAATCTTAATCTATACCTCCTAATAATAGCTAATGTCTTAGATATTTTTATAGAAAGATAATATAATTCTTTATAAGTTTTATTTAAGTCACCTTTTATGTTATAATTTAATAATGATGATAAAACATTTGTATTACTCTCCGCTCCTAATAAAATTAAGGCGCGCGACAAATTTCTGTTTATTTTTGTAGCTTGCACTATCCCTCCGGGATATGGAAAAGATAAAAGTTTAAGTATTTTACTTTTTATCATAAGTTTAACAAATATTTTTTTTAATCTGGTTATTTTTTTTAATAAAATTAATTTTTCTCTATTATAAACATAAATCGTAATTATAGCTTTAGAATTTGTATGTTTTATTTCTGCCTTACTTACAAATATTTTATTTAAAGATTTACGTTTTTTTTTATGGGATATATACTTATTTTCTATAAATTTATGATTAAAATACATATTAAAATATCCTTTTATTAAAGAATTTACGTTTAAATCATAAACAGGATAATTAATTGTATTATTTGAATTATAGCTATAAACACTATTTCTTCATTCTTTAGCTACAGGAGGAAGATATTTAGTCTTCCCTGTATCATTTACTGATACATTAAAAGGTACTAATTTATAATTAGTATTTATTTTTTTAGTAAAAAGAGAAGGGCTGATGTTGTTTTTAGGGTTAAATTTATTCATACTTTAATTATTATTTTTTAAACATAAATTCGTTCATACATAGTAAAAAAAAAGGTTGGGCATTGAACAAGGATTATTGTTAGTATTACTCACCTATTAGTCGTTGAACGATTTTATCTTAATATACATACCTAAGATAAATTTCGCTTCAAATTTACTTAATATATATAAGCAATTTTTGAAATTAACCCAATTTAAAATCAATGAATAAAAAAAAATTTTTTTTTATATTGAAGGACAAACATCCCTAGCGTAGCTTTTCCAATAATCCAAGACCTTTCCTTTCGATAACCCTAACTTTTATCCTTTAATATACTTTTTACTTTATATTAATTACGGATCTGGCTATTAGGGTTTTCAGTAATTAATTTTACGATATTAGCGTCTTGGTACCATAACACTAACACGTGTTTCTTTAAGTTTCTAAATTATATACCTAAAAGATTTATTTTTGTGCGTTATTTCATAGGAGCAACAGTGCTCAAAAACCGGGGCAAGATATTCCTTCTTTTATTTATCTTTTTTTATTCATTCCATCTTTTATTCTTCTTATTTCATTTAAACCTTCTTTAGTTAGATGGCTTTTTTTTACCATTAAATCTGCTACCTTCTTAAAATCTATATAATCTTTTACTTTAGATCCTTCTAACGGATATTTATCAAATAAAGGAATTATATTTTTTACTATATCAGGTAGACGTTGAACTACTAGATAAGTAGCTTTAGAATCCTTATTTATTTTACCACAACCTAAATAGGCTGCTATAACCCTCATTAGATTTTCATCTCGATTATGCTGAGTTAATATAAATCTTATTCAAGAAGTCTCACCCAATATAGCTTTAGATTTAATTACATTAACACTAAAACAACCATCTCCTGATGTGAAACCAGCTAATCAGTAAGGATTAATGTTGTCAACTGTAACTAAAGGCAATGAAGGTAAAGGAACTGGTACTATATTAGGTAGATCAGTTACTTCCAATTTAGTATTCATAGATGCCTTTATATTCGCTATTTTTAATATTCCCTCTATATTTAAATGCTCTTTAAATTTTATGATCTCCAACACTTCTTTAAATAAGATAAAATCGGATAATTTTTGAGTTAATAAAGGGTACATATTAAAATGTTTAATAATAACATCAAGCTCCTTAACAGAACCCACTCTAAAAGTTGCTTCTTCTATTTCAGCATGATGATAAACTTTTCCTACACCAAAAAATTCTTGTATTAAATATAATATATTTAAATCTTTGTGGTGTAAACGTATAGCAAATACCGGTTCTACTGTTCAACCTGCTAACATATTTTTCTTTTTACTAATTCTTACGTAGAAATTAGCCTCCGCATCTGAAAACCCTGTGACTCATTGAGATTCTACTCTATTTTTTGATTTCGTTAAAGATGCCATCTTTTTATTAGATTATTTTAAGTTAAAAACATACATCATGCTTTAACTTATTAATATTTAAAAGGTAGTAACTAAAATAGTAAGAAGTTATATTTATCATCCTTTTCATCTAGTATCTCACTCACCTGACCCCTTTATATATTATATAATCTTAATGAATATGCAAGTTAATAAATCCCATCTTTATTTAATCGCAACTGCTAAGCGAAAAGCTAAATGATTAAAAGAATCTTTATTTCACAAAGAATAAGAATAAAAAATTATATAAATAGTTATATATTTAACTTAGATAAGTTTATGACTATTTATTTTTAGATAAATTAAAGAAAAAAAAAAGTCTTCTTTTAGTTACAACTAAGTTTGATTTTTAATAAGAAACAAATAAAACCTTAATTACTGACAAAATATCGGTTTCCCGACTTCTTAGAGTACACCTTATAGTAACACCTATTAATAATTACACTAATAGTTAATTACTAAAGAACCGTCTACTCGTTGCTCTTTTACACTTAAAGTGTATATACAAGAATATATTTATATTTATGTAATCTCTCCTGTAAATCTTACACTCTAGAGGTGACTTAGATCCGCGATAGCCCCTTCTCTTTTCAGATATACTTAGTCTTATTACCTTACCTGAGTAATTACTTCAGCCGCCTTGATCTTTTGCTTCAAGGTTTGGTAACTAAGTCTTTTAGGGTTTCCCCGGAGTTTGATTCTTTATACACAATAAAGATTGCCAAAATCTATGTATTATGTGTCTTGTGATCCTATGCCCCGCTTACGCGACTGTAAGACTTGTTGGTGGTCAAACAGTAAGGCAGGATTAAGCCATTAAACTTGATAAGTATTATACATAACCATCACATACTAATGTGATAGATAATAAAATATTAGAATAATTCATAATATTTTAACTACGACTAATTTCACTATAATCAAAATCCTACCTGACGATAAAAATTGCTCCTCATTAAAGTTTTGTAAATCCATACTAAATTAGTATTTAGATACAAATAAGCAATATAATAATTAGACACAATGTGTCTAGGCTTGTACATCTATACATAAATAAGATAGAATATAGCATAGCTATCTACTATTACAAACAAATTGTGTCTGCTGGTGTTCGTAGTAATCTCAAATCACACCTTTGTTCCTCTCCCGCATCTACTAATAGATGTAATTTAATGTAGAAGTTGGAGAAAGGGATGTGGAGCACACAATACTTTCTCAACTGAGGGCAATATTACATCATTAACCTTTTATCCAGCAAACATTTAAAATTATATTTAGTGATACATCTGCAACTATAATTATTATAATAAAGACTATAATAATTATATAAACAACAGACATAAAACATAATTGGACACTCCCATTTACTCTTTGTGGGGTCTGTGCCCCGCATAACAACACTAATTAACTAAAGGATCATAAATAATTTCTTATCTATTCCCCTGAGAGTACATCATCCCTTCAATTGCTAAAAAGGGTAATTAAATTAGTAAAATTCTCCAATATATTAATCTGATTATACTTAACATTATTTATACTAATTAATAATACCTTCCTCTCTACAAAAACTAACTTCTCTAAAGAAGATCTAGCTCTCGTTATAGTGTTCGACTGTACATTTGGACAGACATTTCAGCCTAACCCTGGCGAACCAGTCTGTAGCGGCATCTACAACTACCGACGGTCTTGAATAAGGTATTATTCTTTAACCGTTAACGCCAATTATTTTAAAGCGAAAAAACTCTTCAGTTGTAACTTTATACGAGTTTTCCTTCTTAATATATTTTCCTGTAAAATATTTACAACTAAACCCTAAACAATATTTACCTACAAAGGACAGAAATCCTTTTTATATTATAATTCTTGAGTGTTACTTCTTTGGAACTAGTACGCTCTATTAATCTACTTAATGTACTATAATGTACACCAACTATTTCTGAAGCTTCTTTTAAACTTTTTACTAAAAGCTCTTCTTGGTTTTCAGCCAAGATAAGATACACTACATCATTAACTGGAGGTAACTCTGTTGGAGCAGATAATAATTTAGTATATTCATCAGAAGTTAAACTAGGGACTAATTCTCCTTTAAACGTAGATAAACGAAAATCATTCATCCTTAGAGAAAGCTTTATAAGCAACTCTCTAATTAAGCTATTTTTATGTGCCCCTTTATATATAGTTTGACAAAGAACCTTAAAATCTGCAAAATCTAAACCTTTCTTAGATAAGAAAGTAAAATTACTTAAAAATGGAATAAGGTAATTATGTAATAAAAGTATATTATGAATTTCTAAACAAACTGTTGGTTTTGAGTTACCTTTAGCTTTAAATTCAAAAATCCCAATATCTGATGAATTTGCTAATTTTCAAAGTGAAAATCTATCAAATCCTAAATTATTTATTAAAAATAATTTAATTGACTCTAAAAGAGGTTTCTGAGAGGCAGTAAATAATAATTGAAAACAAGGTCTCAAACGTGAACCTCTAGTCATGCTAAATGATCCTTCTCCTTCTATTAAACCGACAAGTCAATACCCTGTTATATTTATTTTATGGTTTAGAGGCATAATAAAATCTACACGGCCTCTATTTAAACCTTCTTTAAGTTTAAGTAATTTTTTAGTTAGATCTTCACTAATTGTCCCCTTACGATTAAAATAAAGCAAGAAAGCTTCTTTAAAATCTATAAAATCCAAGAATTTAATTCCATTTAATGGAAAACCATCAAATAATTTTATAAGTTCACGAAGCTCCTTCTCATTTCCTATAACAAAACTACAAGAATTCCTATTATTATTAGCATAAACATTCCCCATTTTTAAAGTCTTTTGAATATAATCTAAAAGATTAAAATCGTCTATATGCAAATGTATTTCAAATTCAAATTGAAAGCTAATAATTTTATCGTTACGGTACCTGGGTTTAAATTTAAAGCAACCTTCAGCTTCTGCAAACCCTACAAATCATTCAACAAATTGCTCGTAATTTAATTTTTTCATGTTTTTCAATTCTTATGTTAGTGGTTATTTATTGTTTAGAGTTAATAAAAGGCTCTTATATGTATTATATACAATTAATGTAAAAGGAAAGGGTTGAATATTATTCATCTACTATAATGTGCGCATTGTCCATTTAAGGCTAATACATGCAAAATTACAATAAAAATATTCAAATGTTTGCTAATAATTGTTTGTATATAATTTATTTATTAGTAAATATCTTATAGTTTAGTTAGTTATTTTATTTTGTTATAAAAAGAAAACTTTAAAGTTGGATTCTAACCAACACAGCTCATTAAAATTAAACATAAACTGTCTCCTAGCAATTTTTCCTTTCTAAGGTTACTTTCTTCTTTCTTTACAAGAAGAAGATGGGTTAATTAACCCAAACAATACGATCCCCAAATAAAGGTATTACATTTGTATCTTATCAATTACCTTATTTACTAAAATTTGTCCCCAACCATACCTAATAATTAGTAACAGTAAAGCTGCATAGGGTCTGGCGAGATAGGTTGGTTCATTACTGAACTTTCCCCCTCTAAGAACCGTACGTGCGACTTTCATCGCATACGGCTCAAGCATTTAACATTTTCATCGGCTCAAATAAAATTTATGCCGGTCGTATTTATTTTTACGTAATAAGATTATCCTGGGTTTAAAACAAAACTAGATTATATAAATTCATCTATTTTACTCATTATCTTCGCTAACTTCTGTATTATCTTCAGAATTAGTAGAATTCATAATTAAAAGTTTGTCCGCATTATTAAACAAATTAGAATTTAGTAATCTACCTCTATTCATACCTAATTTAAGTTCAAGCATTCTTAGTTTTCCTTCTTCAGTTCTATGAGCACTTTGATTTTTTAACATAATTATTTCTTTTCAATCTAAATAATCTAATTGTTTACAAGTTAACATTGGATATTTATCTACAAATTTGATAATAACTTCATATTGATTAAATATAGCTCTACTTACATCACGTGAATTCATAGAATCCTTTAGAGAAAAGATATCATATTTTGGTTTTAAATAACCTATACCAAAATACTCTATAATAGCTTTCAAAACAAATACATCATGACTTCTTTGAGCTATTTCTAAAGTAGGATTGACACTCACATATTTACTATTTCTACTAATTGTATCCGCAATTCTACACTGAAAAGTTCCTTCACCATCTATAAAAGCTTGTATCCACTCAGATCTTAAATTAAATTTTTTATCTTTAAGGTAAGATCAACGTTGTTCGTAAGATCTCTCTTTATTTATATTCTTTTTAATAGATAGGACATCCCCGATATTATTAGATGATTCCTCCATTAATAAAACACAATTTTTAAAATCTAAGAAATCCAAATGTTTTGAACCTTCTAGAGGATATTTTTCGAAATGTGGAATAATAACATTTATCAAATCCTTTCTATTGCTAACTACATATTTATAGCCTTGGGTTTTTCTATTATCTATGTTTATATTACCTACTTTAAAAAACTCTTTTAAATAGTATAAAATAACCACAGAGTTTACATTTTGCGTTACTTTAAAACTAAATGAACATTTTTTTGTATTAATATTATAATTAATACTGAAATTACCCTCTGAGTCGACAATACCTGTCACTCATCAGGGTTTAATAGTTGATTTTGATTTAATTAAGGACATCATTTTTATATTAGGTTATTTAAAGTTAAAAACATATAATTTTAACTTATTAATTATAAATAGGTAATGGCTGAAATAGTTAGAGTAATTTTCAAATTCATCCTTTTCTTTTCATTAGTATCTTACTCACCTGGCGAAGCCCCCGCCTACATTATAAATACAAAACGCTTATTTACGGCGCAAGCTCTAAAAATAAATACTTATTAAACACCAGTTCTAAGTCTGCATTCTTTCAAATTGGTTATAAAACCTATCCTTATCATTACAATAAGGCATTCGCTTTTTAGAACATCCTTTACCCACTAATGTATATATAACCTCACGATTATACTTCCTTAAACAGGGCATTATTGGGCTTACCTAGTTTACAATATAACACAATTTATTATTACCTTAGGATTTCACTATACGTATGCTGACAAAAGACCCATTAATAAACAAACGAAAACTTGTTTATACAATCAGCGGTTAATAAATATTCTACTAATTTAATTGCCTTTTCATATTATTAATATTAACCCCTCTATACGCTTCTAACGTGAATTCAATTTAATTTATCCATAGTAATATTAGCTCACCTTCCGTAGTATACTATGGGAGGCTAGTTTAACTATTTTTGCGGGCTTTACACAAAAAGATTACTCTTAATGCATACCGCATGAGCTCAGATAATGGGTTATCAGGTGGAATTTCACCACATTGTTATATTGCACTTTCTAGTCGCACTCTCGTCTAACTAGAGGTAAACTGTATCTGCACAGTTATGCCAATTTCACTGAGTCAATCATAGAGACAGCTGTTGTATCGTTACATCATTCATGCAAAGACTGCATTTAACAGTCAAGGTATTCCGCTACCTTAGGACCCTCAAAATAAGGCCGCCATTAACCGGGGGTTCCTACATTACCAAACCTTTTAAGGTTAGTTATTTTCGTTAGCCAGCCGGCACCGGGCAGAAATCACACTCTATACTTAGACTTTAAGTCTTTATGCAAAGTGCTTTGTTTTAATTAAACAGTCGTACAACACTATTTCATGCTTCTTCCTTCTTACCCGAGAGTAGAGTAAGGTCGCTTGGTCTGAAAGTTATTAACCTTCCAGATTCTCGGTTCGTTCTTTATCCTCCCCGGATACCGAAGCGCCTCCTCCCCAAACCGTACGTGATAGTTTCCCATCATACGGCTTTCACCCCTGAGACTACTCTGTTGTGGAGCCACCATATAGAATAGGTAGTCTCGTTTGTGAACGTGACACTATAATGGCGTCTAGGTCCTTAGCTTAACCTACTATTCTTCGGTTGGCACAACTTTCGATTTCACCCATTCTTATCCACATACGCACTTAATGACACCGTCATTCTATCCTATAGTATTTCCTGTCTCGGGCTAGATCCCTTCCCAATGCTACCGAAACTTTCGTTTTCGTTACTCTGTTGCCAGAAGGTACTACGAATCCTCCGCCACCTTAGACATCGCTGTCCTTAGGCTTCCCGTATTTCAGCTTATTTTGTCTTATATATCTTTTTAGGTTGTCCTTTCCTTGCTTGACTTCGATATTCGAAGTGTTCTTTCGGTTGATTCATGGCGACTGTCTAATCATATCATCTCCATACCTACTCGATAACCAATAGCCGGCCAAGTTATCCCCTGTCCACTGGGAACGCAAGAAGACTTCGGGTCTATTAACTCTAACCATGAAGATAAGGTCTCGGGACCGTCGAACAATGCCCTCATATGTTCTTATTCCCTTTACACTGCATGCTGAGTTTAGCCTTGTGTTTCCACTCGACCTAAGCAGGTTGACCTCGGAAGATGAATCAACTTCCGACCATCTGAGACGGCATTACAAAATTACTGCTAAACGGCGCACTTAAACGGGACAAATGAGCCCTCCTTATCCCTAAGTTACGGTAGTTAGTTTGCCGAGTTCCTTTATGATTGTTAGCTCATTTACGCCTTCGTATTCTACACTAGCTTACTTGTCACAGTTTATAGGTACGGTTATTTTTTCATCAATATAGACTCATCTTTTTAGTTTATTGTAAATATTGATATATTACTTATTTTTTCCAGCACACTTTTCACTTTAAAAATGTTGTCATTTAAGTAATAAGATTTTCTCATCGTTTCAACCTTTGGGATTGTAAACTTAGAGGCCGTTACTTTAAATAACCATAAGCTTTAGGCGAGCGCTCGATCGGCTCCAAACCGATCAGAAAAAAAAAAAATTTTTTTTTACACCGATCGGATCCAGAAACGGATCGGATCCAGAAACTGATCGATCCAGAAACTGATCGAACTTCTTTTTTGTTACTCATGTCACCATTATCTCTTGAGTATACTGTAGGTAAAGTAAAAGTCTTTTACTTTTGCACCATCGCATCTACTAAAAAAAATAATAATAATGCTGCAGGTTTACTCAATGTTCTGCTACCCCAGTAAATGACAATAATAATTTTATTATAATCAATTATGGACAAGGTTTCGGTATATTATTTAGATCCGTTAAATTTTCGATGCTTTTAAAAATTAACAAGCGCTCTGTTACGCATAGCGGTCAGATTTATCATCGGAACACTAGATTTTATTTTTGTGGGTATCAATTAATTTGGCTTGTCATTTTCTTTAGCTAATTTTATCTCCTTAATTTTGAGTAAACCTTCCTCAGTTAAATGCTTTTTATCACTGATAATAGAAGCAACTAATTTGAAGTCTTCAAAATCTTTTTGTTTAACTCCTAATACAGGATATTTGTCGAAAAAGGGTATTATTTTTTCTACTATATCACTAAATTTAGTAACATGGTAATCTATAATATCATTACGAACAGATAAATATCCACATTCTAGATAGTTTACTATATTTTCCATTAGCAACTTATCTTTACTATGTTGAGTTATCTGAAATCTTAATCCAACCTGATACCCTAACTTATGAGTAGAAGAATTCATTAACCTAATCCTAAAATTACCTTCTCCGCTAACAAAACCCAGTAGTCATTCAGGACTAGGAATTTTATTATCTATTTGTACACGAGAAATAGGTACAATATTAGGAAATGCTTCTTTTAAATTTTGATTAAGACCTCAATTACTAGATGCTTTTAAAGCTATTAATTTTAATAGACCATCCATAGTTAAATGTTGTTTATTATTAATTAATTCATATGCTTTTTTAAAAAGCACATAATCTCCATACTTTTGAGTAATTAAAGGATATCTATCAAAAAACTCTATTATTGACTTTATATCTTTTACGGAAGATACTTGTAATTCGTAAAGCTCAGCACGAGATTTATAAATTTTACCTACCTTTAAGCTATCTTTCAATAACTTTAATAAATTTTCGTCTTTTTTATGTAAAGATAGTGGGGTAAGGATACTCGGTCTGAAATATTCGCACATTCCAGATTCTCAGTTTGTTGAATAGTCCTCGCTGGATACCAAAGCTCCTCCCCCCCAAACCGTACGTGATAGTTTCCCATCATACGGCTTTCACCCCAGATCGGGGTTGTCCTTGAACTCGTTGTCTCAGGTTTGGTGATTTCATGACGTCTAGGCCCATATCACTTCCTTACTATTCTTCAGGTGGAACAGCTGTCGATTTCGCCAGTTCTTTCCACGGTTAAAGGTGTTCCTACTGACACTAAGAACATCTATTACCGTCTTTAAACCTGTACCTAATGAACTGCTATCATCGTTTTCAAGGTGTTTTCTTCCCGTTTCTGGGCTAGAGTGCCTTCCCATTCTACCATATTTTTCAATATGTTACCCCATCATCCAAGGATGTCAGGAGGTACTACGACTCCTCCGACGCCATAAGACATCACTGTCTTTTAGGCCTCCCACGTTTCAGCTTATTTTATCTTATATATCCTTTTAGGTAGTCCTTTCCTCGCTTATACCTTCCTTTTTGGAAGCGCTCTTTCGGGTGATTCATAGTTGTCCTTCAATTGGAGACATCTATCCTTACTCGATAACCAATCGCCGGCCAAGTTATCCCCTTTATCAGAGGGAGCTCGAGAAGACTTCGGGTCTATTAACTCTTACCATGAGGATAAGGTCTCGGGACGATCAAACAATGCCCTCTTATGTTCTTATTCCCTTTATTCTGCATGCTATTTTCAGCCTTGTGTTTCCACTCGACCTGGGCAGATTGACCTCAGAAGACGAATCAACTTCTGACCATCTTTGATGGCATTATAAAATTACTGCTACGCGGCGCACATTTTTTTTTGAAAATAAAGTCTGGTAATAAAAGGAACATTACCTTTATCTTGTTGAAAATTTCTGTTATTTAATATAGAAATTCTAAAACACCCTTCTGCATCTACAAGTCCAGTTACTGTGTAAGGAGATAATTTATTACTTGTACTTAAATTGCTGCAATATCTGACAAATCTAGTGTTCCCTAAGAAAGGATTCTGATTTGATGACTTCTTTCAAAGTCCATTAGAGTACACCTCAAACACATTATTGTGTCAACTACCGTCTACTCGTTGCTCTTTTACAGCAATATAGAGCTTGCGCCCACCTATTACTGATTTAGATCCGCGATATCCCATTTCACTTTCGTTCATATTTTGACTTATTACTATACCTGAATAATTAGTTCAGCCACTTATAGTTTTTCAACTATAGCTTAGTATCAAAACCTTTAGGAAGTCCCCGGAGTTTGATAGTTTCACCCACAACGATGATTTCCTAGATCATCCAGCAGGTCTTTGAATTATGGCTGCTTCTAAGCCCATCTCCTTGTCGACTTAAATAAAAACTTTCTTAATTTCACTTAACAATAATTTCGGAACCTTAACTCTTGTTCTGGGCTGTTTCCCTTTTGACATACACGGAAATTTTGCTTACTAATAAATAAGCCAAAATTTTCTCCCTAAATAGCTCATACTATAATCTTTATGAACTATCCATTTGGACAACAGGTTATTTATAAACCTGATTTCAATAATTTAGTTCTTGAAATTAAAGTAATTTTATTTTAGTATTAAAATCAGTACTTATGTGTATTAACTGCCTACTTTTTTTCTGAAACACGATATAGTCCTTTAATAAGACTTTCTCTTTTTATTGCGTTTCGTATAGCTTGTCTTTTTACATCTAAATACTCCCCAGCTTTAGTTAAAGTAGGAAATTCTAATTCTTCATTAGTCTGAGTATTTAAAAGTGTAACAGGTACTCCTTCACGTTCTGTAGTTTTAGCTGTAATATTAGCTAAAGCTTCAGGTGAAAGAGGGTTATTTTTTTTATAGTTAGTTATAGCAAGAGATAATTTATCTCTAGTCTCTTGACTAACTTCTTTTCCTGAATAGACTGAAGATAATATATCCTTAAGTTCTTGTGAAACTTTTTTTAACTTAAACTTCGCTATATTTTCAGGGGTATGTTTATACCCTAATAACGAATAAGCATATTTTAATATATTATATTCAGGATTTAATAAATCCAAATAATACTGTTCTCTTTTAATAAGCTCATCTGCTCTGCAATATTCTAATATTTCCAATATGAAATTTTCGTACCCATATTTAAGTAAAGCAGCATGAATAGGTCTAGAGTTTCTCTTTAATTCACTTTGATTGTAATATTCACTTACTCTTTTTGATAAATTTAGACCACTACCTACATAAGTATTATTATTTAATTTATTGATTCAACGATAGATACCGGTTTTACCTTTATTATCTAGTAAAAAGGTATTTTTGCTTAATAGTGCATTATCATAGCTTTTTATAGGAGCTACAGATCCATTATTTAATAATAAATTGTTTTTTGTGACTTCTGATGTTATTATAATTTAAAAGCCGACAGCTTAGTGTTTGTCTCATACCAAACATGGGTCATGGAGAAGAATCTCCAAGCTCATCTCTCAGATAACTAGTGTCTCCACTAGGTCCGGCTAGAATATAATTCTTAGCAAGCTTTATAACATCTTTTCTTACAGTACCTTAACCTATTAACACTATTAAAAGGGGGTGTCAGCCCATTAAAATAAGTTACCCTTCGAAAGGTAGTCGCCTGTCGTATTAAGTCTTTTGTAAGAACCGGCCTATAAATAGCTAAGCTATCTATATAAGTTTAATAATAAATTAATAAAATTACTTTATTGCCATTGCATCCTTTCAGATGAGGCCTGACTATATCTTAAGCTTGCGCCAACCAACATTTAGTCGATGAACTGCATACCATTATTATAAAGAACTTTACCTAGCTTGTAATGAATCTAACATTAACTGATCCATTATGCAAAAGGTACGCTCTCATTTTTTTTTTTGGCACTTGGCTGCGGATAACCCATTTAACTTTTGTACATCAATCATGATTTTACCTTACCTCGAGTCATTGCCTGAGCCATAAGATGTATTACTACTCTTACTTGGTTATGATTGCTTTAGGGTGTTCCCGCAATTTGATGGTTTATAGCAGAAGGTTCACTTCTACAAAAAGGCTGTAATACAACCTTATCATTCTATGTCTGATAATTCAAGATTCATCTTTGCCATTCCGAGTCTACATACTCACCGATAAAGTCTCTACGACCCCCCGATATGTACAAAGTAAAATGTCGATTTCATAATAATAACTTATTATAAAATTTAAGATATCTTGCCTGAGATTAAGTTCTGTACCTGCGAAGATGTTACTTAAATTGCCTACTATTATAGGTTTCGCAGAAAACCAGCTATCTAGGTCAGTTTTGTCTTTCACTATACTTACCATAGTTCTTCGGATATCTTTGCTACGATAACCCGTTCGGACTTTTATAATCCTGACTATAGTAAGATCACCTAGCTTCGGGTCTAACTTTAGACACTAATTCATTTTTGATCATCGGTTTAACTACGCAAATTGCTCGCATCTAATGTTAACTTGGTGACCCATTATGCAAAAGGTACGCTCTTGCCTTAGCTCGAGCTGCTTATAAAACTACTATTTCAACCCGTTCCCTCACGGTACTTTTTCACTGTCGCTTATGTATTATATTTAGCCTTAGAGGAAGGTTCCCCTTAATATTTAAACAGGTTTATGTCCATTTTACTTATTAATATACTATATTTAGTATATAGGCTACTCTACTTTCATTCACACTAATCGTAGAATCTCGTTTGATTTCTTTTCCTGAAGCTACTAAGATATTTCAATTCGCCTTCGTTTATTATCTAATTTCTCTAAGAGTTTATATGTTTAGTATTACATAACTTTTTTTAATATTATTACTCTTTAATACATAGCTCCTTACAGGGATCCCTAATAGTCTCTTTGTATACTTATTTATATTATATATAAATATTTTTCTATATCTAGTACACTATATCACTATAAATTTTTAGTTTCGGATTATTACGATTCGAACGTAACTATTCTGCAACCCAAATGCAGTCCCTAACCTACCCGGGCCTAATCCGTTAATTTATATAAAATTACCTTATTTTAAATTAAAATTATAATAAATATATTCTAACTTGAGTGCAGAGAATATCCGATTCGAACGGATGTGACCAGTTTTTGGCCAAATAAGACTCAAGCTTACCATCTTAAACCACTCGATCAATTCTCTTTATATTGATAACTATATCACTATATATTCTTGACAGTTGATCTCTATTATTTAAATGTAAGAGTACATATACTAATTACCACTCTAATTCTTTCAAGACTTGAACTTGAATATCATTCTTATCAAAAATGCGCTTTACCGGTTAAGCTAAAGAATCTTATATTTATAAATATTATTATAAATAGAAGGATATCTAAAAATAATTAGACTTTATCCACAAATCTTCTATTATCCTTTTAAACCTAAAAAAAAACTATTACAGATTAAATGATAAAAATGTTTGCAATAAAATACTAAAATAAGTTAAAAAAAAAAAATTAGATATTGATTCTGATATTCATTCTAATATTAATCCTACGATAACTATGAATTTTTCTTTTTTACTTACATTATTATCACCTGATTCTGAATTTCCAGATGGACCTGAAGAAGGACCTATATCAGGAGGTGTACCTCCTCCTTTACTATTTCCTTCATCGTTCTCATTTGATGAAACATTTTTCGGTTTTTTCTTTTGTATTTCCGGTTTTTCGTCCAGCTCTCAAGGACGTTTTATAGGACCTGCTGAACAATTCTCAGGTTTAGATGGTAGAGATGTAGATGTAGGATGTAAATGCCTAATTATTCTATTACCATCTGAGTAGTCTTCAACTACTGTAGTTCAACCTAGTGCTCTATCCTTACCGGGTTTCACTGCAGTAGAAATCAGTTTAGGTTCAGATTCACGTGAATCAGCATAAAAACAAAAAGCTTCAGCTAAAAGTGAATCAGCATAAACATAATAAACAGTAAGAGATTCTTTTATTCTGTCTATTAAGACCCTCAGTAGTATATTGAAACATACAAAAAAAGCCAGACAACATCAACGAAATGTCAGTACAAAATTCCACCTTCAAAACCCAAATATCTTCTCCAAAGGAGAGAACGAAAATACAGCAAAAGGGAAAGGAATTACAGATGATCTTAATACTACAGCAGAAGGAGTAGATGGAGTATCTTCTCAGATTCTTAATATTCTTTCTTTATATTCTGGTTTAAATATTAAAGCTCTACCTACTCTTTCTAAATGTTCTCCACTATTTCCTTGATTTACTACTCAGGAGAAGGTTATGAACCCCAGTAGTAAACCGAAACATACAAAAATAATCATACTACATCTACAAAGTGTCAATACAATATACCCCCTTCAAAACCCAAATGATGATTGTCAGTTAAATGATATGCGTATATTCTTCATAATAGAACACTATAAGTAAAGGTTATTTAAAACATCAGGTATATTTTCTAAAAAACCACCTAATAATCCTAATAAACTACCTAATACTTCCTTTGTTCTATTATTAGAACCACCTACTGAAAAACCAGCACCTTCATAAGAACCAGAAGGAGCTGAAGAACCAGTAGGAGCTGAAGAAGGACCTTCAGAAGGACCTGAAGAAGGATTTGAACCTCCTCCTTTACCATTATCATCATTTGATGAAGAATTTTTTGGTTTTTTTGCTCCTTCTTCCTTTTCAAGATCAGAAGCAGAATCCTCGGAATTTTCTACAGGTATAGGGTTAGAAGCAGAACCCTCTCCCACAGGTATAGGACTAGAAGCAGAACTATCTGAATCATCCACAGATATAGGGTTAGATTTAGAACCCTGGGAAACATAAGCAGGTACACGATCATTAGGGACATATGCCACTTCCACTATATCACCATTTGAGTTCTTTTTAGTAACTCTACTTCAACCTGGGTGATCCGGGTGTGGTTCTACTGTAAATGACCCGTCAGGTTGCTCACTAGAACAATTTATAATTTGATTATCGGATCCTATACTAACTTTACTTAAGAACCCCAGTAATAAACTGAAACATAAAGAAATAATCATACTACATCTACAAAATGTCAGTACAGGATACCCCCTTCAAAACCCAAATGATGATTGTCAGTTAAATGATATGCATAAATTCTCCATAAAGCTACTGCTAAAAAAGCTGTTCCTACCATTACGTGCAATCCGTGGAACCCAGTACCAAAGAAGAAACATGTACCAAAAGCACCGTCACTAATAGTGAAAGATGAAACACTATATTCTATTCCTTGAAAACCTGTGAAAATTACTGCTAATAATATGGTAGCTATAGAACCGTATAAAGCTCCCTTTCTTTTACCTTGAATTAAAGAATGATGAGCATATGTTACTGTAGCTCCACTTGATAATAATATTCAACTCTAATTAACTGAAATAGTAAGGCATAAAACCTTATACTATTTAAGAGTTATTGCCACCATGCTATGGCTATCCCGCTGTGCAATGCATGGGATTTTCTTTCCTCTTTACGATATTTGCACTCGTTATAGAGTCCGATTGTACATTAGGACGGACATTGCAGCCCAACCCTGGTGAACCAATCTGTAGCGACATTTACAACTGCCGACGGTCTAAGACTAAGAATATCCTTAACCGTTTTCACCTAATTTATCTATGAATATAAAACTGTTTGATTGTAATCTTACTTCAGTTTCTTTCTTTAACTTTTAGGGTTAAATACTCCTATTCTTTTAATTTTATAAGCCTTTAATTCTACTGAATCTCCTTGTAAATCTTCGACATCTAAACGTCTTTGTAAAGTATTAAAACCTACATTTATAAATTCGGCAGCTTTAGCTAAATTGGACATTATTAAGACTTCTCCTGATGGTTGGATAATTTCATAAACACTACTACTTGAACGATTACGTATAACCTTTTTCGTATCTATATCTCTTTGACGACCATCCTTAAGATGTTCAATAGTTGGCATAGCGTTAATTAGCAAATTTATTTCCTCTTCACTTAAAGATTCAATAGATCCTGAGTATGTAGATAATCTAAAATTATTCATAGTGTAAGATAATTTCAAAATTAAGGATTTAGTTATTTCTTTTCTATGAGCTCCTATGTAAATAGCATTGCATATAATTTTAAAATCAGAAAAATCCAACCCTTTTTTAGTTATAAATATCTCTTCATCAAAAAAGGGTACTAAATAATTATTTAAAAAATGTACATTTTTGATGACTAATGACACAAGAGGTTTACTATTACCTCTAGCTTTTTCAGAACTTATCATAATAATCTGTGAAGATTTTAATTTATGAATAGAATATAAATCAAGATCCAGGTTGTTTTCTAAATATTCTTTTATTTTAGTCAAAACCGGAAGTTGTGTTTCTGTTAATTTAATAGAAAAGACGGGTTCCATTGTGCTTCTTTCCAAGCTAAATGAACCATCTCCTTCTATAAAACCTAATAATCAACTTTTAGTTATAATTATTTCATGATTTATAAACATATTATAATCTTCACGATTATAATTCATGCCATTTTTTAATTCTAATATTTGAGCTATTAATTTATCCGTTAAGTTCTCTCTATTAGTATAAAGAATAAAGGCTTTTTTAAAAGCTAAAAAATCTAAATATTTGCTTGTATTTAAAGTATAATTATCAAAAATAGAAATTAGTTTAGAAATATCGTCCTTTTTAGATATAGTAAATATTTGACTATCCTTAGAAGCATATATAGACCCCATACCTAATTTATTTTTAATGTAATTTAAAGCATTTAAATCATCTTTGTGTAATCCTATTTTAAATCTAAAAGAGAAACCTTCAATTTTGTCTCTATTAAGAATCTGAGATATACTAAACATACCTTCAGCATCTGAAAACCCTACAAACCATCTATAAAATCCATCAAAGTCTTTAGGGTTTACGGTGTTAAGGTGATCGATGGAATTATTTTGATGTAGTGATGTATACAGTGACAAATCTCTACTAGTACATAACACGAGGATTGAAACCTCCAAAGATGAAATAAAAAGCATAATTAAATTTTGCCCTAAGATTTCAAGATAAGTAAAATTAAAAGTTAAATTTTGTTCATAGAGTGGGACTCTCACCCACACAGCAATAATTTCTCAAATATTTGAGAAACTAGCATGTTTTACTGTATTAAGTAAAGGTAATTCAAAAGGATTAACAGGTTCAATTCCCATAGGAGGTCATTGAGCACCTAATTCTACTGTAGGTGTTAAAGCACTCGTTTTTAATATATTTATATGTTTTATATAAATAAAAATTTTAATATATGCATCTTTATATTAATACTATTTTCGTCTTTTATTCATTCTACCTTTTATTTTTTTTAACTCGTCTAATCCTTCTCTAGTTAAATGAGCTTTATTATTGATTAGAACCGCGGCTTTTTTAAAATCATCATAATTTTTAGATTTTAAACCATGTAATTTAAATTCTTCAAATATCGGGATAACTTTATCGCGAACATCTGTAAATTTTTCAACTATAAACTCACTACAATCTGATTTAGATATATATCTACCACAATTAAAAGTAGAAATTAAACTTTCTAAGAGATCTTTATCTTCACTATGTTGAGATAAAATAAATCTTAATCATACAGTTTCGCCTAATTTAGATTTTGGTGATTTTTTTAATGCTATAAAAAAACAACCTTCAGCGTCAGTGAAACCAGCCAATCAATGTAAATCTTTAATTTTTCTATCATTAATTTTTGGTACTAATGCAGGTTCTAAATCTGGGAAAGCTAAACTTAAAGTATCAGATATTTCTCCACCGTTAAGTGTAGTTTTAATTGATACTATTCTATTTAGCCCTTCTAAAGTTAAATGTTTTCCCTCTTTCATTAAGTCTATTACTTCTTTAAAAAGCAGAAAATCGGATTGTTTACGAGTCAATAAAGGGTGTTTATCAAAATGATTAATAATTATATTTAAATCTTTTAAACCTGATACTCTATATTGAACAGATTCTACCCCCAATTTTGTAATATGTCCTACCCCAAAAAACAATTTAATTTGCTCTAATAAGGCAAGATCTTTTTCATGAACACCTATTTGGAATATAGCTTTTATTCTGTAACCTGTTTTATATCTAGGGTCTGAATTAATACCTACGAAAAAGCATCCCTCTCCGTCAGTAAATCCTGTAACATACTTAGGATTTAATACATCAGTTGTATTATCGACTGATGAAGCTTTAGTAGAAAATAAAGATCTTTGAATTATTGAATAATTTAAATATTTATTAACCCTAATAGTACTAACATTTTTTATTGGATGCATATAAACCAAGTTTCCTTGGCACTTAGAGCACACCTTACAATATTTAAATAATATTGAGGAACCGTCTGCTCGTTGCTCTTTTACAGATATATGACTATCTGATTTAGATCCGCGATAACCCATTCCTTGTATTAAACCAAGAATCTTTAATGATGTTACTATACCCTCAATCATTAATGAGGCCGCTATTAATCTTTCAACTAACAGTTTAGTTATTAAAGCTTTAGGGTGTTCCCGGAGTTTGGCTCCTATTCACAGATTGCTTTTACTATGAAAAAATGCCCAGAAGATTGCCATAAAGAACAAAGCTTCAGACACTATAAATAAATGAACTAGAGAAACGCTCCTTTTACCAGAGCGCTCCCCCTTTCCCGAACCGTACGTGATAGTTTCCCATCATACGGCTCTCCATTTACGTTCTAATCTTTGGATTTTTGTTTGGAGATCGAACTTTGCTTGTGATGTTCCATATGACATTTTCTACACAGCGCGATTTGCTTACGATTCCGCTTTGCCATCATCTTGTCTATTAGTCGAGCTTTGGGATTTAAGTCCTTCATCGTTCTGACATGATGCATTTCGACTCTGTACTCAGACTCGCAGACTGAACAGGCTAGCTTCTCTAGAGAAGCTTTCGAGATTCCTGTCGCATTGATTCTTAGTAAAACGTCATCCGTATTCACGTTGAATGCGTCAAGGACAACCCCGTAGACTGCTTTAGTGAAACCATGCTTGTCGTTTCCCTTTAATTCTTGTCCGAATCTCTCGTAGACTTTAGCCTGAGATTTAAGTGAGAATTTGGCAGCTAATAGTTTTGCACATGAGGCCTTTAGTACGAAATGTACTCAGGACGATAATTCGTTGAAATTATGAACAAAACGATAGTAATTGGTGATTCCCCTATAAACCGAGTTGTATAATAAGATGATTTCATCTTTTTCATTACTACGCCATAGGAATTTGGGGGCTGGTCTATTCTCTTTTATAAAACCGTTAGCTTTCAATTTCGCGGTGATTCGTTCCATCGGAGCCGTCAGCCTTAGAGCATCGGTCACCCTTGTGAGTCTTCCTTTAACCTTTCTGAACCTAACACGAACGAACTTCCTGAAATCCACTGATAGGAATCTTGCTATCTCCGTTCTAGAATTGGTGATTTTCGTCTTCTCTCTGGATAATTCTAGTTTTAGGACATCCTTCAGGAAAACGTCAACTTTTTCTAGAATTTGACGACAGTCTTCAGCCGATCCTCGTATACCAATGATTCAATCATCTGCATACCTGACGTATGATAATCTTTTAAATGCAGGATCAATTGCTAACTTCGATTTGACTTGTATTAATTCTTTACGGATACGAATCTTCTCCTCTAGTGTTTTAGCTCTTCACATAGCATTCTCCAGTTTTTTTCATGCCGGGTTCACGCTAGCTTTCGTACCCACGTCGAAGTTGGATTTTAGTTCATCTATGAACTTATCCAATTTGTCGAGGAAGATATTGGCAAGGATAGGGCTGATGATGGACCCTTGGAAAGTACCTACCACAGAGATCGATAACTTCTTGAATTCGAAGTATCCCGCTTTCAGTGACTTTCTAATCAGATTTATGAATCTTCTATCCTTGATTCTCTCCTCAAGAATCTTGATCAGTAGATCGTGATTGATACTTGGGAAACAATTACTGATGTCTCCCTCGATGTATCAGTTAGCAACTCTGAACTTTTGATTTATCATTTTCAGCGCTGTGTGACAGCCTCTATTGGGTCTGAAACCGTGGCTGCTTTCTGAGAAACTGTGTTCGTAGATAGCTTCAAGTATCATACGGATGCATTCTTGTACCAGCTTGTCCCTGGGAGGGGCAATAGTTAGAGGGCGCGTTTTCCCATTACTCTTGGGAATGTTTACCCTTCTACTGGGTTGAAATTGGAATGTCTCCGCCCTAATATTTGCTATTATTTCATCCACCACTTCCATGGACATACCGTCCAGAGTAGTGGGAGTCATACCTGGGGTCATATTTCCGGGTTTACTCTTCAGTTTTTCGTAAGCTGCTTGATATAGATTTCTGTCATAGAGTAGCTTGTACAGCTTATCCGTCACAATAAATTTCGGATTCTCTTTGCAAAGATCTGCAATCTTTCGAAGTTTGGATATGGCGTCAGTCGAAACTGTACTGGAACCTCCAGCCGCCGTAGCATACATTCGAAACCCGTAAACTGGAACCCTTTCCAACATAGTTGGTACTACGATTCCTCTGTTACCATGGCCCTTTTGGGCTTTAGGCAATCCCATAGTATCTGATGTATGTTTTACGATTCCCTTAGAGTCTCCACTCTCTACGTTATGAATAGATATTCTATCCTGGTTTTCGTGATTCCAAATTGATGCTATTATTTTGAACATCAATTCACTTGATACGTCCTGTCCCGAACGAGACGTAGCCCTTAGGGATGAGGCCCCTGGTAGATAGAGTTCAAGAAATCCATCTTTACTCATAGGAATCTCGGCTCGACAACTTATAGTGTATTCGGTTTCGCTTTTCGTTGCCTTTAATAGGGATGCTATGTTCAGCTCGAGGCTTTCCCTCTCACCTAACCCTATCGCCGGGAGCATATTGGAACAATGCTCAGATCTAGAAGTCGATCCATACTTACATCAAATTCAATGGCGCACAATAATACCTAAGTTTAATCCTTTTTGGACAGAAAGGGTATGGTTTCCCAAAAAAGTCAATTTAAGTTTAATATATCACTATATTAACTGGACTATCTCTTAATTAATGGGTTTTTAATAATAACGCATTAACTTTTAACGTATAGTCTCTGAGGATCCTACTAGGATAATTATACGTCCTTTGGTTTCCTGCTGATTGTCTTAAAATTATAAGAGTTTCCAGCATATAGTTAAATTTTACGAGAGCACTTTATAAAATATACTTAAAAAATTTTATTTATTAAAAATCTAAACCAATTAATGATCGAATCTTTAATCTTCCTTTATCTGTAAGATGTTCTTTAGATATTATCATATTATAAACAATTCTTCATTTGATATAATTATTATACTTTTCACCTATTAAAGGATACTTGTCAAAATAATGAATAAGAGGTTTTATATTATTTATAGCTGTTATATTTAAAGAATATTTAGTATTAAAAAAATTAATTAAATCATTAAATCTTTTATTTTTAGGTGTTCTAAGTTTATCATGTATTAGATTAATAATGGTTAAAACTCCGATTTTATCCCCTATAATATAACGAAGCCTATTATCACCTGAAACTTGAAAACGCCCTATATTTCCTAATTCTGACTGAATAAAAGCATATAAACCTAAATTATTAATATGTGAAGTAAACACTATTCTAGGATTAAGTACTCTATTCAAAGTTGTAGTTCCTAAAGCAGGAATAGAAATATGACCATCCCCCTCCAAAAGACAAAAGACCTGCTAAATAGTAACCTAGAAGATCCTTATTATTTGTATATATATTATAAAAATGAAAATTTGAATTATAAGTTTTTAAACTTTGTTTTACATCTTCAACAGGGATAGCTTTAGCTGTATTTAAATAAAAAAATTTTAAATTATATTTCATTAACCATAATTTACCCTCACTAATTATATCTCTGAATCAAAATGACATAGAGAAAACTAATGTTATAAGAGCTAAATAAAATACATTATGTGCATTGCTAAAACTATGCATAGATAATGCTCCACTACTAGCTAAAGTAAATAAACTAATACTAGTATATAATGGTCATGGTGAAGGGGATACTAAATGAAAAGGATGAATTTGAAAATTACTCCTTACTATTTCAGTCATTTACCTTTATTAATTAATAAGTTAAAAGCATACAAAGTATATAATTAAAATAATTTTAAAGAAAGAAAGTAATTTCTTACTTTACTTCTTTAAGAAATAGGTGAATTGAACACCCAACCTTCCGTGTGTAAAACGGTTGCTCTACCATTGAGCTAATTTCTTTTATATTAAATTTTTTACTTTAGATTTAATTTTTTTTTATTGTTATAACTATAGCACCTCCCATTGCTAATAATAATATAAAACTAGCTATTATAAGTCACATATTATAGTTAGTATACATAATAATTTAAGGGTACTTGCGCAAACAATTAACTAACTAGTTAATTTAAACGATTCCTGTTCTGCTTTAATATTACGAATTTGATCAAAACCCTCTTTTGTTAAATGAGATTTATTTTCTATTAATTGGGCAACTTTAGAAAAATATTGAAAATCTTTCAGTTTATTACCTATAATAGGATATTTAATAAAGAATGTAATAATCTTATCTTTAATATCTGAGAATTTAGTAACTCTTATATCAACTGCATCTCTACCTCTAGCTAAATTTCCGCAATCTAAGTAAGTTATTAAACTTTCCATTAATTGTTGATCACGAACATGTTGAGTTATAGTAAAGATTAATTTAGTAGCCTCACCTGATTTAGTTTTAGCTTTAAAAATTTGAATTAGAAAGCTACCCTCCCCTGAAACGAATCCTACAACTCACTGAGGGTTAAGGATTATAGGGTTTTGAACTAAAGGTCTTACAATTGAAGTTATATCAGAAAAAGCTGCTTTTCTGAAAGACCTCTATGCATTAATCCTTTAATTTCAACAAGTTTTTTAAGACCTTCTTTAGTTAAGTGTTGTTTAGTTTTAATTATTTCTTATCCCCTGCGCAAGCTAGGGGATTAGGCGAAGCCGGTCCTTGCTTAAATAATAAAAAATCCGTCAATTTTTGAGAAGGGTATTTCTCTCCGCTCCTAATAAAATTAAGGCGCGCGACAATGATCAATTAATATAGCTAAATCCTTTTCAGATGTAACATAATATTGAATTAAGTAACAACTTTGGGGATATAAACCTACGCCAAAGTAACTTTGAATATTATCCAATAGAACTTTATCTTTATGTAACCCTAAAGAAAATATAGCTTTAACACGTCAACCAGTATTATATTTATTATCTTTAACAAAACTAAAAGTAAAACAACCTTCAGCATCTACGAACCCTGTAATAAATAAAGGATTCAAATTAAATTTAATATTCTCTACTTTACTTTGCTGAGATGGTAAAGTGGAAGAAAATCTTTTAGATTAAGATAAAGTTTTTTTTTTGGAAATCCATTAGAGTATGGCTTAAACCTAAGGTTAATTACTCGGTTTATGACTAGATTTAATTGTTATTACTATAGCACCAATCATCGCTAATAACAGTATTAAACTTGCTAATATAAGTCACATGTTATAGTTAGTGTACATCACATTACCTATACTAGTTATATCACTATTAATTTTAGAGTAATGAAGGAAACTGAGGTAAAAAAAAATAAAAAAAAACCACCCTAATTCAAAAAAAAAAAGCTATTACTGCTAGTATTGTAGTTACTATTACACTAAGACATGTAATGAATTGTGCTCCGCTAACTCCAACTTTTCTACCAAAAAAGCCAGAAACTATAGATCCTAATAAAGGTAAAATTATTATACTTAAATACATTATTTATATTCTATTGCTATACTTCCTCTTAATCTATAGAAAGCTACTAGAATACCCAAACCTATAGCAGATTCTGCACCTGCTACTGCTATTATGTAAATAGCGTATGTTTGGCCTATTATATCGTCAATGTTAAGTGAACTTACCAATATTAGAAATGTTATAGACAATAACATCACCTCTATCGAGATGAGCATTAATATAATATTTTTTCTATTTAATAAAAATTTTTGAATTATTTAATAATAAGGTATTAATTATATATCGAAAACAAAAAGTACTTATTGGTCCGATTCAGAAGAAGTCAACCTATCACAAAATACATCATATAATGCATTTAATACTGATAATCTACGATCAAAAACTTCTCTTTCTTCTCTAATAATCTCTAACATTAACTGACCAAATCTATTTACTAATTCAGCCCTAGAATATGAACCAATATCAGTATTATCTATTATCCTAAAAGTATCCATTTGATAATCTCTACTTTGCTCCAATATTAACTCTGTAACCCTACGTAAATCGTTTTCTATCCAAAGTCGCTGAGAATTTAACTCTGTTAAATTCTCAGCCTGATTAAAAATAAATGTTATAGTATCTATTAAATCCTGATCTGTACCTAATCCACCTATTAATTGATCTAAACTTCCTTCTATATCTAAATCTCTATTTTCCAAAATGTGATAACGTTGTTCTAACACACGAAAAAAATGGGTAGAAGATTGACTAGAATTAGAAGATCATAAGTCAGTATATATTGTACTTATTGAGCTATTTGAACTAATATTTGAGCTATCAGTATTAATATCTGAATTTACATAAATATCATAATTTAATTCAAAGGAAAATTCCTCAAAAAAAAAAATAGAATTTATATCATAAGCAAATAATAAATTTTCTAATTTATTTGTAGAAAGATTTTCCACGTCAGGTAATTTATTCATTAAGAGTTTTTCATCTAAATCAATATCAATACTAATGATATTAAATTGATATGTATATTTCTCATAATGTCCCATATTGGACAAAACCAATTTTTGAAACTTAGTAGTAAATTGAACTGGTTGAAATGCCTTCTGTATATAAATACTATCTTTACCATCCGTTAATAGAGATTTAAATAAATTTAAAAATATAGATTCAAATAAATCCCTAAAATATTTAGAATAAGAATCAGAATCAGATTTAGGATTTAAATCAGATTCTGGTACTAAATATAAATCAAGTTCTATAAACTCGTCGTCTGAATTTAAGAAATCAGGGTATTGATAGCTTCAATATCATTGGTGTCCCTCTGCTAAGACTGACATTGAAGAATCATTAACTTCATCCATTAAATATAATAATTTGAATGAAGGGAATGCTATTAATATTAATATAATTGCAGGAATCATAGTTCATATTAATTCTAAAATAATATTCTGATTTAGTAATTTATAAAACTTAATTTCAATATAATTTCTTATTTTACATAATATTATTCATGTTAGGGATAATAAAATTATAACTAAGTAAAATATAATACCATTATCTTCAAAAATAATAATATCCTTAATAATATTTATATATTCATATGAGTATATATAAATATTAATTAATCCTAGGATTCCTATTAAAAAAAGTATTAGTGTAATATTCATTGTATATTTATAAAAAATTAAATTATTGTAAAAATAAAAATTGTGATAAATTTATCACAATACTTGTTATTTTATTTATTATTATTATTAAATCAAATAGAACAAGCAAGTATGTATAAGACTCAAACTTATATCTTAGTAGTTGTACTACTATATTTTATCTTTAAATTAACATATTTTTTTTTAGAATAATTCTAAATAAAATAAATAACCAAAAATATAAATAATGCACCAATACCTTTTTTTTTAGTAATATTCTCTACTTTACTACGCAGGGATAAAGTGGAAAAAATCTTTTGGTGATAAAGTCTAGATCGCCTCCTTACCCCCAAAATTATGCGAATATATAAGCCCTGCTTCGCTGCTTCGCTGCTTCGCTGCTTCGCTGCTTCGCATAATTTTGGGGGGTCGCTTGCTGATCCGAAAAATAAGGGAACTCTTTAGAAAACGATTTAAAACTGTAATTAATTACTCGGTGTATAACTAGATTTAATTATGATTACCTTGATATGACCCGCTTGTACCACTCTTAATAGTAATTACAATCGCACCAACCATCGCTAATAATAATATAAAACTAGCTATTATAAGTCATATATTATAATTTGTATATATGACATTACCAATACTGGTAATATCACTATTTTCAACTATCGCCCCATCTCATATCTTACTTGTTACAAAATGTATATCATCATTAGATGTATTTAAATCCACTTTTTTATTATCTTGATTTAAAGAGATATTATATAAAATATTGTTTAAATTATAATAGTTATTTAATATAGCTATATTGTAAGGTAATAATTGAAAAATAGGATAATTAAAAGATATCGCTATAGCGATAGCTAAAGGTATACTATTACTAGTATTGCTTTGTAATTCACTTATTCTAATATTTATTAACATTAAAATAAATAAAAACAATATAGATCAATTCTAATTAACTTAAGATGAATATAGTTATTAATTAATACTAAATTCATCAAGGAGTTACTATCATACGTATTGATGATCACCCTACAATATAAATTGTTAAGAGTTGTCCTTTCTCCCTATGAAAATACATTCATTTTAGAATCCGACTGTACATTTAGACAGGTATTTAAACCTAACCCCAGTGAACCAGTCTGTAGCGACATTTACAACTGCCGACGGTCTTAAATCAGGATATTCTTAACCGTTTTCACTTATTTTTTCTACAAGTATGGAATAGTACGGTTGTAACCTTCTTTCTAAACCTGTGCTCTTAATTCTTCTATTTTCTTTTATTATTACTGCTGCGTAGCCAGCCTACAAAAATAATAATAATAATAGTACTTGTACCTATTTATTTAAAGTAACAAATATTGGATAAGACTAACGATAAAAAACCGGTACTCTTCTAACTTGGTTTGCCTTAACTTTAACAAAATCTCCCTCTGAAGATAAGGAATCCAAATGTCTCCTTACTGTTCTAAAATCTACATTTAAAATTACAGCTGCCTCATTTAAAGTAGAAGCTAAGATTATTTCTCCAGTATTTAAAATTATTTCATATACACAGTTCGTTCAACGCCTATTTACCTGTTTTCTAGTTATAATATCTAACTGACGACCATCACCTAGATGTATAATAGTAGGTTTTGCATTTATTATTCTATCTAAGATTTCTTTAGATAAACTAGGGATCTTTTCGGCTTCTGAGTTGCTAGATAATCTATAGTTATTCATAGTATATGATAATTTTAATATTAAGGGTTTAATTTCTTCATTTCTGTAGGCTCCATTATAGACAGCCATGTTTATAATTTTAAAATCATTGAAATCTTTACCTTTCTTAGTAATAAATGTCATATTATCCAAAAAGGGTATAAAATAATTAGTTAAGATATTATTATTTAAAATTTTAAGTCTTATAAACGGCTTAGAATTATTCATAGATTTAGTTTCTATAATTGTAATAGCTGATGAATTTTTTAATTTAAACATAGAATACTTATCAAACCCTAAATTATTTTCTAAATACTCTTTTATTTTTTCTATAACAGGAAGTTGTACCTTAGAAAGTCCAATGTCAAAAACTGGTCTAAACATACTTCTATCTAAATAGAATGTACCTTCACCCTCTATGAGCCCTAATAATCAAGAATTAGAAATTTTTATATTATAATCGCTAGGGAAATTAAAATCAATTCGACTATTATTCATTCCATTTTTTATTCTTAACAATTCATCAATTAGAGTTCTCTTATCTATTCTATTATTTTCATAATATAAATTAAAAGCTTTTTTAAAATCTAAATAATCAAGGTATTTAGTTGTATTTAAATTATATTTATCAAATATAGATATTAATTTATTAATATCTTTACGATGTATAATAGTAAATTTACAACTATTACCATACACTGCTACTTCATTACCTAAATTTAATTTACTTTTTATATATTTTAAAGTATTTAAGTCATCCTTATGTAACTCAATAATAAATCTGAAACTAGCTCCTGTAATATTACCATTTTTATCTTTTTGAAATACTATAGTGAAATTAGACTCCCCATCTGAAAATCCTACAAATCATTTAAGAAACTCTTCATCCTCTTTATCAGAGCAAGACAAAGTAGAATAAAATTTTTTACCGTTTAATTTAATCGGTTCCTTAAAGTAAAACCTAGGATAACTTGAAGTCATATAAGAAGAATTACCGCAGCAGCTAATATCCAATTGAGAAAATTTGATTAGAATTAAAAGTACCTTGTAGAGTTGGATTTGAACCAACGCAGCTAAATTAATACATATACGTTTTATAACCGCTCCAATATAAACAATTAAATAAGATAAACCTATAAAACTTAAACCTAACATTATTAAATAACAGGATATATTCGCAAATAAACCTATTAAAAAGAGTACGGATACTATGGGGTTTTTACTAATAATAACAAGTATACCACATAAAATTGCCAATAATGATAAAATATCTAATATATCTGTTCTATAACCATTTGTATAAGTTTCGTATATAATAAACAAATTATTCATATTTATATATATTTTCTTTTTACCTTCGTAAAGGATGAATTGTGCCAACTCATTAACTCTCGTTAACGGCCAGCGTACTCAGAATTGAACTGAGGATTTGGAGGTTGAATGCTCCCTATATTTCCATTAGACTATACTCTTAAAAAAGTATATTTTCGTTTTCATGCGCTAAAAATTAACTACAAAACCAAAAGTGAAAAGAAGTGATCACACTACGTACCGATAAACTCAGGTTGATAACAGCTAATGAGGAGATAAACATTTCTTTTTTTTTTCATTTTCTAAGTCTTAAAGTCTAATGCGGAGCATAAGCCTTCCTAATATATTAAAGGAGGAAACAAAAAAAAGGTAAAAATAGCCATCCGCTAAATTTGCTGGGATAATTAAACTTCTACAAAAAGTGTAGGCGTTTTCTCACTACAGCTGAGATTTGAACGATCATCAAAAACTGATTTGATGAACGTTCTCCTCTCATAATTAAGGATTCTTCTGGGGGGTAACAAGACGGATTACTCTCATAAGTAAGCTTTTTTTTGTGGGTTGTTATGTGGGTTCCTTCCGCATTCCGCGTTTCTTTAAAAATAAAATACTTGTTACCAATCTTCACCATAATCAAAAATTGAAAATAGGAAGACACCCTACATCCATCACTATATATCCAAGCTTTTGATATATAACTACCTCCAAGTATAAAATAAACAATTATTTTTTTTTTTTCACCACTATTACCACCATTGTTCCACTATTACATGGTTACATTATTCCATCATTACCTGTCTTCCATCAAATACAGTAGTTAACCTCTACTATATTACATACTTAATATATCAATTAAAAATTAATTATTATTATTATTATTATTGTTATTATGAAATTTATCATCATACATCGGTAAAGCTCCATGAGTTTGATTAAGATGTTCCTTTTGTTTGTACAAGCTTCGTACCTTCCTTCGGGAGATCTGTTAGATTTAACCAAAAGATCTCCTTCTTTGGCGTTAATACCTGATGGAGTTAATTCACTTCTATCTAGATATTGATGTTTATTAATAGCAGACTCCTCATCCCCAATCGCATCATTACGAGCTTCACGTACAATATCTCCCTCTTCTTGAGTAAAGTCATGTGCTTTACCAGTTTTATTTAATTGGTTAGTTTTTGGATCCAAATCACTATCCTCCCATCTTGCTTCTACTTTATCAATAATAGTACAGACAGGACAGTTATTACCTGAATTGTCAGGTATTGAGGATTTGAATTAGGATTTGGCTTTTGATCCTCCTCTTTTTTATTATCCTCTCCTCCCCTAACATCATCCTGCTTAATACCAGTTTCAGCTTGATGACCATCTTGAGAGTTGTTTTCCATTTTCAAAACATCGAAATTGTCAAAATATACTAATGAACTTCCCACCAAAATACCCGTAAACATTGAAAATATAAAAGAAAGAATCATAGAGAAAAAAGCTAAAACACTTAAAGCTAATAATAATCTTAATAAATTAATATAAAATTCATCTAAATTATTACTATTAATAACCAAACTTATAATTTTAGCAACCATTAAAAATAATAACCAACTACTTAAAGTAGTTTTGGCTAAATCCAAAGCATCATTAAAAGATAGAATATTTAAATCAATACTTAATAAACCACTATAATAAACAACAATGATAGATAAACCTAAAATAATTAAAAAAACAAATACGTTTAATATGATTCATAATGCATTAATTGAATAATTTAATATCAGAATCCTTAATTTAGGTATTATAATACAAACTAACATAACAAAAACAGAAACGATTTGTCATATATTCAATACAGGTCAAAATACTATAACATACCCGTTAAATAATAATGAACAAAGAAATAATATAAAAAATAAATTGTTCTTTATAATTTCTCTATCTATAATATAAAACTTCTTTAATGAAACAGAATTTAAAATCTCTTTAAATCTATCAACATTGTTTCAAAAATCTATAGTACCACCCTTAGTCTGTATATAGTATTCCAATTTATATGATTTATCTTTTTTAATCAAAGATTGCAATACCCTCTTTAATCCAGATAAAAAACTTTCTTTATAAAGAACAGAAGGTAATAATACAATTTTATAATTTTTTCCTAAGTAGAATAAAAACGTGGTATAATCGGTAACATAAAGGATACATGACTAGAAAGATATCAGCAAACGGCAGCATGATAAAAGCTAGAGGCAGTCCTATTAAAACTTAAAAAGTTAACACCTCTAAATTTATTTATATAAAATTTGTTCATCATTTTTTTCATAGTTAAATAAGTTTTGTTTTTTACCTTCGTAAAGGATGAATTACAAGAGTACTCAGATTTGAACTGAGAATTTGGAGGTTGAAGCTCCCTATTTTACCATTAAACTATACTCTTAAAAAAGTATATTTTAGTTTTCATGCGCTAAAAATTAGCGAGGAAACCTCCAGCGGAAAAGAGGTGATTCGAACACCTATATGTAATTCTACACAATATTTAGCAAATATCTTACCCTACCAATAGCAACTTTTCCTTGCTTCTTCCACCCACTACGTTTTAAGATAACCTATATAAAGAGCAAATAGTATTAAAACTTTCGAATTAGAACGGTCTATTTTGAAAATTACTCCTTGGAGGCGCAAGCTCCTATAATAATTATATATACACTATTTTTGCTGTTTATGTCCCACCTCCGCCCCTCGGGAACTTTTCCTGAAGTTGACGAGTCATAAACTTAATAAACAACCACGCTAGTACCAGCAACAACACTAGCTATTTAATAATTTCACTATATATTTTTTAATATTAAATGAATTATTTAATTTAGGGTTAACAAATATTTTCAGATTACTAATTTATATATAAATATATTTATATTTTACTTAAACTTATAGATAAGCAAACATAATGAAGAACTTTATCACTTTAATTAGTATATTATACCTTTTTAAGACTGTGGAGTTTACCTTTAAATTTAAATAAACTATTCTTGTTAATTCTGTTAGGAATAGTTTGTAAAGATACCTCCAAATAGTTAGCACAATCTTTAAATGTGTAAAATGTTTCGGCTACTTCTCCCTTCTCATCTATAAGTTGTATTTAATTCTGTACCACTCCATTAATAAACCTATTATGTGAAATTATTCAAATGTTCCCATTTCTAATCTCTAAGTTAGAAGGTTTACTTAACATAAGGTTAATATCTTTATATAAAAGCTCTCTATCTATTGTTGCCATACCTGAGTTAGATAATCTACGGCTATTCATTTGACTAATAATTAATTCTATTAGTCTTAAACCGTCATCTGTGTATTGAAACCCTTTATCACGAAGCATCAAGATACTAGCTCAATCTTCAAAATCTTTTTTCTTTTTCCTTTGTTAATTTAGCGAATTTAAAAAAGGTATTAAAGCTTCTCGAATGAAATCATGTTGGTTAACTATTATTTGACATAATTTTTTATTACCTAATTCATTTTTGCTAATTACAAGTCTCACTCCATTGTTAGCCTTATCTAATTTATTTAATTCAGGACCTCCCAATTTTTGTAAAAACTTCTGTATACCCTCCAATAAATCTAAATCAATAAACGCTTGACTAATATTAAAGATTAAGCTTAATTCTTTAGATTTAATGAAAAATGAACCTTCAGCTTCGATGAAGCCTAGTAGTCAATAAGGAGTAATCCTATATTGATGATATGCAGGTAATTTATAATCAGTTCTTTTACTATTTATACCACTTTTGATTCCTTCGAGTTTTTGAACCAGATCTAGTGTTTTACTACTAGAGTTGATATATAACTCGAAAGCCTCTTTGAAATTAAAGAAGTTTAGCAATTTAGTGCTATTTAAAGTATATTCTTCTAATGCGGAGCATAAGCCAAAGGCGGTAGATTTTTATTATTTTTTTAATATCTTCGATATTATCAACTCTAAATATACACGTATTTTTAAACTCTGATACTCTACCTAAACCTAGAATATATCTAATATGAAGTAAAGCGTGAAAGTCGTCAATATGAAGCTGAATCTGGAAAAAGAATTGGTAAGAATTAGCCGAGCCTTTTCTTTTTTCTAATCCTCCGGATAAGCGAAGCGGTGAAAATACAAAATAGAAGTTACCTTCTCCATCTGTTAACCCACATAGTCACTCATAAAATTCTTGCATATTAAATAAGGATTGATCTGTTGCTTTTTAGTTTTTACTTTTGTAAAACTAAAAAGTAAAAACCGGAGCGGTCTTGTTATTTTTATCATCTTTATTGAGTAGTTTTTTCAATTAATACTTCTCCATCCAAAAAACCTACCTGAACTGTCGTCTCAAACCCTAAAACTTTCAAAACCTTCATTAACACCACCGCTATTCATTAAATTGTTATTTGTAATTTTGTTATTATTTTTAGTCATTTTTGCTTTCATCATTTTCATAATATCATTGCGTATTAATTCAGATTATTATTGAGAATAGTGCACAAGCATAGTGCACAAGCATAGTATAAAAGGTATAATCTTCTAAGTATTTTTCATTGGACATGTATATATTTTTGTTTGGTTATTTTTATTCTTTAACGGTGATACTAAAGAATCAGGGTTATTTTATCTTTAACCGAGATATTTAAAATCTAAGAATTGTAGGCATTTGCACCCTAAATTTATTCAGAACTAAAACATCTTTTTGTTTAATTTATAGCTTAATTGTTATTTTTTTTTTATACTCTCGATTAAAGAAACAATTTTTACTATATTAAACATATGTTCAAAAAACTCAATTAATCTACTAAAACAATACTCTAGTCCGTAAACCTACGGGATTAAGGATAAGAAAAACGATAAAACTTTTTATCAATTAATAACCCTAGAGGAGCACTAAAAAAGATTTTATCCATTAGTTGCTAATGAATCGAATTAGAAGGGTCTCGAACCCTCATCTACTTCCGTGACAGGGAAGTCCTTTACCAATTAAGTTACTAATTCTCATATTACGGCCAGTCGAACTCGAATCGACACTCTATGATTGGAAGTCATCGGGTCTACCATTAACCTATGGCCGCTTATTTTTTTTTAGGATATACGAGATTCGAACTCACATAATGATGATTAAAAGTCATATGCATTACCCTTATGCTAATATCCCTCAAATCCCTTATGCATATCTATTATTTTAGCGTCCGTTGCCTGCGGAAAGATGAATCGAACATCTATCATGCTCCTCTCTCCCTCTCTCTACGGATCACTATTTACTCTAATACTAATAACTAAATATACCTTAGCTAAATATAAATTATATAAAGAATTACTAAAATCTATCTTCAATAAACAGAGACCAGTAACGTCCCCAAGATGAATCGAACATCTATAGCTGCATTAACAGTGCAGAGCTCTACCGTTGAGCTATGGAGACTTGGGATTTGTTCTGATTTAGAATAAAAAATGTTATCTACTTTACAAACATAGAACATAACTATTTAAAATTATTAGCTTTCTACTATCTTAATGGTAACTAGTTTACCTTCCCTTGTTAAGCTAGAAGACATATCTTTTTCTTTAATAGGTTTAAGGATAAACTGTTGACCGTTTTCAACTCTACGTTTCACAGTTGAACGAGCTATACCTAAATATTTTGCACATTCTGCTACTGATGGGAAAGATTTAAGCACTTCTCCATCTTTTTCTACCAAAAGGACACCGATAGCTGAATTATCCACTCTATAACGATTTAATGATAGAATAAAAGTTCTTCCTTCTCTTATTTCATAGTTAGAAGGCTGTTTTAATAATTCCTCGATATCTACCATAAGTAGATTCCGGTCTAATTTAGTTCTCTTCGAAGTAGATAACCGACCATTGTTAATTTGGCTAACGATTCTCTCAATTAAAGCTTGACCTTCAGGTAAGTAGTGAAACCCTTTTTGAATCATTTTTAAGATCGATTTAAAATCTTTGTAATCTAAATACTTTTTACTATATCATTTGACACTATCAAAAAGAGGAATTAAAACCGCTTCTATAAAATAATTATTATTAACACTTAAATTAAACTGACCTGGATAACCAAGGTAAACCTTCACTCAGTCTTCGGGTACATTAATTCTACTTGATTTTTGTAAGAATCTTGCTATCTCTTTAAGTAAATCCTCGTTACCTTTCTGAGCAATCGAGAATATTACATTTCTCGTAAGAGTATTATAACTAAAGGAACCATCACCTTCCACAAATCCAATTAATCAGTTTTTAGTTATTCTATAATGATTGATAGGCATAGTGTAATCAGTTCTTTTAGAGTTCATCTTACTTATAATACCTAAAATTATAGGCTTTAATTCTTTAAGGTCTCTATTTGGCTCATTATAAAGTGTGAAAGCTTGTTTAAAAGCTAAGAAATTAAGATGCTTAGAAGAGTTTAAATTGTATTTTGTAAATAAAGCTATAATTATACCAATCTCTTGTTTTGAAATAATATTATAAGTAACTATTGCTCTTTCATGATCAACTTTCACCTTACCTAACCCTAACTTACTTTGAATAAACTATAAAACCACTCGGTCGTCGAGGTGTAAACCAAAACTAAATCTAAATTCAAAAGCACTTCCAGATCTTTAAGGGGTGATCTGGAAGCAACCCTCAGTATCAGTGAAACCAATAAATCATTCTATAAAATCGCAAGATAGTTTAAGTTGTTCCTCACTATCTTTCTCAGCTTCTATATCCTTATTATGTTCTTTTAACCTTTCAACTGAATCACTTAATTCTGAATTTTTAGAAAAATAGATATCTTTAGCTACATCATTTGACAATATAGTACTAGATTCTATATTAGGTATAAGGAGATCGTGACCTATGGCACCTCAAACTAACTTTAGTGCATATCAAGCTATAAATCTTATCAATGTGAGTAAACTGAGAGCTAAATATTGAAATATATCCAAAATGCTAAATAATATAAAAGAGGGAGATATTTTTGTTCCTTCTGCGAAGCGAGAAGCGCTCATTTATGTGCGCCCATTTGACCACATGGATTTAGCTAAGGACAGTCTAAGCAGACCATGATCCCCACCAGAACCAGAACACCCTTTCGTTCCTGACGTTAAAAGGGTAATGTTCGTATAAATAATTTTAATATTCAATAGTATTTTTTTTGCTAATTACTATCATGGCGCAAGCTCGTATTTAAAGTTTTATATTTCGCTTAGCTACAAGACTAAAGGTAGAAAGCATTATTATAATATTTAATTAAATCTTCTTAAACATTGTTTAAGGGAGGGAAGGATATTAACAGTATCAAGCTCTACCATTGAGCTATAGAGACTTATCCTTAGGAGACAAGAGATTCGAACTCTTAAAGCCGCTTTAAACTACTGAGTTTACAGCTCAGCCCTTCTTACCAATAAAGGAAGTCTCCTCTATATAAATATAATTTACTTATTTATTGTAAAAGTCTTGATGGTAAAATCCATCAATATTTTTGTAGTTTGCGCATGAATTTAAAGTTACTCGTTTTGCACAAAAGTTAAATGAACACTTGGTATGATATTTTCTTTTATTATCATAGTTTCGTACTAAAATAAGATTGTCTGGAAGGCTTCACCGTGTAACACCTTTAAATTTAGATAATGTAGAAAAATATTTCTTACAAGGGAAACCTTTTTTACGGCGCAAGCTCTAAAACATAGATCAGAACGATGAGGTATATATTTATCGCCATATCCTCCCTCTAAATTAGAATAACTAATGATTTTAACTTTGTTGTTATTACATTTCTTACATTCCTGTAATAAAAAATCTTTATCTTTAAGTTTAGTAGGCACGCCGACTGAAAATACCAATTTAATTTTTTTAGATTTAGATTCTTCTTGATATATATTATCTCTACAAATATTCTTATTCTTATTACAAAAAAATTAAAGACAATCAAGAGTAAGCACTGTATCACTTATTTCCGCAATTTAAACATTTTCATTTCCCATAAGTTTTAACATATTCAATATTAGTATCTTTATCTAAAAAACAATTATCACTCGAAGGTTTGATAAATTTAATTTTTTTAGAAGGATTCTTCTCGTTAGTAGAATAAAAACGTGGTGCTATCGGTAACATAAAGGATACAGGACTAGAAAGATATGAGTCAACAAAACCGTATCCCGAACTAAAGTACGGGATTAGATAAAAGGTAAAAAGTCTGCTACTAAATTGTGGAAGATAAATATTTCTATAATTTTTAATCATTTTTTTATCATTTAAAAAAGAGAATAACGGCCGGTTGTAATCATTGTCTCTTGCCGTATCAGAGCACTCCCCTCATCATGCGTGTAGGCGCATCGTTTCTCTGTGAACCGGGATTTGATAATGGGTTTCCAACCCGCGAAGATGCTGACAACAGGGGTTTAACTTCCCCCTGCGAGGGATTATGCGAGTGAACTTAATGCATCCCTATATGATAGGTGACTTAGCAGGTGACATTAGCAGGTAATGAACGCGGTAAGTACAGGGATCGCTTGCAACAAAGTCGGGAAATAACCGCAAATGAAGGGAAAGTACAGGTAATGAAGGGGTATAGAACAGGGGTGCTTACTTCGTAGCGCACATAAATGAGCGCACATAAATGAGCGCTTACTTCGTAGCGCTTCGCAGGGAAGAACGGGGATGAAAGGAAGAACAATATGGGGTATAAGATATAAGTATTCATATAAAATACGTTACCTCTTGTATTATTAATAAATCTTGAGTTTTAATTCTGCTAATCTAATATATTTGGTAACTTTATAAATACCTATTAAATAATAAACTTATCGATTTATCCTATACTTAAATAGTTTATCTTTTATATTCATATTTCCTTAATTTCATACGGAGATTAGAGATTTGAACTATATGAGCTTAACATTTATAACTTCTATACCTACTAAATTTACAGCTCAGCCGTCATATCTACAAACGGAACCTTCCAAAGTGCGGCCAGTCGAATTCGAATCGACACTTAATGATTGGAAGTCACCGGGTCTACCATTAACCTATGGCCGCTTATTTTTTTTGGTTAAAATTTATGAATCCCGTGCAACTTCCACAGGAGTAATATTACCTCTTATTAAATATCTACCTTTTAAAATTTTATTGTTTTTTCCTTTTAATTTATTCATAATCGTAGAATTACTACAATTTAACGCTAAAGCCGCACTTCTGGCAGAAGGATAAGAAGTAGTAACTCCATTATCTAGATCTGTTACTCATACAGTAGTAGCAGTAGCGGAAGAAGATAAAATTTTCATACGGACTTTGTATGATCTATTTAAAGGAGTTTTCTTTTCAGTAATTTTTTCAAATCTACGTTGAAGTTTATTTGTTATTAATTATAATTTTTTTACTTTTTTTCGTGCGTGCGTAGCCGCCTACAGTTTAAAATAAATTCAGTAAAATTTATTTGCTCAGACAAAGAATTGTTTTTTTCTTTAAATAATCTAACCATTCATACATATTTAAGTTTTAAACGTGTAGAATTATTTGTTATACGACCTAAACTAGAACCGGCTACTTCACAGATATTATAAGTAGGTTTTAATACATCCAAATAATATTGTTCTCTTTCGAGAATTTTAGCTTTTTCGCTATATTCTAAAATCTCTAAACGAAAATTACTATAACCATACTTTAATAAAGCTCTGTATATAATGCTATTATTCTTAAGTGTTTCTTTTTCCAACCACTTCGTTGAAAAATAATCCCGAAATCTTCGAGTTAAATCCGCTGCACTTCCGATATATGTAGACCCATTAATCAAATTAACTCAACGATAAATACCAGGTCTCCTTATATTCTCTTCAAATATCACCTTGGTGTCATCTAAATCCAAATAAACTTTCTCAACCCGAAGAGCCCCAAATCCGCTACTAAATTGACGAATACCTGCTAAAAATCCATATGATATATACAAGGTAGTGCTGCTAAGAAAAGGTGAAAACAATTTAGGTAAAGTCCCTTTCTTTCTTTAATCCCCTCCTTCCTCCTCAATCTATTGAGGAGGTGGAGGGGATAGTAAAAGGTACTAAACTCGCATCATGAATACATTAAAAAATTTCTTTTCATAAACCTGTTCTAGATTCGCACCAGAAATAATTCACCTAAAGTGAACATATCAGCTCTTAGCTACAGGCTTTTTTTTTTTTATTTTTGTTAAAATTTATGAATCCCGTGCAACTTCCACTACACGCTAAGATCCTGCAACTATAACTAAAATACCATCTGTATAGTGCCCAGTTACTCTATCCATTTATTAGTTCAAATAGTTAACTTATCCCTGCAAGGCAGGACGATTTCTAGAGCCTTGTGTAACTTTTTATATTAGGATCTTACGACTGTACATTAAGCATCATTTCAGACACCCACCAGTGATCCAGTCTGTAGCGATTATATAATTAACCGACGGTCTATAAACAGATGGAGAATATTTAACCGTTTTCACTAGTGTAACCAGGTAGGGATTTACCTAATACCTTTTATATGGTATTCTACTTATCTAATTAATAATTTAAGCCCATTAATTAATAGTATATTTTTAATTATATATTGCATATACTGTGGATAAGTAAGATTTTGATTACTTTATTATTTAATAAAAGAACCAATTTGGTCCTTGTTTGAACCGTATTTCGACTTAACACTAATCAGAATCGCGCATACGAAGAATCCTACTATAACATCTAAATCCTATCATTTACTTACTTATAATAAGAGAGCAAACTTATTGCACCAACTCCTTTCAGCATGCGACGAGTGGTTAGTACCAATCCAAAGTATTATTCACCGTGACATGGTGATTCACGATTACTAGCAATTTCTTATTCATGCAGCCGAATTTCAGGCTACAATCCATTTCCATATTTTATCCTATTTTTTGAGATTAGCTTAAATTCGCATTTTTGCTTCTCTTTGTGTAGGAGTATGTGGCACGTCTATAGCCCACAATATTAAGGCCATGATGACTTGTCTTATTCCCTTTTGTCCTGACCATTGTAGAGGGCCAGAAAATGCTCTATATTAAGAATTTTACAAATAAAGCCGGGGTATTCGTTAATTCCACGGACGGATCCGCAGTTTCACAACATTAACTGAAAACAGCCGTGCAACGCTTGTTCAACTAATTTCTTAGTCTGACTAATTTGTTAAAGAAAAATTAACAAATTATATTCAAATTGTGGTAAGGTTTTTCGTGGATCATCGAATTAAATAGTTAAGATAGGTAGATCTTCTCAGATTTTCCCCCTTTAAGAACCGTACGTGCGATTTTCACCGCATACGGCTCAAGCATAAATTTTTACAGGAGAGATTCTCCAAACAAAAGAGGATAAAAACTCAACTCTTTTGTCAATTTACACCGTATGTTAAGTTGGCGATATTAAGATACAATATACAAACTATAATTATAGTATATTTATATAAATCTTAATAAGCTTAAATGTATAGCTATATTACTATATGTTACTGTGATTTAAAGCGAAGCGCCTCCCTAGTTGTCTTTATTTTCACGCCCAGTATTCATTCCAGCTTTAATTACCCTAATTTTATTTAATCCTTCTTCAGTTAAATGACCTTTAGCTTCCATAATTTTGAAAGCTTCATTAAAATCTTGCAAATTTAAAAGTTTGGACCCGAGTAAAGGGTATTTATTGAAGAAAGTCAGAATTTTACTTTCTATATCTTTTATAGAAGTTACGGTAAAATCCGCAGCAAATCCCGCTCTTTTTTCAATTCTACCACAATCTAAGAAATTCTTAATCAACTGTAATAATTGAATATCTCTAGAATGTTGAGTTATTTTAAATACCAACTGTACAGCTCAACCTGTTTTGGATTTTGGAGATTTTCCTATATTAATATAGAAACAAGACTCTCCTTCACAAAATCCAGCTAATCAAGCAGGGTCTGGAATAAAAGTAGGGTTAAATTTAGGTCTTTCTACAGGTACAACCTTGAAGGTATCTAATAATTTTCTAGATAAACCTAGATTCAAGGTAGCTTTCAAATTAATTATTTCTTGTAAACCTTTTAATGTAAGATGTTCCTTTAGGTTAATAATTTTAATTATCTTAACAAATAATTCAAAATCTACTCTTTTTTGTGTGAGTAAAGGATATTTTTGAAAGTGAGGTATAACAAAATTAATAAGCCCTTCTATATTTGATACTCTATATTTATAGGTATCATCTTGGGGATTATAGTATATATTACCTACATTACCCATAGTTTCTTGTAAGAGATTCAATAACAATCTATCTTTTACATTTAAAGCTAATTCAAATGAAGCTAAGACAAAATAACCTAATTTTCGACTATCATCTTTTACAACATGAACAATAAAACTACCTTCCGCATCGACTAATCCTGTAATGAATCAAGGATTAACTAAGGGACGCTCCACTGTGTGCAAACTACGAGTTAAAATTAGTTTATGTATACTCATTGAACTTACATGGCAAGGCCGTGTCCAAATATCTGACTTTACTTGTATAAAATTCGATTTAGTATAATATGGACCTTCTACCTTTACCCTTAAACACGTAGCAACAAATATAAATAAAAAAATTATTATTAATGAAGATAACATCAGTCTGAATATTATAAAATAAGTTAAAAACATAATCTTAAAACTTATGAATAAATAAAGGTAAATGACTATTAGTAAGGAGATAGTTTTTTTGCCCTTTATATAACTTTCTATTGATATTCTCATAATATATCACAGTACACAATATAATATTATTAACGCCGGTTTTTTTTAGTCCTACGGATCCGGGTTCAAAGGCCCCGGTCCTGGACCGAAGACCGATGCTTTAACATTTAAACCTTTATCTTTTCCTAGATTAAGTTATACATTATCCAGGATAAGCTTTTGCTTTTTTAACTTCTCCTTTCCCCCTTACCGGATATAACTATTTCGATCTATTTAGATCTTATAAGTTACCTCTTTAATGAAAAATAAATCCTTTATATTTCATTACTGTAGATAAAGGGGTTACCAAGTTCATATATTAACACAAATAACGTAAGATTTAGGAAAGTAGCTTTACTTCGATGGAAATACGATTTCTCTGATAGATTAGTATGTCAAATCTATCATCTTCCATATTATATTAATTTACCAGCACGAAGCGTCTTGGCTACTTTGACTTTCGCTTTCCGTGTCTTACTTACACTAGCTCCTGGAAGGAAATATGTAAAAATCCTTTTATTTCCTTACATCATCATTTAAGATAGGCTACATTGTCCCTAAAGCTTCACACAAATTATTACTAGTTTGCATGTTTAGGTAGTGTTAGGTAGAGAAAATACCTAGTGGAATTACACCACATTGCTAATATACGCTTCTTGTCGCACACATACTTCATTGCTGGTGTCAGAAACGGTCTAGTGATTCAATTCTGATTAACCGGGAGTTATTGCCACCGTGTAATTGGCTATCTACCATGCATGGTTTAGATTTATCCTTCCTCCCTACGATATTGCACTCGTTTCAGAATCCGACTGTACATTCGAACAGACATTTCAGTCTAGCCCCGGTGATCCAGTCTGTAGCGACATTTACAACTGCCGACGGTCTTGGGTCTAATGAGGGATCAATTCATTAAAATCTAACTTACGCTTGATTTAGGACACCCTTAACCGTTTTCACCTTATTTTTTTTTCTATAAATATGGAACTATTTGATTGTAATCTTGCTTAGTCCCTCATTCTGCTTATCTCTTACTAAATACCGAAATTCTTTTAATGGTATAACCTTTAACTTCTGCTATCCCATCTAAATCTAATTGTTTCTTTAGAGTTCTGAAACCAACACCTACCTCTGATAGAACATCCTTTAAAGAATCAAGTATTATATAGTTTCCTTCTGGAGTTACTATCTCATATACGCAACTAATTGTTGTAGTTAGTATAGAGTTATTACTTAAATCTCTAACACGACCATCGCTAAGATACTCTAATAAAGGTACTGCATTAGCTATCATATCCCTTTCTTTTACACTTAAGACCTCGGTTAATCTTTCACTTGTGGATAATCTAAAGTTATTCATTGTATATGATAACTTTAAGATTAAAGATCTAATTTCATCTATTTTGTGTGAACCTTTATAAACTGCCTGAGTTATAAGCTTAAAGTCTTGGAAATCTAAACCTTTTTTTGAGATAAAGATACTATCTTCAAAGTAAGGTATAAAATAGTTATTTAAGAATCTAATGTTTTTAATAGTTAATATTATACTAGGTTTACCCATCTCTCTAGATTTCACTTTATTTATAGAAATAACCTGAGTACATTTTAATTTAAATAAAGAGTATTTATCAAACCCTAAGTTTTCCATAAGAAATTCTTTTATTTTCTCAAATAAAAGATATTGTTCTTCTGTGGCTGATAAAGTAAACACTGGCTCAATGTCAGTTCTAGAAATAAAGAATGAACTATCTCCTTCTAAGTATCCTAGTAATCAACTTTTAGTTATAACAATATTATGATCTAATGGCATAGTAATGTTAATTCGTTTAGTATTCATTGTATTCTTTAATTCTACTATTTTATTAGCTAATTCTTTCTTGTATTCTAATTCTGTCAATTTTTTATCTCTCTCTTGATAAAGAAGGAAAGCTTCTTTATATTTACAATAATCAAGATATTTAGTAGTATTAAGGTTATATTTATCGAATATAGAGATTAATTGATAAGTTCCTTCTATATTAGTTACTACATAAATACACTTATCTTTATATAATCTTATATTACCTATTCCTAAGTTATTACGAATATATTCTAATACACCTAAATCATCTTTGTGTAGTTCAATACTAAAGACTCAAGTAATTTTTCGTATAGTATTATCAGAATTCAATACAGGTTGTAATAAAAAACTAGCCTCTGCATCAGAGAATCCTACAAATCACTGATAAAATTGAGATAAAGAATTATCTAACTTTACGGACTGTCCTACTCCTAACACTGAAGCAGATAATACTTTAGTTCTACAATTAGAATTTAAACGGTAAAACTTATCATTATAAGGTTTAACATAGAACCCATTATTTAGTAAAGTATATAAATCAGAATATACTTCATAGAGTGGGATTCGAACCCACGCTGCAATATTCCATACACGTATTTCAGTTCCTGCGTTGCCACATTACTCTTGAGGTGAAATGCTTACACTTTCATTTATAGACCAAGTATTTTTACCTAACCTATGGCATTCATCATTCTCTGCAAAGACTACTGGGGTACCTAATCCTGTTAGTTCTCTGTGCCTTCGTCCTTTAACGTCAGTTTTTACATAAGAGGTTGCCTTCGCCTTTATCAGTCCCCGAGGTATCAACAAATTTCATCTCTACACCTTAAGTACTACCTCCTCACATAAAACTCTAGTAAAATGTACCTTTTAAAAGGAAAATATTTACCGTCTAAGTACCCTTTAACACGGCGATTAATATCTACAGGCTCTAAATATTAATTCTACAGATTTATCTTAGGATTAAGAGGTAAAATCTTACCAATCGCCTGATAGAATTACCTACCTCTATTCATACCCTCCTTGATTTTTTGTATTTTGGCAACACCTTCTTTAGTTAAATGAACTTTTGATTTCATTAAACCTGACACAACACTAAAATCATAAAAATCCTTAGCTTTTTCACCAAGGATAGGGTACTTATCGAAGAAAACTAAAACCTTTTCACAAATATCTGAAAACTTAGAAACTTGGAATTCATAAACATCCCTTTTTCTACACAATCTACCACAATTAAAATAATCTATCAAACATTTCATCAATAATTCATCACGTATGTGTTGAGTAATAATAAAAATTAAATAAACCTGATTTCCAGTGGAAGACTGACTAGATTTAGTTATACCTACCATGAAACAACCTTCAGCTGATGCAAACCCGGATAATCAATTACAATCCGGAATACTAACAGAAAAATCCGTGCATCTCGCAGTAGGAATTACATCAGGGAAAGCTAATTTCATTTGCTCAGATAAACCTAAATTTAAAGAAGCTTTAAGAGAAACTATCTCTGAAATACCTTCTTTATTTAAATGCTCTTTGCTCATAACTAACCTATGAGCCTTATTAAAAAGCTCAAAGTCAGCCCTTTTTTGAGATATTAAAGGGTATGTTTCCAAATGTTTAATAAGAATAGTTAATTCGTCAGAAGTTTGAATTCTATATTGGATAAGATTTTTACCAGAGTTATGAATTTTACCTACTCCTAGATAATCCTTAATGCTTTCTAATAATGCTCTATCTTTTACGTGGAGATTAATTTGAAAGAAAAGTTGCACTCTTCAACCAATGGCTCTATTAATTTTAGTTAAAGAAATTCTAAAACATCCTTCACCATCTATAAACCCAGTTAAGAATCAAGGATTTATATTAGTAGCATTTATTATATTATCTAATGTAGAGTAAAACCTTCTCTCCTTTTTACATAATCCCTTAGAAAGGATTCTGATTTGATAATCTCTCTCGAGACCCGTTAGAGTACACCTTAACATTGGATATTTTTTATTTTTAATAGTTGATTTGGTTAAGAACATTTTTTTTTTTATTTGGTTAATTAAAGTTAAAAGCATACAATTTTTTAACTCATTAAGAATAGATAGGTAACGACTCAAATAGTAAGGAGTAATTCTTAAAGTCATCTCTCTAAGTTGCCAGTTCAGCCGTTTGGCCATTGACCAAAATTCCTCTCCTTGTACTTAATGCATCTAATCTCCCTGCATTCTTTCAAACCAATTACACTACTATTTTCTATTATCTGTGTTTACATAAAACACTTTAAACCTTTTTCAATAGGTATCAATCACAGAGTCTACATTCTTGTATTCATATTATAATTAATACTAAAATTACCCTCTTAATCGACAAAACCTACTATTCCTCAAGATTCCCTTGAGGTTCCAATGCAACTACCGTCTACTCGTTGCTCTTTTACAAATAAAGTGTTACCCTTATTTGACTTAGATCCGCGATAACCCATTTCAGTTTCCATCATTTCTTGACTTGTTACCATCCCTGAGTAATTACTTCAGCCACTAATGTATTTTCATACACTGCTTGGTATCAAGAACTTTAGGGTGTCCCCGGAGTTTGATAGTTTAAGGCACACTTGTAATTTCCTACATTACAAAGCACCTATTAAAGATGAATAACACTAGCCTCTTACGTATTACCGCGACTGCTGGCACGTAATTAGTCAAGGCATAAATCTGCATATCGTCATTATCAATAATGCATTTAGAACTTTATTTGATAATCAATTTGTAGTCCCTTTACGGTCTACCATTCCTCTAAGTTGCCAGTTCAGCCGTTTGTTGGGTAGGAACCCAGTATAGTGAACCCCCCACCGAACCGTACGTGCACCTTTCAATGCATACGGCTCTCCCCTTGATCGCTACATGAGTAGGCATGGTTGCTTTTTCAAGCAACTAACATCATTACTGATGTTAAAGCTTATGATGAACTTTTACAGAAAGGGACTTAGCAAAGATAGCTGAGGCACACAAGTCCTCCATGCTTCACTTAGTTTATCTGCCTTTTTTTGTGATCAAGCTGACCCCCTTCATAATCGTGTTCCCGATGATTACTACTATGGGGTCTCCGACTTCTTAGTCTTATTCAGACTCAATATTTCATTCATATTTTATATATTTTGAATAATAGTTTTATATGCTTTATTATGATTTTTAAGCGACAGCCCCTGATAGGAACCTTTGTGCACATCATTGTGACAGTTTCGACACAGAGGTACTTGTTTCCTATTGATCTTGGCCATCATTTGATCAAATGAGTTTAACTTCAAGTTTACAGTCTTCACGTGTCTGACATGATGCATCTCAATGTTTGCTGTAGACCCGCAACTTGAGCACGCTAGGCCTAGAGAGTTTAAAGTGGAGACTCTCTGATATAGCGCATTCAGAGGATCATTGAAGTTGGCCTTTCCCAGGAATAGCATAGGCCTTCTGGTAAGATCCGGCTGGCAAAACCTGGTAATCTTGACCTTATCAAGATCTTTGATATAGTTCTTAACTATAATATGATTACCAAATTTCTGTTTAAAAATCTTTTTACTAATCCTCAATTTTCGACTAATAGTCTTTCTTAAGCTCTCCTTAAGAATTCAGGTGATTTTGTTCAATCGCCATCTATTGTCAACGAAGCTATAATAGTTGGCTATACCGTTAACGATAGAATTATATCTCAGTATGATGTCTCGTACTGGAATAACCGTAAATTTAGCTATGGATTTGGGGGTTCAACGCGAACCTTTACACTTTACGAAATCCTTGCTCTCAAGTTTTTTAACGATTTCTAGAATTGGGGCTGACATCCATAAGTTTCCTGCAGCTATTCTTCTACTACTTCTGTCTTTTCTTGTGAATAAGACGCTAATGTTAGAAGCCATTCTTTTTATAAATGTCCCAAGGAAATTAGCTCTGTTGGTTCTGGCATTCGTAATCAGGGTTTTTTCAAGCGAGAGTTCCAATTTAAGTTTACTTAGTTCTCTCGCAATGTTTATCTTGAGTTCTTTTGCCATATTCTTACTTCCTCAAACACCAATTAGCCAATCGTCAGCATATCTGACGTATCTTATCTTGGCGTACAAGGGATTTGGTAGTAAGGCCTTTAATTTACGCCTATCTTTAATAAACCTTCTGTATTCAGATTTCTCTGATTTATAGCTCAGTCCGTCGTTCTTGAGATTGACTATCTTCTTTTTCAATCTATTAATTCTCATTGTCAGTTTGTGATATACCGGATTAGTCATGTATGGTTTTATACCTTCACATTCCTTTTCATGCTTTTCTATGATCTTCTCCATGTACTTATCGAGTTCATGTAGAATCAGATTGGACAGGATTGGACTGATCACACTCCCTTGTGGAGTTCCAACATCCGTACTAACATAACTGAGTTTATTTTTATCTCACTCAACGTAACCTGCCTTTACAAATTTTCAGAAAAGATTGATTATCCTAGCTTCACCAAAGTGTTCTTTTAATAGCTTTTCGAGTATATGATGATCAATATTGTCAAAAAAACCTTTAATATCTCCTTCAATGAATCAGGTAACACCTTTTCATTTTCTAAGTTCTCTGAGGGCTGTATGGCAGCCTCGGTCTGGTCTGAATCCATGAGATAAATCAGAAAATAGTGGTTCTAGAATGGTCTCCAAAGTAAGTTTCATAGCTTGTTGTACTATCTTATCTCTTGGACTGCTGACACCTAATGGTCTCATCTTACCATTGGCTTTGGGGATGTAAACTCTCCTTACTGGATAGGGTTGTCATGATTCTCTTCTCAATGCTTCATGCGTTTCTAGGAATCATTTCATGTTTATACCATCCATTGTTGTTGAGTCCACTCCTTCGGTCATATTTCCTGGTTTACTCTTAATCGAGTTGTACGCTAACATTAATATGTCCACACTGCTTAGAATCTCAAAAGCATTACAACAACTACCATTTGCGTCAAAAATCATCCTATCTTTGATGATTTGATAAACATTCGCTGAACCGGCTTTCATTGTTTCTAGCTTTTCAATGCTTACAGTGTGTTGTTTATGATTAGCGGGTATGATTTCATACCCAAGTGTTGAGTTAGTTAGTGATTTGAAGTTTGTAGTAGCTTTTTATATTTTATATTCTTTCGCAACATGACACTGTACTAGACTTACCTATTTGTACAAGGAGAGGTAGGGTGCTAGCCTTTCTCCCGTTCCCAGACTCAACTCTGGGACTAGTTCTCCTCTTTCTAGTGTATTCCGGATCTGATGTTCTGGTACTGGTAATCAACCCCAGATTGTTAGGAAAGATTTTTTTTATAGAGGCAGTTACGTGTTAGTGATTAAATTAATAAATTATAAATATATAAATCGGGTGAACGTTGTTAATGAGTAATGCTATTGCATCTCAACAGAGCACATTTTATAACAGTTTAGGCTTTTATCTTTACATTCTTTAGTCTACCTTTTTCAGATAGCAAAAATATACACTCATTAACCAAAATCTGCCTTCTACTGATATAAGTAAGAGCTGTGATGAATGCTAGCATTTCTAAGAGGATCCTGAATTCTAATATATACGGCACTGAACTTTTTAGGCAATATGATGTTTATGCATTTTCACTTTGCTGGGTACTACTAGTTTCCTCGGTCAATCCATGGCCAGATGATTGACTGTAGTAGTTTACGGCGTGTTGGAGTTTCTCTTTATCCGTAATAATGGTCCTTTATCCCCACATCCTACTCTAATTACCATGAAGTTCTTAGCTTGCAACCGTGTTGTCGTTTCTTCCGCTCCAACTCCCTTAGAGTCCGGCACAGTCGCTTTTCATACATGCTACACTCCCCTCTCTATTACTAGATTTTCAAGGTCTAAGGCGACACCCTTTTAAACCGAGGATAAGTATGATGCTTTACAGATAATAGAAACAATCTGATTTTCTTGTCAAGAAAACAACCATATATATTATTAGACAGCGCAGTTGGGTAGGGACCCGACTCTGAATTATCAATGGGCTTAACACACGGACATGCTAAGGTTAATAATTCCTGTGACCCCCCCACCGAACCGTACGTGCACCTTTCAATGCATACGGCTCTCACCCGAATTCACCACGTTGAAGTTCCGGATCCAAGGATTTGGATCATCTGCTATTACTAACAGACTGGCATTTGACTACTAGGGAGAAGATAAGGATAGATGTGGAATTTAACCACCATGCCTCACCTTCTTTGGTATCCATTGAATTCGGCTAGCCCACTTCACATCTGTTCACTAGACATATGCTACTATTGGGCCTCCGTTAACTTAGCTTAAATTAACAGTTGTAATATTTTCCTTATTCTAGTAGTGAGGGTCAATTACAACTGAGTAGAATATTTCTACTGCTTTAGTCAATCCGAAGTTCTTATACTTGTGTCATACGAATCACTTAGGTTGTCAACCTGCTCGGTTACGTTATGCTTTTTCACTTAGTTGGGCTAGTAATAGTTCTCGCTAAGGGGCTGGCCGCCGTCCCCCTTCGTATTACCAATAGGCGATTAAATCCTATATCGTGGTCCTCGATTCCCCGCTCCTTCAAAACATCCATATGATTCTTTAGCTTGCAAATTAGATAGTCTATTGTTTCAGTCCGTCTCATGAGGGCCATTACCTCCTCATGGTTATTCACCGGGTCCTGCTAATTCGCTTTTCTGACATGCTACACTCCCCACTCTGTTTCCAGATCTTCGAGGGCCTTAGGAGACACCCTTTTAAGCCCGTGGATAAGTCAGACGCTTTATAGTCCTATTGAGAACTCGACTAGTTTATGATTCCAATAAATTATTCATTTTATTGGCTTAAACGGGCACAAATATAATTAAATCGCGCACCGGCCATTGACCAAAATTCCTCACTGCTGTACTCGCTTGCCCTGGGGTTTTTTCAGACCCAGTGTGGTCGATCAACCTTTCAGCTTCGACTACGAGAATTAAGGCTTGTTAAGTAATAACCTTAACAACTACCTATCCCGACGATAACTCCTTAAGTCCTCTTAAAGCGGGTTGTTTACACCCTTTTTATTATTATGAGGGATCTTTCCCTCTCTTTAAGGTAGGCCGGATATCTATACTCACCTGTACACCACTTTTAATAAAATTATTCATTAAATTAAACGTTCGATTAGCATGTGTCAAGCATTTAGACAGCGTTCAATCAGAGCCATCACCAAACTCACCTATATAAATACAATTTACTTATTTATTGTAAAAGTCTTGATGGTAAAATCCATCACTATAAATTTTTGGTTCCCTATCTGATCCTGGTTTAAAAAACCTTTAAATATAGTTATTTTATTTTATTATTATGAAAATTAGTACAAAAAGTTCATGACCTTAAACAAAAGTTTCGAATAAAACCAAGCTATTTCTAGGTAATTATATCTCTCTAAATTATAGTTTTATGTAGGCTTTGCTAAGCTCGCTTTTAAATCTTATATTATGATAAACCTATCTATCCTCCGAACCCTGGTTTAAGAGATCAACCTTATAATTATATTTATTTAATAATAAATAACTATTATGAAGAAGACCTTAGGTACTAGGCCGAAGGGTTAATTTATTATATTTTCTATTTTAAACCTAAACCTTTCGGTTAAAGTAATTAAATATACGGACATATTGTTTACTATAACTTTCCTTAAATTCTTTTAAATTTAGTTTATTATTATCTCTAAAACTTATAGGAAGAGAGTTATATTATTCTTCCTATTTCTACCCTTATCTGCCTTCATTCTATCAGGGTGTATCTATGTAAATATCCAAAAAGATAAACCTTAGATGTTTAATAAATGCACTTCTAATTAAGGTTTGCTAAAGGTAGGGGGGAGGGATACCTTACTAAAAGATGATTTTTTAGCAGTCTTTTATTATTATTATATCTACTTAAAATAAAAAGACTAAATGTAGAAGCCCCTCATTCTCATTTTAGATTCGAACTAAAATCGGGATATTAGAAGTATCCTGCTTTACCTTTGAGCTAATAAGAATATATTATTAATCTTTAAATTATTAATAATATCTGTGTACTATTACAACACTAAATAATAATTATAAATTATAACATAATATTATATTTATAGAGATATTTCGCATAATTGTTTAATTTAAAACAATAAATAATTAAAATTAAACTAATTTTAACTATTAGTATTTCTAGATGAAGAAGGAGGAGATCTAGATCTTAGGCTTCTATTCGCTTCATCTAATAAACGATCATAGATACTCATTAGTCTAACTCTTCCTTCTAGAGCACCCGAGATAAGTTCTTGATTACCAGTATTAATTAGATCAGATTTTACAAATTCTAATCTACTTATTATACATCTAAGCTGTAATTCTGAACATTCGTCCATGCTTCTAATATTATGCCATATATGAAAAGGGTTATCCCTTTGTGGTCTATCATATATGGAATATCATCCAAAAGGTGGACAAATACCTTCTTTTTTTACGGCTTTAATCTATTATACTTTCAATATTAACTACTTAAAATAAAATCTTAAATAGAATAGAGCTTCTCCATTTTTCTCTTCAAGAGGATTCCGAAAATAATTAGAGCTTACGTCTAGATTATTATTTTCGAAGTTGAAGAAATAATAATTACACCCACCACCACCCGGTTATATTAATTACCAAACCAGATATGCTTAACTAGCTTGGAAAAAAGATAACCACGTAATCATTTATTTTTACATTTTATTCTTAATCCCTGCGCAAGCTAGGGGCTTTAAAGTTCCTCCCTAATAAGATGTTGAAAAAGAACCCTCTAGTAAAGTAACAATATATAAAATCAGAGGTTCCTTCCTACTAAATTAATTAAGAAACAAGCAACCAATGGCTATTCATCCTAACTAAATTTTTAAGGAGCCTAAAGTGACGTCCCTCTAAAAAATTATTAACCTATTTAATACTTATTAAAATTAAACTAATTTTAACTAAAAACTAACAAAACTCAAGAAAAACTAACCAATAGGATCGTCAAAATCCATAAGATCGTTTTCTGGCTTCACATCCGAAGAATCTTGTTTAAATCTACTTCCAGTAGCTGATGTACTACTAGATTCTTGATTAGCAGAGCTAGATTCTTGATTAGCAGAGCTAGATTCTTGATTAGTAGAGCTAGGTTCTTGATTAGCAGAACTAGAAGAAGGTAGGTTTTGATTAGTACTACCTTGGTCAGAACCATTTTCACTAGCAGAACTGTTACGTCTAGTAGTTCAACTACCATAATCCGTTTCCGATTCTTGTGATTGAATATAATCTAATACTCATGCACGTTTTTCCGCTATGACCCTTAGACTTTCATCTCTTTGTTCTCGAAGTGGATCACGATCCTCAGGATTAACTCTGTTAGCTTCTGCTATATACCTTTGAGATATTTCCCTTTTTTTTTTGTTCGCAATAAGCATCTAATCCACTTGGATTATCTTTATATTTTTTAGCTAATTTCCTTCCAGCGACATCAATTTCATCCTCAGAATCGCTGCTATCTTCAGAATCGTCCTGAACCAAGGAAGGAGTAGACGGAGGGTTAGTATAATCCGGTGGAGTGTTACCTGTAGAATAACATACATATGGACCATTGCAACTAGAACTAAAAGGAAAAGTATAAATTACAAAAATATTTTCTAATGTAAATCTAAACCATCCTTTATGTAACCCGATGACAAAACCACAAATACCTGTGCTTGTATAAAAGCTATCCCAAGTTCTAAACCCGAGAAAGCAATAATAAACAACAAAGGTATTAATCCTAAAAAGAAGAATATTATACCTGAAGTCATTATATTGTATGTAAAACCTGCTAATATGTTTAATAACATGTGACCTGACATTCGACTCAACAAATTCATCCTCTGATTATATTAATAATAAATATAAGTAAACTTTTATTCTTATATAATGCAATTCTTATACCATCTGGTAAAGCCATATGGAGCGATATATACCACAGTAACCTAGTTTACTAATTTGAACAAATATTTTCCTTTAAAAGGATTAGTTCTATTTTCTTTTAAGTATAAAGATATACTAGGTTGACGATAACCTAATGCTCTAGCTGCTGCACCAATAGAAGGGTACATTGTAACCTCCTTAGTTTCAACATTAGTAACCTCCACTTTCATACTAGTTTTTTGAACTTTTCCTACGTTAACTAAATTTACACTTTCGCCTTCTAAGCTTACTAATTTAAAAGTATATCTACCTAAAACAGGCTTATCTTGTTTCAAGTAAATGTAATGTTCGATATATCTTCTATCAATATCTAAAGCACGGGCAGCAGCTTTAATGGCGTGGTAAGCAGTAGAAGTATTTGTTTCCAAATCAGTTACCTCAACTTTGATACCATTAGGTTGAGCTTTAGATAATTTAGCCAAAATTTCCGGAGATTCGTATGTCTTATAAGTAGCGTTACGCATATTCTCTATAGCAGCTTCTGAATGTTTTCATCCAGATCCTCGTGAAGGGCTTCCAGGAGTTTTTAATATATTATACTCTGGGGAGTGTACTTCAAAAAAGTGTTTTTCTCTAGACATAAGACTATCCCTGTCGCAGATTTCTAGGATAGTAAGGGTAAAGTTCTGATAACCGTATTTTAATAATGCAACATTAATGGGCATACTTTTTTCGTTTAGTAGTCTATTAATATTGTAATACTCCAATAATCTACGGTTTAAATCCACACTAGAACCTACATATTTTTTCCCATTCAATTTATTAGGAGGCTCCGCCTACACATTAATTAGAAGGGAATTGCCGCCCAGTATTCATTCCGGCTTTAATACTTAAAATTTGCTCTAAACCTTCTGACGTCAAATGTTTCTTATCTTTCATCAGCTCGGCGATAACACAGAAATCTTTGAAATCTTCAGATTTTTTACCTAAGACAGGATATTCGCAAAGGAAGGGAAGAACTTTATTAGTAATATCTGAAAATCCTGTTACCATAAAATCAACAGCATCCTTTCCAGTTTTTTTATAAACCTTTCCACAACCAAAATACTGAATAAAACTTCTTATAAGTAATTCATCTCTTATATGCTGAGTTATCCGAAATACTAATTTAACACCCGAACCCATTTTAGTCTTAGCTTTAAAAACATTTAAAAAGAAATTACCTTCAGCCGATATAAATCCGGCTAACCATTGAGGATCTGTAATAACTTGGTTTACTACTACAGGCCTTTCAACTGGTATATTTTTAGGAAAGGTAGCCTTTAATTCTTCATTAAGCCCCTTATTCAACAAGGCCTTAATATCAATAATAGCTTTAAGGCCTTCCTCTGTTAAATGTGACTTATTTTTCATAAGCATAACTGCCTTCCTAAATAATAGGTAATCAGCAAGCTTCTGACTAATCAAAGGATATTTATCAAAATGTGGGATAAGTATATTACAAATTTCGTCTAAAGAATAAAAGGTATAACTACAAATACCTTTATGATCTTCTCCTATATTTCCTGCTCCATCAAAATAAGATTGAATAAGCTTCAAAAGTTCTAAGTCTTCCTTATGTAGATTAATCCTAAAAATAGCTTTAACGCGAAAACCTAGAGGATACTCTGAGTCTTTGGTAACACTAATTATGAATGAGCCCTCACCATCCGTGAACCCTGTTACAAAATGAGGATTAAGTTTATTCAATAAAAAACTAGTATCCTTTAATATAAGAGATTTGTTTAAAAAAGTGTCATGATCTTCTACAACAGGCGTAACGCTGCTTTTCATAGGTAGATCATTCGTAACCTTTGAGTAATTTCTAAGGTGAATTACGTTATACTTTAAAGTATACCTTTTATTTGAGAAGGAATATGAATTAGGTCCTGGTTCTTTTCGAAACACAATACCCTATCCTAGTTGTATACGAACTTTTACTATACTTGTTATTATTCTACTAATTATACCTGTTATTATTCTACTAATAAGAGATGAGCCCTGTGCAACTTCCAACATAATTTACCATACAATTAATTAGGAGCTTCCCTCCCCTACACATATAAATTCCGGTTTTACCCTTAACATATTTAAGGATATTTAATTTGTCTTTGTCAGCATCAGAGAAAACTACTAAACCGGCAGAGTCTGTAGAAGAACCCTCACCTCTTGAAGTTGAATACGCCCTAACAGCTATTTGTCTGAAACTAGAGAAGGTGCAAGCTCTATATTGATAAAATAAGCCACACGATCTGACGTTGTTTAAGTTAAAACCATAAGATATGACAGATCCATTAATAGAAATTTTAACAATAGATAGTATAAGTCGTTCACAACTTTATCCTTTCTTTAAAGGTATACCTATAAACTTTATCCCCTTATTTAAAGGTGTTTATGTACTTTATCCTTTCTTTAAAGGTGTTACAATATAAACTTTACAAATTATGGAATAACAGAAATAATATATAAGTCCATATACACGGCAATGCCTAATTATTTACCTATTTTCCTTTTTGATTCCCTCTTCTTATTCCACTCTCGAGTTGATAGAGGAATAAAAAACAAGAAGGAGAAATCATCACACTATAAATTAAGGATAGGCTATTGTGATATCTTTAATCTTGAATTATTTAGTTTCTTCCAAGAACCGGCTTTCCCGGCGACTAGAGTACACCTTACAGAAACTAAAACCCTAGAATCTGAAGAACCGTCTACTCGTTGCTCTTTTACAGCATTACAGAGCTTGCGCCCACATAATACTGACTTAGATCCGCGATCACCCATTCCTATTGCTAGAATCTCTAATGATATTACTATACCCTGAGGCATTAATCAGGCCGGATAAGAAGTTTCCCTCTTATCTTTAGTTATTAGAGCTCTTAGGGCTTCCCCGGAGTTTGGCTCTTTTACACAATAAGAGTGAGGTACCTACTCTCACTTTTTTATGTTAGCTCCTAATCTTAAACCAAGAGATATACATCTAGCCAGATAACTTATAAATTCTATTAAAACTAATAAAGGTAATAAAGCTAAAGGACAACCTGCGGGAACTAAAAGAGAAAAGAATTTAAGTCCATGTTGTGAGAAACCTAAGATTGTCGCTCCTAAAACTATAGTAAAACTTAATGAAAAAGTCAAAGCAAAATGACTTGTCGCAGCAAAACTATAAGGTATTAACCCTATAAGATTATTCATTAAAATAAATACAAATAAAGCATAAATAAACGGGAAGAATACTTGCCCATTTTTTGGGTTTATTTGATTTGTAACAATGTTAAGAATAGTTGCAAAAAGACTTTCTTGACTTATTGATCAATTATTACCTACTAATTTATTGTAATTTGTACTTAAAAGATTAAGAGCTAGTATAAAAAACGCTCCTATCATTAGGTATAATCCTATATTAGTTATTGATAAATGTATATTTCCTAATATAGGTGCATCCAAACTTAATAAATCTCTAATTTCAAATTGATTTAAAGGACTAATTATTTCTCGGTTTAAATTAAAAAAGTTTGTGAATTTTTCCATTGTAAATTATCATAACTATTCAATAATTAATAAAAAAGTATAAAATTTAAACATATAAAGTAATTATTATAATTATAATAACTAAATTTAAATATATATTTATACACTTTAAATAAAATTTTTTCATTGAAATATAAATCTTGATAAATTAAATTTAATATAATATTCTAGAAATCTATTGATTGCACAGGAATATTAATTAAATAATTTAGATATAAAAGTACGAGCTAAAAATAAACGAACAAATCTAGGTAATATATATTTAGATAACATATAAATTGTAATTATTATAATTACAAAAGCAAAAGTTACTTCATTTACAAAATAAAAAGGTGTTAATTGAGGCATATTTATTAATAAATACATTATTTAATACTATGATGATAAGTATTAGCGTTTCTTATGAAACGGAAAAATTTCTATTGAAAAGATTTAAATTTTTATAGTTGCTTTACTTAAAGTTGTATTAACTTTTAATAAATAAATTATATTTATATATTAAATTTAGGGTAATCATTCAAATACTAATATTTTAAAATAACACATAGTATATATCTACTTTAATTTAACTTATTCCTGCGAAGCGCTCATTTATGAGCGCTCATTTATGAGCGCTCATTTATGTGCGCTACGAAGTAAGCACCCCCAGGGCTAATTTTATTAAGAAAAATCTTGAAATTATTTCTTTATTCATTCTAGACTTAATATTCTTAATTTCAATATATCCTTCTTTAATTAAAGGTTTTTTCATCATGGAAGCTACAATTTTAAAATATAGATAATTAAGTAATTTAGAACGAGCTTGCGCCGTAAAAGATATTTATAAAAAAATGGTACTATGATATTATAAATGTCTTCAAATTTACTAACAACAAAATAATCTACTAAGCTGCAGCAGCCATTACTATCTCGAGATTTTACTCCACATTTTATTAAATATTCCAAGAGTAAACCATCTCTACATGTTCGTTTACTGAAATCAAAGTCTAGTAGAAAACCTGTTTTATATGCAGTACTTTTTTCTAATTTTTTATTATACCAGAGCTTGCGCCGTAAAACCAACAACTCAATATGGACTTGTATTCTTTAGAAGTAATAATTGATCTTTTATACCACAAATATTTGGAAATGTAATACTAAATTATCAGATACTCCTCTACTCATAGAAGCTTTTATATTTAAAATATCATATAACTCATTAATAGTTATATTTCTATTTAATATTTTAGCAGTTTGCTGAAATAAAATAAAATCAGCTAATTTCTCAGTTATTAAAGGATATTAAAAAAAAAATGAGGTATTATTACATTGTTAAGGTCCTCTAATTTTTTAACTTCATAACTAGCATTATTACCAGACAAATATATATTACCTTATGGAAAAAATCTTATAATTCTTTCTAATTTTAAATCCTTTTTATATAATTTGATTACAAATTTAAGTATTACTGGTTATCCGAGTTTAATTGTAGCAGATTTAATAACTGTAATAGAAAGTAAATTCTGCATTAGAGAAACAGTTCATCATCAAGAATTTTATTTAAACTCTTTTTTAGTAACGGGTCCTTGTGATACAAAAGAACTATAATTAAAGATAAGATTTATATATATATATTAACTTTTTTTTTACCTTTGCTATATTAACCGCTATTTTCAACCCTAGTGTAAAAATAATAGATTGTAGGCTACTAAGAAAAAATTATAAATTATAAAGAATATACTAAGCTAGATACTGAATAATGTAATCCATCTAGAATAAGAGATGGGTATACACCAAATACTACTGTGAATAAAACTAATATAAATAGTAAAAAGAATTCTCTTTTTGTAAGATCACTTATATTTTCTTCAAAGAACTTAGTAAATGATCCCCCAAAAGCTATTCTATTAAACATATAAATTGTATAGGCAGCAGAGAAAACAATTGAAGAACTAGCAAATACACCTAAAAGCGGTAGTCTCTCGAAAACTCCGTATAACGACATAAATTCTCCTACAAAATTTAAAGTTAAAGGAGCTCCACAATTTCCTAAACATAAAATAAAAAATAATATAGAAAATAAAGGCATCATTTGAGTTATACCTTTATAATAATGTATTAATCTAGTTCCAGATCTATCGTATAAAACACCACCTGCACATATAAATAAACCACTAGAAACAAATCCATGAGCTAAACCTAGAATAATTCCTCCTTCTATTCCTTGAATTGTATTACTAAATACTCCTATTAAATAAACAGCAGCATGAGATACTGAACTATAAGCTATTAATTCTTTAACATCTGTAGTTCTTAATGTGCTAAAACTAGCATATATTATTGTAATTACACCTATTACAAATACTATAAATGTATAGTCTAAAGATGCTTTAGGTAATATAGGTAAAATTAACCTAAATATACCATATAAACTTAATTTTAAAACAATACCTGCCAATACTATACTTCCACCTAAAGGAGATTCTACATGAGCTTTTAATAATCAATTATTTAAAAAAATAGTTGGAGTTTTAACTGCAAATGCTATAAATATACCACAAAATAAGAATACTTGTGTACTATAATCAAAATTAGTTTTAAATAAAGCGTCAAAATCAGTAGTTCCCATTATAGAAGACATTGTTAGAATTGATAATAATAAAAATAAGGATCCAAACACGTACACAATTTTGTCCTTGTTATGTTAATAATTTAGGACGGACTATTGTGTTATCTTTAATTTTGAGTTACTTTTAATTCACACCGGACTAACCGGTGAAATCCATCCTTGTTAATTCATGTGACATAGCGCAATACACAATCGCTAGTAGTAATGATCAGTTGTGTTATTATACCCTAGCGTAATTTTTTTTTATTTAGTATTATAATTAATATAATATACCTAAAAAGGGCGAATATGCGTTAAACAGAACTTTTGTCTCTTGGACTGCTCCTTCGGATAAAATTCATATTTGACTTTATATATTGAATTTCAGATAATCCTTGTTCTGTTAAGTGAGCTTTCTTACTCATTAGAGTAGCCGCTTTTTTGAATTTATAATAATCTGAAACTTTCGCACCTTTAATAGGATATTTGTCAAAAAATGGTATTACTTTGTCAGTAATATCCTGATACCTTGTAACTAAAAAATACACAACTGATCTGGCTAAGTTAAGTTCAATTCTACCACATCCTAGAGTAGTTATTAAGATTTTCATAAGCTCAGTATCTCTACTATGTTGAGCTATTTGAAATTTTAATATTACAGCTTTACCTATTTTACAAGTAGAAGATTTAAGTATAGAAATAAAGAAACATCCTTCACCATTAGTAAAACCTGCTAATCAATTTGGATCTATAACACCTCTATCTAAAAGTAAAGGTCTAGAAGCCGGATGAATATCAGGAAAAGCTAGCTTTAATTCATCAGATAAACCTAAATTCATAGAAGCTTTGATACTAATAATCTTATTAAACCCTTCTTTAGTTAAATGTTCTTTGTTTTTAAGCAATGAAACCGCTAATTTGAAAAGTTCGTAATCAGCCCATTTTTGGCTAATAAGTGGATACTTATCAAAATGAGATATAATTACACTTAAATTTTTCAAAGATTTAACCGTATATTGTAAGGAAGAGCTCCCATGTTTTGTAATACTTCCTACACCAAAATAATCTTTAATCTGACATATTAAATCATAATCTTTATTATCTAAACTAATTTTGAATATAGCTTGAACTTGATAACCCGTTCTATAATTACTACTTGCGAATAATCCCACCATAAAACATCCCTCTGCATCTGTAAACCCTGTAATAAACCAAGGATCTAACTTTTTTTTAGTTAACTCCATAGGTTTTACTAAGGTAGAGGTGTTATTTACTTGCTCATTCAAAATGAGGTTTTTTTGTGTAGGTCTAGTTGAATGTATAAAAGCTCTTTGTCCTAAAAGCCCCATTACAACTTTGCGGTTATCAGGATGAAAATGAATTTTTCTCCCAAAAACTGGTTTCCCAGCGACTAGAGTACACCTTACAGAAACTAAATTCCTAGAATCTGAAGAACCATCTACTCGTTGATCTTTTACAGATTTCAATGAGAAAATCTGATTTAGATGCGCGATCACCCATTTTAGTTTCCTTCATCTCCCACTAGATGTGGGTTTTCAAGACGTCGTCTTGAAAACTAGTGATGTTACCTTACCCTGAGGCATTAATCAGGCCAGTAATAAAGTTTCCTTTACTACCTTGGTTACTAGAGCTTTAGGGTTTCCCCGCAGTTTGGTTCTTTTACACTGAAAAGGGTCCTTCCCTCCAAACAATGTATATAAAAATAAATAAAAACTAGCTCTTACTTTATTACTAGATCCAAATAAACCTATTAATAGAAATAAAGGAGGTAATTACTTCTACTACTAATCTCATCGTTATTAATTTATAAGATACCCGCCACCTACCCTCGAATTAATTCTACTCTAAGCCGTATTATGGAAAATAGTGCCCGACTTTATACATTAAACTTCAGCACATCAGACTTCAATTGCCTTAGGGCAGCTCGAACTACCTAGGCGAAGCTCACCTTTCCTTTCATTATTAACTGATTAAACCAAGTGTTAATTTAACTGATTAAAAAGAGTGGTAGTAGCTTGATAGCTTGCTAAGCACACCCTTAAAGAATTCTTCCTTTATTCATACCTGCTTTTAATGCTTGAATTTCTTTTAATCCTTCCTCAGTTAAATGACCCCCTATTTTTATAATATTAGCTGCTTTACGTCAATCTTGATAATCTAAAGCCTTTACACCTTCAATCAGGTTTTTATCAAATAAAGGTATAATTTTATTTAAATGTGCATCTAAAGTTGAAATAGTAACATAACAAGCACCTGTCTTTTTTGTAAAAGATAACGTACCGCAACCTAAATATGAAATAATATTTTCCAATATAGCTTGATCACGATTTAATAGACCAAGCTTAAACCTTAATACTACTTTATACCCTAAAGATGAAGAAGCTGATTTATATGCATCAATATATCAACAACCTTCAGCGCTAAAAAATCCTGCTAATCATTGAGGATTTATTAAATTCGCTGTATTAGATGTAAACGTTAATTTAGCTGGCTCTATATCCGGGAAAAGTTCCCGGAATTCATCGGCCAGACCCTTATTTAATGAAGATTTTAACGATAAAAGTTTGGTTAACCCTTCCATATTTAAATGCTCCTTCGCTTGGATTAAACAAAAGGCTTGTTTAAATAGGTTGAAATCTACAGCTTTATATGATAATAATGGATATTCTTCAAAATGATTAATTATTAAAGCTAAATCCTTAATATTTGTCACTTGATATGTAAGCATAGATTTTTTATCCGTAGTAATATTACCTATGCCTTTAAAAAATTCTTGAATCTTTTCTAATAAAGCTCTATCTTTCACATGAATACCTAATTTAAAAAAAAGACTAGCATAAAATCTATCTGAATTTTCCTTACAAGATTTATTTTTAAATACACGAAGAGCAAAACAACCTTCACCATCTGTAAACCCTGAAACAAATCAGGGGCTTAATTTACTATCAACTCTATTAAGAGTTGATTGTGAATAAAATCTAGAATTCATTAACATTTTATTATTATAAAAAAAAAACTTCCCATATAATTAAACTAAAATTACATCTTAAGTAAACAATTACAAGATTACCATAAGTAAAACTCATCCTCCACACAATTTTACCTAATGAAGGTGGTGAAAGTTTTACTTATTTTCAATTACCTATATAATCTTAAAGGCCTGCGCAAGCTAGGGTTACCAAAATTCATTTAAGGTACAAACCTTCATTTTTATTATGAAGTTAGCCGTCATAAGATCTTATAAGGTTTAATAAGTTTATATTATAAGGAATATATCAAAACTATATAAAAAACAAGGTAGAAAGAGAATATGCTAACACTATATATGCCTTTAACAATACCGCCTTGGATAGTATAAACACTAATATAACAACCAAGGTGCGTGCCTATAGAAGATAATAAAGAACATTAACTTATGTAAAATAATCCATCTGTTAGATTAGCCGTATCCCTTGCTGCGCAAGCTAAAGCTAGGGATTAGACAGATTACTTATTTTAATATAATATTACAAGAGAATTGAACTCTAACTTTAAATTAAAAGTTGAAATTTAAATGTAGACCATCTACGTTGTAATATTTTTTATTAAATATAATAATAATGAACTATATATAATAAATTTATTATACACACTTTTAGTGTATATCACTAATAAATTTTTGCTATTACCTCCTAAACATCCCTGCGTGTAAGGAAACATATAATCAAATCAAACCTCAAATTTTTTTCCTCTCGATATACTTTCAAAAAAAAAATTATTAAATAATATTAAGAGCTTGCGCCTAAATAAGTAAATATTATAATTTATAATAAGTTATACTAATACTTATTAAAATTCTAATACGGAGCATAAGCCTTCCTTCGGAGGAAACAAAGTAATGGTAATTATTACGGCGCGAGCTCGTAATAGAATAAAATATTTTAGATATAAGCTTACTTATACCTAATTCTCTGCTGCGCAAGCTAAAGCTACACTTAGTAGGCTAGGAAGGCGACAAAGCTCTCACTCCATTATTAAGAGTACTACATTGACGTTTACCTGAAATCGTATCTATGTTTGAATTTAAATAGTTAGCATCAAATTTAGGTGTAATTCTCGGAAGATAATAAAAAAAAAGACACTAACCTCATCTCACTTCGTTAAAGCTATAAATTAAAGTTGATACACCATAATGTATACCATCTAATATTAAGCTAGGGTAAACTCCAAGAATAATGGTGAAGAAAACTAAAATAAATATCATAAAGAATTCTCTTTTACTTAAGTCCACAAAGCTCTCATCAAAGAATTTACTAAATATTCCTCCGAAAGCAACTCTATTAAATAAGTAAATACTGTATGCCGCTGAGAAAACAATAGAAGAAGCAGCCAAAGCACCCAAAACAGGCATTCTTTCAAATGCACCGTAAAGAGATAAGAATTCCCCTATGAAATTTAATGTAAGAGGAGTACCACAATTACCTAAGCAAAGGATAAAGAACAAGATAGAAAATAAAGGCATCATTTGAGTTATACCTTTATAATAAGCAATTGAACGGGTACCTGATCTATCATACAAGACTCCTCCAGCACATATAAATAGTCCACTAGAAACAAATCCGTGTGCTAACCCTAAGACAATTGCACCTTCAACACCTGCTATTGTATTACTGAAAACACCCATTAAATAAATAGCCGCGTGACCTACAGAAGAATAAGCTATCATCTCTTTAACATCTAAAGTCCTAAGTGTACTAAAACTAGAATATATTACTGTAATAACTCCAATAACGTACACTATATAAGTTAAATCTAAAGAAGCTTGGGGAATAATAGGTAAAATTAATCTTATAATTCCATATAAACCAAGTTTTAATACAATCGCAGCAAGGATTATACTTCCGCTAAGTGGCGCTTCTGTGTGAGCTTTTAGTAATCAACTGTTTAATCCATATACTGGAGTTTTTACTGCAATTGCAAAAAAAATACCACAAAACAATAAAATTTGTGTAGTATAATCAAAATTAGACTTAGATAACACTTCCATATCGGTAGTTCCCATTATAGAAGACATAGCTAAAATGGATAACAATAAAAAAAGAGACCCGAACAATGTGTACAAGAAAAGATAAAAGCTAGCTCTAACCTTGTTTGAAGATCCAAAAAGTCCTAATAATAAAAACAGGGGAGGAAGAATTGACTCAAAAAATATATAAAATAATAAAATATCTAATACTAAAAAAACTGCTAATAACAATGTTTCTAATAATAACATTATTATTAAATATGATTTAACATTTTCAGTTATTGAATTTCAATTAGATAATATTGCTATAGGCATTATTATCGTTGTTAATAATACAAAATATATAGATAATCCATCTACTCCTAAATAAATATCAAATAAATTCATATCATAATGTTCTTGCACAAACTGAAATTGATTACTGCTAAAATCAAATAATATAAATATTACTAAAGATATAACTAAATTTATAATAGATGTTACAAAAGCTGTTGTTTTATAAGATCTTATTTTTAGTTCTGTATCCTCATAAGACATATTGCTAGATATTAAAAATATCCCTATAATAGGTATAAATAATAAAGATGATAATAACATTTATTATCTTTAATAAAATAAAACTTCCCATATAATTAAACTAAAATTACATCATAAGTAAACAATTACATGATTATGCTATGTAAAATAAACTACATATTAATTTTCTACTATATCTTAATAAAAATAAAATTTAAAATAAATTTATATTAATAGGGAATATATCAAAACTATATAAAATACAAGGTACTAATAAGCTGGAAATAAAAACACCGGCTATTAAACAATTTAAGAATGACATACTAACTACTTCACTTTTAAGGGTAATATTCGAATTAGAACTTACCCATTCCTTCTTATATAAAGGTCTACGAGATAACTTAAACTCCAAGTTATCTGCTAATTTTATAGGTAGTCTTTTGGCCAATCTTTCATTAATAGTTTTAGGTGTAGTGTTAAAATAATCTGCGCATGATAGAGAATCTTTAAATACCATATTTTCTCCATTAGAGCCTTCAGACAGTATGTAAAAAAGTTGTCCTTTAACTAGAGTACGGTTTGAAGCATTTATACGTAATCCGTCTAGATCTTCAATAATAATATTTTCCAGGTTTAAAACTTTATCTATTAAACTTGGTGATATTTCCATAGGTTCATTATCTAGATGGTTAAAAGTAGATAAACGATAATCATTCATACGTTTACTTAAAATAAATATTAGTTCTTTACCTGCCTCTGTATGATGTTTCCCAGTATAAATTAAAGAAGCAATAAACTGTCAATCTAGAAAATCTTGATATTTTTTAGTACCAAAACTAAGATTAGTTAGCATAGGTATAAATACATCAACTATATAGTTTATCTGCCCAATTCTTAATTCAATCGAGGGTTTAGCATTATCAGTGGATTTTTCCTTAGCATATAAAGAAGATAATTTACTAATTATTTCTAGACAATTCGGAGATGATTCTAAATGAACATCAATCGAATAAGTATCTAAAAAATTTTTTATCGCATGTAGTAAAGACACTTGAGAGGCAGTAAGAGTAAGCTTGAAAGAGATAGTCATTGCTTTAGGTTCAATACAGAATGAACCTTCTCCTTCAATAAAACCTAATAACCAATAAGGAGTTATTCTTATAGTGTGAGTTGAGGGCATTTCAAAATCTTCCCTTTTAGTGTTCATGTTATTTTTTAATGAAGTAATTAACTCGAGTTTTTTAGACTTTGATAAAGAATCATCAGATTTTACATTCAATACTTCTTTAAATGCTAAGTAGTCTAAGTATTTTACACCATTTAAAGGAAATTTATCAAGCAAAGGAATTAATATAGTCTTTATATCACTAGTTTTTATTAAAGTAAAAACTGCAGTTTTTTCACTTGTAGTAATATAACCACAATTTAATCTATTTTTAATAAATTCCAAAGTATCTAAATCATCAATATGAAGCCCAATAGTAAAACGTAAAGTACTGACTTTATCTGAAATTCTTATTAAAAAACACCCTTCAGCATCTACAAAACCTGCAAACCATTGATTAAACTCCGAATCAGACATTCTTCTAAAATTTTCTAGCACGGCGGAGCCAGTGCTAACATTACCTTCTTTTCCTCGTATAAAGTAAATCCTTGTTAACTGAATCTTTATTTACTTTTAACACTAAAGGAAGAGTTGTAAATAAAGAAATATTAATAGGGAATATATCAAAACTATATAAAATACAAGGAATTAAGATTATAAAAGCAAAAACTATTGGTAATAAAACTGTTCAACAGAAAGACATTAGCTGGTCAAAACGTATTCTAGGAAATGAGGCCCTCGCTCAGATAAACGTAAAAATCATTAAAGAACTTTTTAATCCTAAACTAAAACCATATATCAATCCTTCTAAAGCTGGTGTATTCATTATATCTTCAACAAGATAGTCTAAAACAAGGATTCAGTCTATAACGAATAATTCTCAAATAATGAAATCTAAATAAGTTAGCAAGTAAATAATATCTAATATTAAATAACCACCTAAAAATAATAAACTAGTTAAAATACACATTAATACTATACTACCATATTCAGCTAAAAAAAAGAATACAAAAACAACTGCAGCATGTTCTGTCATAAATCCACTAACTAATTCTGATTCCAAAAATATAAAAACCATATCTAAGCTTGTATAGGTTTAAACCTATAAGTTTTATTATATACAAGACCGGAGTTTAAATACTTACCTACTGTAACCTTAGAAATATTCAAATGTTTAGCTAACTCTACATTATTCTTAAACTTTGAAATTAAATTGTCATCTAAATCATTCTCTTACGATTCATACCTTCTTTTAATTCCGATATCTCCTTCAACCCCTTAAGAGTTAAATGACCTTTGGCTTTAATAATATCAGATGCTTTACAAAAATCTAAAAAATCTCTCTCCTTAACTCCTGCAATCTTATATTTTTTAAAAAACGGTATGATCTTATCATTGACATCAGAAAAGGTAGTCACTAAAAAATCACCATGGTTCTTATTCGGACGAAAAGCATAACGACCACAATTGAAGAAAGAGATAAGGCTCTTCATTAACTCTACATCACGTGAATGCTGAGTGATTTGAAAAACTAAATAGGCAGAAAACCCTAATTTTGTGCTTGCTTTACATAGATTAATAAAAAAACACCCTTCTCCACTAACAAACCCTGCTATTCAATAAGGATCTAAATTTGATGGTGATTTAACCAAAGGTCTTTGAATAGGGATAATCTTAGGGAATGCTTCTTTCAATTTATCAGATAACCCTTTATTAATTGATGCTTTTAAACTTATTATTTTTTCTAAACCACTAAAACTTAAATGCTCTTTACGATTGACTATTTCAAAAGCTTGTTTAAATAATTGATAGTCAGCTCACTTTTGAGTTATCAAGGGATACTTCTCAAAATGTGCTATTACAATAGCTAATTCGGTAATAGATCTAACTTGATATTTAATTAGATTATTACCTCCTTTTTTTATAGTACCTACCAAAAAAAAAAAAAAATTTCGAATATCATCTAGAAGAACTTGCTCCTTTTCATGTAAAGATACAGTAAATTCAAGTGCAACAATTCATCCATTTGTTCGCTTACTGTCCTTAGATAGTCCAATTATAAAACTAGATTCAGCGTCAAAAAACCAGTTAAAAATCAAGGATTAATAGCACATTTTTGTGATACTTGAGTACTCGTATATCTGATACCTTTAGTCTTAGGAATATGCCTAGAGTGTGTACCATACATAGGATTACAATCAAATATCTTTGTTCTCAATAAAGAAATAGAGTGTAAACTCCTCTTACATATACCGGCTATATCCTTATTAAAAACTGTTTCCTCTGTGCAAGCTAAAGGTGACCCTTCCTTTCATATTCTTAAATGTACTGCGATTACTCTATCCATTATTAAATTGACACCTCTTATTAATATGTATAACATTTTTTTTATTACTATGTAGGCTATTCACTATCCCCTAAATAAGGATTTGATAATAAATAGAAATGAAATGAAAAGTAATTAAGCTTTACTTTAAGTAATTACTTATTGTATGTCACTATAAACTTTTTGTTGGTCTAGTAGATTTAAACTTTTTGTTGGTCTAGTAGATTTAAATAATAAGTTATAAGCTCAATTAAGTTAAAGGGTGGAAGTAAAGACCTACACCTAAAAGATATTTATTCTTCTTTTCACTCATAGCCGCTTTAGTTGCTTCACTATGATTTCTACCGAACATAGGATTTAACTCACCAGGCTTACTAATTAAAGCTAGTGCTTCTTTAGTATGAGTTTTACCAAACATAGGATGATTATTCTTATCTTTATAATACGGAAAAGAGGGATAACGAAAGATTAAAAAGAAGATAAAAGATGCATAGCTACTTAAGAAGTCAAACCACACTCACACCCACACACTCTCCTACTTACCAAAAAAAAATCTCCGAGATAACTTACCGTAGAAGTCTCCGAGATAACTTAAATCCTACTTTATTTGAATCAAATACTGTTACTCTTTTATTCAACTTAACATTGATAGTTTGTGGTGCAACCTTGAAGTAATCTGCACATGACTGGGAATCCTTAAATATAAGAATTTTTCCATGAGGAACGTCCTCTTCAGCTAAAATATAGAAAAGTTGTCATTTAACAAGTGAACCTGTTAAAGAGTTTATCCGTAATCCATCTTGATCTATTACATAGATATCCTTCATATCTCTTACTTCATTTATTAGGCTTGAAAATATTTCCTTATTTTCGCTATCTAGATGTTTAAATGAAGATAAACGATATTTATTCATTCTTTTACTTATTTTAAGTATTAGCTCTTTACCGGTTTCGGTTAGATGTTTACCTTTATAAATTAAAGAAGCAATAAACGCTCAATCTAAGAAATCTTTATATTTTTTAGTTCCAAAACTAAGGTCAGATAGCAAAGGTATAAATGTATCCACTATAAAGCTAATTGCTCTAATCTGGAATTCAATTACAGGTTTACCATTAGTTGTGCTTTTATCCTTAGCATAAATAGAAGTTCTTTGACTAATTATTTCTAGATATTGAGGAGATGCTTTTAAATTAACATCCTCTATACCATAAGAATCTAAAAAATTTTTTATCGCATGAATTAAAGGGATTTGAACAGAAGTAAGAGCAAGACTAAAGGAAATACCTATATTTTTCAGATCAACAAGGGAGAAACAACCCTCTCCTTCAATAAGCCCTAATAATCAATAGGGAGTTACTCTTATTGTATGAGTCGAGGGCATTTTAAAATTTACTCTTTTAGTATTCATACTATCTTTTAAGTCAGTTATTAATTGCAATTTTTCAGAGTTTGATAAAGATTCATCAAACTTTATAGCAATTGCTTCTTTAAATGTCAAGTAATCTAAGTATTTTATACCATTTAAAGGAAATTTATCAAATAAAGGTATTAAAATATTTTGGATGTCATTAATTCTCTTCACATTAAATGTACCAAGCTTATTAGTTGTATAAATATTACCACAATTCAATCTATTTTTAATAAACTCTAAAGTACCGAGGTCATCAATATGAACCCCAATAGTTAATAAAAAACTAATAGTATTCTTCTTAGAAATGTCTATAAAAAAACATCCCTCACCATCTATAAAACCTACAAATCATTCTATAAATTCAGAATCCGACATACCTCTAAATTTAATTTGAAGATTGCTTGAAAACGGTGTATTTTCTGTGTGAAGCGAAAATTCTTCAAGTCAAATAGAAGAGCTTATATTTGTACTAATTATATGTTTATTATCTTTCATGTTTTTTCAAATTAAAACTGTTTACCTTCATAAAGGATTAATTACCTACTCCATTATTGCAATTTGGTCTAAAATCGCGAAGCAGGCTTTCTCAGATTCGAACTGAGGATTTGGAGGTTGAATGCTCCCTATATTTCCATTAAACTATACTCTTAAAAAAGTATAAATATACCCAATTAGCGTGACCGGCGCAAACTCGGTATATCACTATACATTTTTGGTGGTAGTAGTTGATAAAGAGTAGAACGAGTAAGTTCAACTGAGCTAAAGGGCGGAGTGAAGACCATCTTTAATCTTGCTTCTTCTGTATGCTTATAGCCCAAAGAGCTTGTAGCAGTAGCTTTAAAATTATAAAGAGTATCAAAATTAAATTTGTTGATATAACTAGTCTCTAGGTCAGTTAAAGCTTTATGACTTATAATTTTATTTTCATATGTGAAATATTCAAGCTAAGACAAAGGTGAATATATTCACCCTCCACTATTGATTACTATAAAGGTTTCCGATATAACTTAAATTCAATATTATTTGAATCTTTTATTGAAACTCCTTTATTCAACTTAACGTTTATAGTCTGATAATTCAACCCAAAGTAATCTCCGCAAGTTTTGGAATCTTTAAAAATTAGAATTTTACCGTTAGAACCTTCAACTAATATGTAGAATAGTTGTCCTTTTACTAATGTACGAGTAGTAAAATTTATTCGTAACCCCTCATGGTTTTTAACATAAATATCTTCCGTTCTTAATACTTCCTTAATTAAACTTGGTAATACTGGTTGGTTATTTAAACCTTTAAATGTAGACAAACGATAGTTATTCATACCTTTACATATTTTTATAATCAATTCTTTACCTGCTTTAGTATTATGCTTTCCTGTAGAAATTAAATAAGCTATGAAGCCCCAATCCAAAAAATCTTTATATTTCTTGGTTGCAAAACTAAGATTAGAGAGCAAAGGTATAAATTTATCAACTATATAATTTACTTGCCCTAAATGAAGAATGATTGAAGAGTTCGCATTAGCAGTGCTTTTTCCTTTAAAATATAAATGAGTTCTTTGACTTAATATTTCCATATACTGAGGTGATGCTTTTAAATGAGCATCATCAACCAAATAAGAATCTAAAAACAATTTAATTGCCTTAATTAAAGGTGCTTGAGCAGCAGTAACAGTAATACTGAGTATGATACGCATTTGAGCATTAACAAAGAAAGAACCATCTCCTTCAATAAAACCTAATAATCAATAAGGTGTTATTCTTATTGTATGAGAGGAAGGGAATTCAAATTCCGCTCTTGTGGTATTCATATTAGACTTTATTCGAGTTATTAAGTCCAATTTATCAGACTTTAAATTATCTAACTTTATATAAATTGCTTCTTTAAATGCTAAGTAGTCTAAATACTTTTGACCATTTAAGGGGAATTCTTCGAATATAGAAATTAATATATTCCGAATATCGCTAATATTTGTAACTACAAAAGTGGCAACATTTTCGCTTGTAAACACATTACCGCAATTTAGTTTATTTTTAATGAATTCCAAAACCTCCCGATCATCGATATGAAGATTAATAGCAAAATTAAAACTAATAACTTTATTTTTATTATTAATTCCAATTCGAAAACACCCTTCTGCATCAGTAAAACCTACAAACCACTGCTTGAACTCCTCATTTGACATATCTCTATATTTAACCTGAAGATTGCTCAAAAATGGTGTATATTTTGTGTAAAGTGAAAATTCTTCAAATCCAATAGAAGAACTTGCATTTGTACTAATTGTTAATTTATTATCTTTCATAGTTTATTTATATAAAAATTTACCTCCGTAGAGGATGAATTCACCTGCTTCTATATAGTGATTTTATCTAAAAACCACCGCCGCTGCAGCAGATAGTCCCAGAATCGAACTGAGTTTGGAGGTTGAATGCTCCCTATATTTCCATAAAATTATACTCTTAAAAAAGTATATGATGTATTCAATTTGTAGCAGCAGCAGCAACAACACTACAAAGTAAAGTACATCACTATAAATTCAGGGTTATAGTACAAAACTTAAATTGATATAAGCCATATTAGCAAATGTTTTTTTCTTTAATACAAAATTTAAATTGATCTAAGCCATACTTAGCAAATGCTTTTTGTAAAGCAAGATTAGACTTCTTATTTTCCAGATGTTCATTAAGTCTTAAATAAAAATCTTTCGCGCTTCCGATATATTGATTACCATTTACTGTATTAATAAAAGAATAAATACCTCCTGGGTCTTTTAATAATATTCTAGAAGATTTAATACAATCTTCATTATTTAGATTATTCAAAGTTAAAATAGGAATAGGAGGTAGATCAGATGATTGTGAATCTGAATTTAAAGTAGAATAATATCTATAACTAGCTGCCGTACAAACCTTTAATCTAGGTATCGCATAAAGATAACCTGTAGGAGCTAAGTAACTCCCACCTAAGGTAGAAATGGTAGGGTTCATATTTAAATATGATTTTAATTTTTATTATTTTGCATTTTCATACAAATTTGGACTATATCTTATCTAATATAAATACTTATATTAAATGATCACATCTAGTCTCTGAAGGTTTTAACATAATATGTTAATTTCCCTGCTGATTGTCCTATCTTTAGAGAAGGAGTTTCCAGCAATTTGTGATCTTTAATGAGACCAAATCTTATTAGTAGCCTCAGCTAAATCAAAAGGAGGTCTATTAGTTTCTGCTATAGATCCTATAAAAAATATTATAAATATAGGTAATAATGGTAATACAAATCAAACAGCTCTTTGTGATTCTACATTAACAGTTAGATTTAAACTACCTGTTAACATAATAACTAATAATAAAGCAGAACTTAATATTAATTCATAACTAATTAATTGAGCAGTACTTCTAAGAGATCCTAAGAAAGCATATTTACTATTAGCACTTCCAAATGTTGTTACCGTAAAACTATTTATGTTTTACATCCAGTTCTCTAGAGCTGGTTCAGACTATGTTTTAGTCTTAAACTACATTTATTAATTTATACTTCAATAAGCATAAATCTATATTAAGGAAGGCTTAGAACGCTAATATAAAATTATAATAAGGAACTAATGACTAATTTAACATTATTTAATTATCGTGATTTTGAGATGTACTATATAGAAGTAACCCTTTATACTCTAGACCTGTATCTATGTATTTATTTATTACAGTGTTATGCATATGTAATTCACGTATAGCTTCTCGTTTAGTCTTAAAGGGTTGATCGGGTAATAATTTTAATTTACCTTGTTCATCTAATTTATATGCTCAAATTTCACTACGAGCATAATGAAATTTATCTACGTGCTTCATTAATTCCATTTTTAAATTTGAATTAATTTCCTTTTTAAAAAAGTACACACTCATTTTATTTTGTTTTGTAGCAAGTTTAGTATCCAAATGACGATTTACCGTTCTATAATTAACATTAAAATAATCAGCTGCATCTGATATACTAGAAAAAGGCTCGTTATTTATTAAATCCAAAGTTAAAGCATCATAAGCTCATACTTTTACTTTATTACCTGTTCTGATATCCTCTGAAAGTTCTCTTAAACTTTTTATTTCTGACTCCTCTAACGGTCTACTAAATAAATAAGTCCCTTTAATTCCTTCAGGTTTTTTAGTATCTATAAAATAGTTTATAACACTACGGCTAATATCTAATATATTTGATGCTTGATGTTTAGATTGGAAAGGACTACCTGTTATTAAATCTAATGTTTTAGCGTCATACACTCATACTTTTTGAGCTATCTTGCTTATTAATTTAACATCTTTTAGTATATTATTAACTTTGTCTAATGTAGAATTAAAATCTATTATAGGCTTAGTAAAGTATAATTTACCTCTAAATGGGACATTAGTATCTCTAAACAATAAAACAGTTCCGTAAGCAATTCTCTCCATTTTACTTGCTTCACTTATACTATTATATTTAACATAAGTAGGGATTATTCCTTTATCTTTACACAAAGTATATGTATAAATAGGAATAGGTTGATTACTTTTTTGTGTTAATGTTGTAGATTTTAAACTAGTTATTTTCTCAGTTAAACTCGTATAAATAGCAGATTCAGAAAAAGAAGAAGAGAAAGTTGTATTCAATATAGGTAAAAATTTTTGAAGATAATAATTTTCTCGGATTCCTTGTTCACTAGGAGAAGAAATCTCTATTATAGAAAACTTAAAGTGTTCTAAACCAACTAATTTTAAAAAAGCATGAAACTTACTATGAGTTTCAGCTTTAATATGATTATTAATTCTTCTTTTAAAAAGAGTAGTTCTACCTATATAATATATAAGTGGATTATGTATATATTCAATAATATATATACCACCTTTTGATCCTCATTCTTTTAATAATTCTGATCTTTCTTTATCATCTGATAAATTACAAGAAACTAAAATTAAATTAGAATCAAAAGGAACTACTGGAGCTATTCTATCTTTAAATAAATCCTTTGTATACAAAGAATGTAAAGCTTTTAAATCTTCAACATTTAAATCTTTATTGCTATTATCAATGTTTTCTTGATCTAAATTCAACTCATCATTCTTTAAAGGATATACAGAACAACTTTTTTTAGTTGAATAAAAGCGTCTAAAACTGTTACTAAAGGCTGTACCTGTAAAATTTAAAAAAGTCGTACTAAGCTTAACGCCTGATAATTTGGATCTAGTATTACAAAAGCTAACCTTATTACTAGATTTATTTATGCTGCTGCTTCGCAGCAACAGTAATGCAAAGTTGAAAAAAATACTAAGAACGATGCAGCCATAAATTCATACTAACCCTAGAGTTAATGCAAAACAAATAAATAATAAATAATAAAATTCTAGTCAGGCCAAATTATATCATATATATATTGTTCTTAAGAACGGAACAATTAAAAAAGAATTTAAGACTCCGATTACTCTTGGTAAAACTATTAATTTTTTTAATAATCTTCTAGTCGTTGAACGTCCATACTTTAAAGAGTTTACAAATAAAGCATGTTTCGCTTCAAGTTGGCTAATAATAAGCTTTTCTTGAAATTCAATCGGTTTGTAATCATTTGTTCGCACAAATGAAGGACTTTTTAAATAATAAAATCCTGCTAATAATATACCATAAGTTGCTAAAGATGATACAGCTAACATATATAATATCCCTAAATTGAAATCACTAATAGCTAAACCAGGCCCATAAGGAATAACTCCGTATCCTAATAATGCAAAAACCAATGTTATTACAGGACCTAAAAAGAACAATACTATATTAGCTTGTGTCGGTGCTACATACTCTTTTAATAGAAGTTTTAAAGCATCTGCAAACGCTTGTAATAATCCATAATAACCTACAGCATTAGGACCTAATCTTCTTTGCATACTGGCCATAGTCTTTCTTTCTGCTACAGTAACATAAGCTACACTAAGCAATGCTGGAACTAAAACTAAAATAACTTCAATAATTGATATAAGAGTTGGAGGTAAAAATAACATTTTTTTCTTATTCTTCTAATGAAATATTCTACATAAATAATGTAAAGAATATAATAAATATAAATGAAAAGTAATTAAGCTTTACTTTAAGTAACTACTCATTGTCTGAATTCTCATTTTAGATTCGAACTAAAATCGGGATATTAGAAGTATCCTGCTCTACCTTTGAGCTAATGAGAATTTATGTAAAGGATAAACCATTTACACAAAATCAATGAAAGAGAATTTTGGCTCAAATATTGATGTTCTTATTACTAGTTCATTTATTAAGGAAAACTAGGGTAATATTAAATACAGCTATTAACAACTTGATTAAGTACAGATAATCCATAACCAGCAGATATTGTATATGATTATTGGTTTTTTTTTTTGGTTTTTTACCTATTCAGAAAATTATTCATCTTTACCTTTCCCCTTATTTGATTTAGAAGATTCTGATTTAGAAGATTCTGTTTTAGATTCTTCTATAGCACGACGAATCGCTTTCTCTTCCTCATCTGAGTCATATATATAATCACCCTGTACTATTGATGAACCAACTATATTACTACTTTTAGGTGCTGGTTGGTAATTAGGATTAATAACTCATTTAGTTCTAGCTGTATCTTGTAATGACTCTTTTTCTTTTCCTTTACCTTCAGCTTGCTCTTTTCTTTCCAATTCAGATAATTTAGTATCACATATTTCTATTTTTTTTTCTAAATTAGTCGCCTCCGCCTCCGGCGCAACTTGTTCTCTTAAAGCTGGTACGTTTTGACCTGAAGATTTATATTCTTTTAAAGCATTTTGCACTTCTTCTTTAACAGAAGAAACACCTTCTTTGCTAGTCATATTTTCCACTTTTTCCTTAAAAAATTTTACGCTATCACCAGTAGCTTTATTATCCTCATTCATGCTATGATCATTCTCAGATTCAGAGTCAGTGTCATAAATATAGTCTTCTGGTCCTATTACTCCACCTTTTTTTGTGGATTCAGGGTTTTGTGAAGAACCCTCTCCATTGTCTTTAAACAGTATTGATTTAAGCTCTCTAGTTGCTTCTGATTGATTTAAAGGTAGTTTTAATTTTGAATCTTCTAAAATAGATTCAACTATTCCTTGTAAACCTAATCTAGCAACTAATCCTGCAATACTTGAAGGAATTATGCTTTCAATTTCGAATATATATATATATTCTCCTAAAATTGAAACCTTCAAAAGAATTATTTCTGGGAAAAGATAATTTCTAAAAAAAAAAATTAGAAAAATAGAAATTAAACCTATAATAATTCTTTTAGGGTTAAAGGCTTTTTTATGTTATGTCATATCGAAGATTGTAAAGGTAGACTTACAAACGCGTGAGGTTTAGGTGGGCTATTTAAAGCTCATTCTAAACTAGGATAACTTCTGTTTAATAAGGCTTGTAAAGTATCTGTATAAAATTGTGGAGTCATTCAAGGATATCTGCTTGCAGATTTTCCTTCTACTAATTGTTGATATACTATGTCAAATAGTCGAGTTACCGTTAATATTAACTTATCTAACAAGAAAGTGATTTTAAAACTAAAATAATTTCTAATCGCTAACCAGCAATTAAATCATAGGTTTTAGTTTATTTACTATTTTCTACCTTTGTTCATACCTTGTTTTAAAGCAAGAATTTGTTGGTATCCTGATTCTGTTAGATGATCTTTATTTTGAATTATTTTTGCAGCTAGAACAAAGTCAGCAAAGTCTTGCCTTTTTACCCCTTGAAGAGGATATTTTTCAAAGAAAGGTAGAATAATCTTCAGAATATCCGCTGTACGATAAACATGAAATTCACAAGATAAACTGTCAGTCGCAATACTATGACCTCCACAATTTAAGTAACTTACTAAACTTTGTATTAAAGCTAAGTCCCGAATATGTTGAGTTAAGATAAAACCTAAATTTACTGATACTCCAAATTTGTGTGCGGCAGATTTACGAGTTTTAATTCTAAAACAACCATCCCCATCTGTAAACCCAGATAACCAGAAAGAGTCGGGTATACCTTTGAACTCAAAAGAAGGTCTAGAAAATGGAACAGTATTAGGGAATTCAGCTTGTACGGCTTGAAGGAGATTTCCACCATTTATAGAAGCTCTTAAGTTAATATATTTTTGAAAACCTTCTTCAGTAAGATGTTCTTTAGCTAAAACTAGATAGAATGCTTGTCTAAATAGTTCAAAATACCCTCGTTTTTGTGTAATTAAAGGATAATTCTCAAAGTGCTTTATTATAACAGCAAGGTCAGCCATAGATTGAACAAGATATTGACAACTATCTTTACGGTCCGCATAAACTTTACCAACTCCAAAGTAAGTGGCGATCCTTTCAAGGAGTTCTTTTTCTCGTATATGAACTCCGATCTTAAAAACTAACCGAGGTAAACCTAAGCCTAAATAACCTTTACCTTTTAATACTAACAGAGCAAAAGTTCCTTCCGCATCTGCAAATCCTGTGATATAATAAGGATTTAAAGCTAACGATGATAATGTTGAGTATTTTTTTCTATTTAATATTAAACTCATTTTATAACATAGATTTGATTAAGTACAGGTATAGTTAATTTTCTTTTATAAATTAACTTATAGATAATAAAGCACTTAATAGATAATTTAACGAATATCACTCATTAATCACGATTCTTTTTTCTATTAAATCTGTTCTAAGATTAGCCGTATTTTTTAAGTAAAATAAAAACACTTAGATTTAAAAACCTCCGCGCTTCTCCTGCGCAAGCTAGGAACCAAACGTTAAATTAGAAACCGTTCAATATCGACAGAGCCTGCCTGCCCTTCGGAGGAGTACTTTGGTTTTATCCTCCTGCGCAAGCTAGGAAGGGCTAATTTCTTAGAGAAAACTTAATTTTCTCCGTCCGTCCATATCCCTTTGGTGCGAAGCATAGCCTTACGGGCGGGCGGTAGAATGAAAGAACCTTAAAAAGATATTTCTACTATTAATAATATTAATAATAGAATTCCTTCGACAATAGTTTAGAGATGACTAATGGCTTACAAATATTTGACAAAAAGGATCCGTATTAATAGTCACATGATTTTATTTTAGATACCCCTTACCTACCCTCGTTAAGTTAACAAATAAATAATTAAAAGAAAATTAACTTATTTACTGTATATGTGCTTAACTACCATCTCAATCTATTAAAAGGAAGGATTATTATTTAAGGCCTCCTGCGCAAGCTAGGAAGGCGACAAATAACTCCAATTTCCTACTTTGTCTGATGTAATGAATCTAAAATTTAATTTCAAATTACACTACATCACTAATTATTATAGATATACTAAAATCTAAAATTTTACCAATCATAGTATCTATAAAGGATCATACGTGTATTTCACTAACATCATCAAGAAGGAATATCTTATTAATGAGTTCGTTAATAAGTACAGTAAACCTTATAACTTCTCCTTTAAGACAAAAGTTAAATCTATTAAATTGTTTAAATTATACTTTGTAAAGGTAAACTAACAAAGGCATGAGGTTTAGGTGGGCTGTTTAAAGCTCACTCTAGACTTGGATACGCTCTATTTAATAATGCCTGAAGAGTATCAGTGTAAAACTGAGGTGTCATTCAGGGATATCTACTTGAAGCCTTACCATTTACAAGTTGTTCATAAACCACGTATAAGAACAATCAAGCAGCCACCACACTAACAATCGATCCGAAACTACTTATTAAATTTCATCCGGCAAAAGCGTCAGGATAGTCACTAATACGCCTAGGCATACCCTGCAATCCTAAGAAGTGCTGAGGGAAAAAAGTCAGATTAACCCCTATGAAAAGTATTCAGAATTGAACTTTAGATAATAATATATTGTAATTTAAACCTAATATTTTAGGTACTCAGAAATATCATCCGCTAAACATTGCAAATACAGCACCCATACTTAAAACATAATGGAAATGAGCGACAACGTAATAAGTATCGTGGAATGCTATATCAAGTGAAGCGTTCGCTAAAACTACACCACTTACTAAAATTGTAAAAATTATATATTAATCCATAACTTGAAAACATACCATTAAATAAAATAAGGAGAGATAATGAAAGTTAAACATCAAGTCTCTCGTAACTAAATATATACCCTTTATAGGGTTTATTTAATAATGCATGTTTTTTTATTGTTACATGACTAATATTTAATTCTTTTCGAACATGCATTACACCTTCAAATTTACCTATTAAGTTTTGATTAATGTCATAGACAAATACCCCCTTTTTAATATGAGAGCTATTACTTATTTCTGAAATTAAATCCTTAGACTCCTTTGAAGACCAGTCAGAAATTAAAGGAATATCGCTAATATTAAAAGGTATATTGCTAAAATATCATTCACCTCTAAATAGTGTACCGTTCTTAATATTACTTACTATTGTAGGGTGATTAGATTTGATTAAATTAGCTAAAGTTTTAACTGAAGGGAAAATAACTAATAATTTTTTTAATGAATTGTAAATATAAACAGGATATGCTGATTTAGCTTCTATAATTCTCAATTTAGATTCAACAGAATGATTTTTATTAAAAAAAGGATTGTTTTCCCCTGTTAAAGCTCTGGCTAATAGAGCTTTGGTTTTATCAGTATGTGTTCTATTTTTAGCTAAAAGAGAAAGCAATTCTTTAGTAGCTTCAGTATGTTTATAACCTACTGAAGAATAACCTTCTTTTAGCACGTTATAATAAGGTAATAGATGTGTTATGTAGTAAGTTTCACGTATACTTAAGTTTTCAAGATCTACATATTCTACAATTAAAACAGCAAAATTATCTTGTCCATATTTTAACAAGGCTTTTACAATAGGCATGTTATTATTTGGTTTGCTTTTTAAAAAAGCATTATTTAAATAATTAATCATTCTACCTGAAATGTTACCAGAACTTCCTATATATATATTACCATTTATTAAATTTACTAAACAATAAATACCTGTTTTATTTTTTTGATCTTTTATTAACTGTAATCTATTTTCCTTAAAATTATTATAAACTTTAATAGGTTTTATTTCTTTTACTCTTTTGGTTAAAAAACAAGTTAGTCCTATATAGGGCTCCTCCTCTAAGGGAGAAAAAGAGATTAAAGAATCAAAGGTATAATAACTATTGTATACAAAAATAAAAATTATAATAATTTTTATTTTCGGACTATACCTTATTATATACCCACAAATTTATTAAATAAAAATCTCCTCTCTCACTAACCAGGAGTCAGAGAGAGGCAGAGCAGGGAATATAATGGTTACGTGTAGTCTCTGAGGATCCTACTAAAGTAAATATAGTTTTATATTTACCTGTTGGTTTCCTGCTGATTGCTCAAAATTAAGCTTTTTTACTTAAATATTATATTTAGAGTATCTTAATTATTAGAGGTTCCCAGCATATAGTAACCTTTAAAGGGAGAGCTAAGTGGTGTTATAACCCTCCAATTGTAAACATGAATACAAAACCTAATGCAAATAACATTGAAGGTGTTAATTTGATAGATCCTCCATAACATGTAGCTAATCAAGAGAATATTTTAATTCCAGTAGGCACAGCAATAATTAATGTAGCAGCAGTGAAGTAAGCTCTTGTATCCACATCTAAACCAACTGTATACATGTGATGCAAAACCGTTAATAAATATTTTTTTTTTATTTATCCATACGTCGCCGAAGGCGGTAAATTGTATGCTTCTTTCACAAGAAGTATCGGACTATATCTTCATCTTTATGCCGCTCCTGTTTTATTTGTCATACTATTATTTAAATTAATTTGTTTTTGCAGAATTCTTACTTGAGCTAATCCTTCATCAGTTAAATGTAATTTATTAGACACTTGGTTATGGACAGTTAATCATTTTTCAAAAGAAATAGCTTTTTTCGTATATAATGGGAATAACTTGAAGTATGATATAACAACATTCAATGATTTAAATCCAGTAGCTGTATAACGATAAACATTATCGGTTCCGGATCTTAATGTTACTTTACCAAATCCAAATAATTCACATATTTTATTTAGTATAAGATTATCTTTTTGATCCAATAAATAACGCATTTTAATAACATAACCCAAAGTATATCTAGTGTTTGCTGTAATAGATACATTAAAACACCCTTCAGCGTCAGTAAATCCAGATAATCAGGCATCCTGTAATGTAATCGAAACAGGAGTATTGTTTAATTTTATAGTATCAGAACCAAAACGATTATTTAAAGCATTAACTCATAGAGCTAATTGTTTAATTCTATTATCAAGAGCTAAATTACCATTAAATAAAAAAGCTAAAAGTAAAATATGTGAAGGCTCATCAACCATTCATCTATAAAAATTATTATTCTTTCCACTTTTTCCTTGAGGAAAATGTCTAACAACACCAATGTTTAATTTATGTTGTATACTATAAAGTATATCACTTTTTTTTTGAGTAAGTATAAAACGTACTCTTTTACCTTCTGCATATGTTTGAATAGCTCCATCTCCTTCTGCAAAACCAATAAATCAAGTTAATCAGTCATCAGATAAATGGTCACTATTTTTAAATAATGTATTAAAATAAGTACGGAATGCGAAAAGTTTAAAAGATGTCTCGCGTGTAGTCTCTGAGACACTATGTTTATTATCCTCTAAGGAATTCAGGGACATATTGTCTGCTGATCGAGTATAGCTAATTCAACTTTTACCTTTCAAGGTGTAAATTAGCACTAAACTGTCCCAGCATATAGCGAGATTAATTAAATTCCTTATATCGCTATAAGGTGAAGCCATTACACAACTTCAAACGATAAATCCTAATATTCCAATAGACATCATGGCGTAAACCATTCCTATGTAACCGAATACTGATTTATTAGAATTAGCAGAAATAGTTGTACTAATTATACCAAAACCTGGTATAATTAATATATAACAATAATTTTGATTAATCGAATAGTTATATCATAATCTATTCCAATTAATACTCAAAAACTTATCGTCTTTGTTAGGACTTTATCTTAAATTGTATCTCATTGAATCTTTTAACTTTATAATCTGGTTTATACCTTGTTCAGTCAAATGGAGTTTATTTTGTATTAATACATAGGCCTTTCTCCATTTTAAGTAATTAATGTATTTAGTAGACTGTAAATGATATTCGTCAAAATATTTTATTACATTCTTAGCTGACCCAAAGCTAGTTGATCCATAGTAATAAGTATCCTGGCTTTTTCTATAACCTATATTCCCACCGAAATAATCTTTAATTAAATTTAATATATCTTTATTTTTTTGATCAATCTGGTAATTTAATCTAATTTCAGATTTAGATCTAGTAGCTTTAGATACAACTTTAATTTGAAAACTAGCATCAGCATCAGAAAATCCAGCTATTCAATGATTGTTAAAATCTTTGGTAGAATTAATTTTGAAATCTATGTTTTTTTTTAAATTATCATATCTATGATGACTTAATATATTATTAAGAACCTGGTTATATTTTGAGGTTCTTAATTTACCATTAATTAAATTAATTACCTTGGTTAGCCCTTCTGTGTTAGATATTATTAAAAGATAAGCATTTTTATCTTTAACTTTTCTAACATTACCGAAACCTAATCTTTCTTTTATAAAATAAGCTAAAGAAGCATCAGATCCACTAAATACAATAACTAATTGCTGTTTAGAGCTAAAATGGCCGTCCCCATCTATTAAGCCAGCTAAATAATGTCCAAATTGATTATCACTAATAGGTTTTAAATGTTTAGAGTTATGTATAGAAATAGCTTTCACATTTTCTGTGTTAGATACAATTCCGTTGCGTAAAGTCTCTGAGGTTCCACCTCTATATAATAGAGGGTTACCTGCTGATAAACTTCATTGTTTTAACTTTGTTACTATATCATTTAAGATTGAGTATTTAAAACTAAATAGCGAAGTTGTCCCAGCAAATAGCAACGTTAAGAGGCCTATATATTTGACCTCAGGATGACCAAAAAATCCACTTCTTCAAATTTAACTTTCCTAAGTCTCTTGTTAAATTCAGGTACTGGAAATACCAGGCTTGTGCATAAAAATTTTTATGGAAGAAGCCGACTGTACATTAAGCAGCATTTCAGCCGCCCACCAGTGAACCAGTCTGTAGCGATTACTTATATAACCGACGGTCTTCAAACGAGAAATTTGTTGACCGTTTCACTAGCATTGCTAATAATTATACTACTTTTCCTTATATTTATTAATACTAATAAATACGTAATAATATATAATATATATTATACATAAAAGTTGCAAGTAGTAATAGCTAAATATTAACTAAATTTAAGGTATATTCATAGAATATTCACTCTTTCAGATCTTATAGTTTTTTACATCTGTCTTCAGAGCTTCATAGCTTATATGCTAAACCTTAACTTATTTTCCCTAATATATTAATTAGAATTTATTTATCAATCTAGCCTTTTCTATCATTTCCAATCTTTTTGTTGGATCAAGATGATGTTTTTTTAATAAATCATCATACATTTCTTTTCATAAAGTATAAGATATACTTTTTTTAGTATATAATTTGTAACTATCAAAATAGAAGAAAATATTTTTACAATTTTTTACTCCTCCTATTCTGAATTCATAAGTATTATCTACGCTATGTCTTGAAACAATACCACCTTTAAATAATATACATAGATGTTCTAGTACTTTAAGATTAATATCTCATTTTTGTGAAATATTAAAATTGTAACTAAATCCTCTATTTTTACCTATGGAACAGGTAAAACAACCCTCTCCATCTGTAAATCCTGCGAATCAACTATTATTTAAACTAGGTAATATTGAACTATGTTTCAATTCAACAGCATCTAATCTTATTCTACCTTTAGCTACTCAGTTATTAAATCCCTTAATGAATTTTTCAAAACTTTTTTGTTTGCTTGGTAAAATAAGATTACCATTAAATAAACTTATGATTATATCTATTTCTACTTTACTTTGAGTAATATATCTACTAGTATTTAATGATTGAGATATTACTTTACCTAATCCTAAGGTTTCTTTTATAAATTCTAATACTTTTACATCTATAGTACTTTGTGTAATAACAAAGGCTAAATCTCCTCTATTATTAACTATAAAAGATCCTTCACCCTCTGAGAATCCTATTAATCAAGCTAAGAAGTTTTCTGAAGGTGGATTTACATCAGGTAAATGGGTTTTAAACTTTTTATAAAAAGGTGTAAAATAAAAATCATTATTACTTATAGCTATAGTACTATAATTTGATTTTTGTGAAAATATAAAGTAAACATATGTAGCTAAACTTGATAAAGTTAAATAATTTAATATACTTCTTACGCTTCTTCAAATTTAACTTTAAATCCCTGGTTAAATCCAGGTTTATGTGTACAAATTTGTATAGAAGAAGCCGACTGTACATTCAGCAGCATTTCAGCCACCCACCGGTGAACCAGTCTGTAGTGGTCAGGTTGATAACCAACGGTCTTGACTTAATATTAGCTTTGACCGTAAACACCAGTATAGCAATATAATATAGTGATTATTATATAATTTATATTTATACTTATCCTAAAGATAAATAATCCTTTATAATAAAATTTTATTATTATCTAATTTCTTCAACCAGTTTGTTTAGATTTAAGGATCACTGCTAGATAGTAGTATCTTCTTTAAGGATGCATAATTCTGCCTAGCCGAAGGCTTCCTCCTACGAAGTAAGGAAGGATGCATAAACTAACTTAGGTAAAATCAAACTAAGCTAGGTTTAGCCAAGCTATTTCCCCCCAAAGCGAAGGAAGGTAGCAGTGTAGGGAGCTACTTAAAAAAAAAAAAATATGTGTGCGTATCGTAAAAAAGTCCATAAAATTTTAAGCGAATTAATCTTAAAAAAGATTAAATAATATAGTCTTTTTGATATAACTATCTAAAAATTCATAAATTTATTTTATGAATAAGCATCTGCTATATTATTATATACTTCCCTTTAACAAAGACCAAGACCCCTGCATAGCAGTTAAAAAAAAAAAATCCAAAATCAAATCTTAAATAATATATAAATAAATAAGTTCATATTTAGATTTTAGTTTTTTATTTTTGTTTTTAGTCTAGGTTAAAAGGAAAAGTTTATATTTTAAAGTATCGAACTTTTTAAATATAAAACATGAAGTTTTTACAAACTTACTACTACCTTAATTTTCCCTATTAATTAAATAAAGCTTATCCGTTTAAAGAAGAGCCTGCGCCAATAAATTACCCCTTAATGGACGAAAAATCATTAACAGTTTTTGATAAACTTATCAATTTGGGTTTTTGTACAGGATCTAAATGTTCTTTTTGACTTATAGAATAACGAATTTGTTTTCATAATAAATAACTAGTGGCTTTCTTAGTCAAGAATGTAAATTTAAAACTATCAAAATAATCAATAAGAACTAGAGTATTTGACAAACCATTAACTCTATAATACCAAATATTTTCATGATAATGTCTATAAACTACACCTACTTTAAAAAGTTCAACTAGTTTATCTAAAACTATTTCTTTATTATCTGCGCCTTTTTGAGCTAAATCAAACAATAAAGTATAATTATTATCTTTTAAAGAAAGGCTAACATGAAAACAACCTTCAGCATCTACAAAACCAATTAACCATGTATCATCCAAGGTTATTTCTTTGGTTTTATTGAAAGGTTCAATATTTTGATATATATCTTTAGTTAATTCAAACTGGTTAAGTCTATTTAAGGCACGACCTTTAGTTTTCTGAACACTTATATTTAAAGCTTTTAAAAATTCATTAAAAGATTTAAGTTTGTCAGGTGTTCTTATATTACCATTGAAAATTAGAGAAATTAAATACAGACCTAATTTGTCTTGTATTATAAATCGAGAAGTAGTTTTTCCTTGAACTAGAACCTTACCCATATTAAGTTCTTGTTGAATAAAATCTAATACTTGTTTATCTCTAGTGTCCTGAACAATAACAAAATGTAGATCCCCTCTTTTATTTTTTACAAAAGATCCATCTCCTTCAGAAAAACCTATTAACCAAGTTAAAAAATCAGGAGACGGTTGTTTAATTTTACCGTAACATTTGGAATTTAATTGATAATATTTATCAAAATTGTGGATAGTTCGGTAACTTATCTGCTCTTTTACAGTAGGTAAACCTGTTCCTCTGGGAAAGGAAGCGATACCTCGTGCTATCAAAAGAGACAAAGACTCTCCATTAAACGGAAAGGATTTAAGCTTAATATTACTTAAATCTTCCGAGAAAAGATGTTGGAATAAAATAGGATCACCTCCACCAGCTGTTTCAAAGAATGATGTATTAAAATTACGATCTGTAAGTACCATTGTTATTCCACCGGCTAATACTGGTAAAGATAATAATAATAATACCGCTGTAATAACTACAGCTCATCCAAATAAAGCTAGTTTGTGTAATCTTATACCTGGAGTTCTCATATTAACTATTGTAGTGATGACACAATATAATATTGTAATTTTATTTACGCCTAATCCCAAAAGTAAACAAAAAATCTAAATATTAAATTCTTCATGTTGTTAATATTATTTTAGATTTTTTTATTTTTTTTTTGAAGCGTAGCCGCCTGCGTGGCCATAAAAATTACATTGTAAAATTTGTGGACTATCTCTTTAGCAAATCGAAAGCTCGATCTGGTATAAAACGTATAGTCTCTGAGGATCCTACAACACAAAAGTAATCACATTACTTTTATGATTGGTTTCCTGCTGATTAGGCATAAGCCTATAAGATTTTTACTTTAATTTTTATTATTAGTACTTATAGACACTGAGCCCTTCCAGCATACAGTTTTAATTTTATATCAACCTCATTTTTTTTTTGCTAATATATTATTAACTCTATCACTTAAAAATATTAATATTTATTAATTCTTTACAGTTTTACAAATATAACCTTTATAAGATAGATCTGTATTTAAACGTTTAGCTAATGTCGTTTGAGAAGCAGAAAATCCTTTACTTTTTAAGAAACTAATACATTGTCCTAAACTTTCAAAGAAAAGTTCCTCCTTACTCTGTACATCTATTAATACAACAGCTTTACTTAAACTATTAATAGGTTTTTCCCTATTAAATTTAACTCTGTCTCTTTTTAACATTAAAGCTATTTCAGGTAAAGTCATATGAGATTGTCTAGCAGCATTATTGCTTTCTCTTGTAAATGAATATTTACCTAAATAATAAGTACCTTTTGTAAGGTGTTTAGTGAATGTACTATGATCTATATTAAGTTTAGATATAAAATCTTTTTGTTGTGTAGTAGAATAATAAAGTATAGATTTGTCTCTATTATACATAAATAAAGCTTTAGAATTAGATCCACTAGGGTTATTTGAAACTCTTATAGTATTTAAATTAAAGGAAGGGTCTAGTAAAAAGTATTGCTCTAATACTATTTCTGGATTGAAATCAGGATAATAAGGTAAACATATTACTTCTAATTTAAATTTAGATAAACCTACTTCTTTCATCAAAGGTAGGAGTTTTCCAGTGCTTTTATGAGTTTGATTTAAGTAACCTTTTAATCTAAAAGGTAATTGAGATGATGAACCTACATACTTTGGTGAGCTTGCGGAACTAAGCCCCCCCGTACCCAAATAAGTGAAAATATAAACACCTCGTGGTTGGATTTTATCATGTGGTCTTCCCAATTTCTCATAAATTAAATCCAAGGTTTCTTGTTTATGTAAATCATAAAAGACTAATCTAGGTATAGCTAATAAGGAATTTAAAGTATCTTCGCTCACTAAAATATTAGAGTACGCTAATATTTCATTTAATATCTTTAAAGTTACAGGTTTATTACTATTAACTTGAGAATTAGCTAATTGATGAACAAAAACACTTTTACCTTTTCTCCCTAATATAAGACCCCAATCTTCCTTTTTACCTGAATCCTTATCAGGGTCTTCAGGATCTTCAGGATCTTCAGGATCTCCAGGATCCCCCTGCACCCCCTTCATGATCTAATTCATTTTCTTCATTGTCATTTTGACCATCTTCATCTTCATCTTCATTCTCAAGTTCGCCACTGTAATCTCCATAATATTCTACGTCAGAATCATTAGATTTCGCTAGCATAATGAAACTTTCATCTTTAATCAATAAAGACGAAAAGGCTACGACATAGTAAACAATATGTCAAAGAATATAAATAATATAATAAATAATTAATGGAATTAATAATAGCACCAGTAACAAGCCGAAATTGATTGCACCCAACAATGAAGAAACCCCAGAAAGATGTAAAGCAAATATAGCTAAATCTACACTAGGTCCACTATGACTTTGTACCCCTGATAAAGGTGGGTAACTTTTTATTAATAACCTCATATTTCTATTATAATTTGTTTAATTTATTATATTTATACCACCCCTAATAATATTAAAAACCCGCGCTAATTATATTATAAATCCACCCCTTTAATAAAATAATAAAATAAACTTATAATAAAATAACTATCGTTATATCCATCATTCACATGATGGGTTGGACTATGCCTCCATCCTAATAATAAACATTAATCTTGATTAATATTTTTAAAATCTTTATCTAGTCTAGTAGATCTTAAATTTCTTATGATTTCTCTTATTTTACTTAATTTTTCATATTTTCCTTTATGTTTCACAAAACTTCTAGCTCATATTCTAAACTCTACAGCTTTCATACCTTTAAAGCAATTATGAAAGTATGATATTATATTTTCTATAGCACGAGAATTTGTTGTAATTGTCACGTTATAAGTATTTTTCTTTTTTACTGCATTAATACCTAGTATTAAAGAAATAGCTTTTAAAACAATAACATCTAATTTTTGAGTTATTTCAAAAGCATGGGCTATACGAGTAGATGTTTTACTTACTAAATAAAAACTACCTTCAGCTTCTGTAAAACCAATTAATCAATATTTACTCATTACTAATTTAGCTTCATTAGTATTATTAACTTCAAAATTAATTACTTCTCAAGCAGGTGAAATATAATTATCAGGCTTTTGTTTATTAGTTAAGTCTAATAATAATCTATCTTTCTCTTGATTAGTTAAACTATTATTTTCTAAAATGTGATAAGCTTCTTTAAATTTAGAATAAGAGTAGAATTTACTTGTTAATAAAGGGTATTTATCAAAAATAGGTAAAAGAATAGATCCAATGGTTTTTCTATCTCTAATTCTAAAATCGGCCTTTAAATTATTAGCATCAAAATTTACTGAACCTACTCCCAATTGAGTTTTTACAAAGTATAATAATCTTAAATTATATGTACTTTGAGTCAATTTAAAGAAAAGAGTTCATTTACCATCTTTTGATCTATAAATAGTAAAACTTCCATCGCCATCTGTAAAACCAACTAATCATTGATGAAAATTATCTTTATTTTCATAATATTTAGATTTATTAATCCATCTTGAATGATCATGAATATTATTAGGATGCCCTACATTTAGTCTCTGATGAGAATTAAACATTGCTACTGTTTTATCTCAGGCATATTGTCTTGAACCTGATTTAATAAATAAACCTAGGAAAATTAAGTACTTTTTTACTGTTATATATAATAATAACGAGTAGTAAATAACTCTATCAATAAAGATATCAAGAGTTCTATGCATCGAGTAGGGTTTTATTGCCCTTGAGTTACCCCAAGGCAACTCCTTACCCTTAAGAGTTCATCCTGTCAATTAAAATTAATTTTACAATTCTATAAAGCTATAGTTTTTATTGCTTTACGTCACCAGAGGTGGTGAAAAGCAACCCTCGTTATTATTAATCCTGATTACATTTAACAGTAAAATCTGTTTAATGAATCTCAATTAAATTGAGTTTTTTTAGTATTCATGCTATTTTTTAGGGATATTAATTTTGAGGTACCTTCAATAGATTTATAATTTTTGGCTATTTTAATTTCATGTGCTTTCTTTCAATCTAAGAAATCTTGATATTTAGAACTAAATAAGGGGTAATTTGTTAAATAATTTATTAAAAGATCGCAAGATTCTTTTTTAGTAGTTCTTACTTCGTAAGCTAATTCTACATAATTCTCTTTAACTCTTTTAATTTCAGGAACATTTTTTACATTAAGAAATTCTCTTATTTTTTCCATTATATCAAGATTAGTATTTTTATTTTCGGGTATTTCACTGTTTAATTTGTAAGATTTTTTTTGAGAAATTCTCATATAACATTTTACAATTTTTGCTATACCATCAGAATTTAAATCAAATTCACAATAAAAATTACCATCGGATTCTATAAATCCAGCCAATCAAGCATTACTACTTAATGGACTACTATCCAATTCTAATTTAGATAGTTTAACATTATTATTAGATCTAGCATTAAATCAATCTATTAGTCTATATAAAGCTTCTATTTTAGGTGTTCTCATATTCCCGTTAAGTAGTACAGCCGAAAACTAAGATTCATCTTTAATAGAAGTAATAATATATCTATTACGAAATAATTTACCACTATCTAAATTATTTTTCATAGATTTATGATTACTATTTAAACCTTTTCCAGCATTTCTTAATGAATCGTAAAAAGTTATTTTCTCGGTTAAGGTATCTTTAATTTGTATACTTATACCTTTTACAGGAGGTTTTGTTCTATTAGATTGAATAATTTTTAATTTTTCTTTAGTTTCTTCCGTATGTTTTCTACCTAGCATGGCTTCGCTTATTCTATTTTTCGTTTCCTCTGTGTGTTTGTAAGTTCTACCTAATGCAGCCTCTCTTAACTTTGCTATAGTCTCTTCTGATCTATTACTGGCTATCTTAGACATTTTTTCTAAAGATTCAATAGTATGTTTATAACCAAAAAGAGAACCTGCCACATTTAATATATTATATTCTGGTTTTAAAGTATCTATATAATACTGTTCTCTTTCTATTAATACAGAAAGCTCACAATATTCTAAGATATCTAATTTAAATTTAGAATAACCATATTTTAGTAAAGCTCTACATATTAAACTAGATTTACTTGCTCTAGTTATATATTTTATATTATAATATTGCATAAATCTTCTGTATAAATCTACACTAGAACCTACATATCTTTTACCAGATTCAATATTTGTTCAACAATAAATACCTATCTTGCTTTTATTATCATTAATAATAGATTCTTTTTGAGTATCTGCATTAATATAACTTAAAACTGGAACACCGAATTGTAAAATAACCCCTGTCAAGTATTATCAGGATTTTTATTATATATACACTAACGTATAATCTCACGGGACAGATAGATGAGACGGTAGAAAATTCATTAAAACTAGTTATTATATTTTATTATATTTTTAATGCTATAGTACAGCAATCTTTTGTATTGAATTAACATCCTGAAATAAGAGATTCAAATAATCTGAATTATCAGGATATTCTATTGTTCCACCATTAATAACTTCCTTAATTTTTAAAGCTAACGGTAAATCTTTTTTTACAAAAGTGATTTTTACTACAGGATATAATAACTTACCTTTTTGATTTCTAATTGTTTTAGGTACTATTATAGACCCATCACCTTCTATTAATCCAGCTAGATAACCTCCTAAGGATTTTCTAGAAGAATCATTAGAGGAATTAAAATCAAAGGAAGGCTCGGATGTTTTATTTAAAATTCCTACCTATAAATAAAAATCCAAATTAATTTTACATACATACTTTCATATGTACATGGACTATATCTTCACCGTCTAAAGATTAAGACGAGTGTATCACATATAGTCTCTGAGGATCCTACTTGTAATAAGGTTTATTACTTTGGTTTCCTGCTGATTGTCCATTGTTACATTTCTAGAATTTTCACTAATTTTATTTCATAGTATCTAGAACTTTAGGAGTTTCCAGCATATAGTGAATTTCAATTATAGTAATTACTTACTACTCAGGCACAGGAAAGTACCTGCTCCACCCTCTATTACGGCAGAGAACACTAATAATAGTAAACTAGGTATTAATAATCAATAACTTATGTTATTAAGTCTAGGGAATCGTTGTATATATATATTTAACGATTATTTTTTAAATGTTCTATAATTCTATCTACAGGAGTTTGTCCAGGCATTTTACTAAAAAGGTTAGTACCACGATATAAACCTCTATACTCACTAAGATATTTCTCTATAGAATTTTGAGGTTTTTTAAAACTTATATTTAAATCCCTTAATCTAATGTCCTGACTTACGTTTCAGTCTTTAGCGATTTCCACACGAAGTTTTATTTCTTTTTCTTTAAGTTCTTCAAGATGAGCAATAGCATCTTCTCTTTTTTTAATTTCAACATTAGCAGATAAATCAGTTTCTCATCCAGAAGATCTCTCAGTTTTAGAACTAGAATCTTTTGAAGGACTTGCGCTTGCGTGAAGACCTTCTCCTGGATTCGGACCTCCTCCTGGATTCGGACCTCCTCCTGGATTTGGTCCTACACCTGAACTATTATTAGAACTATTTCCTGAAGAGCTTCCTTCCGGATTCTCTCCGAAAAAATAGTAAGAAGAATTTGTCGCCTGCGGAAAGCTAAATTCATAAATTGAAGTAAATAAAAGATTCATTAGATTTAAAATAAATATAAATAAACAATAAATTAAAGGTATATATTTTCCATATTTAATAAAAAAAATATTTCATATAAAAAATATATTACTTCCCTCATTATATATTAATGTGTATATCAACTTAAATTCTAAACAAACATTATTTTTCATATTCAAAAAATAATCTTTATAAATATTTTTTAATCTAGGAAATCGTATATAAATACATATTATTTATATATATATGTTTTATATTCTAAAACTTTAATAATTTATATAGATTTTATATGTATATATATAAATAAGTAATTTCTTACTTATACGGACTATGTCTTCATCCATTATAATAAATCATGGAGCTTCGCGTCTAGTCTCTGAGGATCCTACTCCTAATTTAACTTAGATAATTACTTTGGTTTCCTGCATATTCTTCCCATGTATACACAAGTGTTACGACTAATTCAGTTGAAAATACAACTTTAGAAGTTTATAACTCCAATTAGGTGTCTATGTATCTGTTAACTGGAAAATAAATTCCAAAATCGAGAAATTCCATGCATATAGCGAAGTCATAATTAAAGAGTTTACACTCTTTAACGGCATTCCCTGTTTTAGGGTTTAAATATAAAAAAATAGTAATATATATATATTTATAGGGATAATATATTTAAGTGATCTCAAGTAAAGTGAGTTCTTTGTCTATTCATACCTTTTCTTACAGATTCTGTTTTATCTATACCTTGTTCTGTATAATGTTTGTTTTCAAATATTAATAAGACTATTCTCTTTCAATCTTTATAATCTAAATATTTACTTGAAAATAACGGATACTTTTCTAAATAATTTACTATTATATCTAAAGACATTCTATTTGAAGCTGTTAAAGTATAGTATTCATTACCTGTAGACTTCTGTTTTCTAATCAACAATGTACAATTAAGGAAATTAGATATATCAGTTAAAACTTTTGAATAACTATCATTAGTTATAGGGTCTAACATTCTTTGCTCAATTCTTAATCTGCAAGATATCTTTCTTTTTTTTGCACCATTTTCTAATTTAGTATGCTGTACAGAAAAACTACCATCTGAATCTATAAATCCACTTAATCAACCATTTTCAGATAAAGAACTATCTTTCAAGGGCAATTTAGTTATATTTGTGTTATGGTTTTTGTTTAATCAATCTATTAAATTATGAAGTTGATATATTTTCACAGCAATTAGATTTATCATTCAACTAAATAAAAGATCAACTCCTCCTACGAAGTAAGGAGAGCTTGCGCCCTCCGACGACTTAAATCCGCACTATTCTCTTCCTTTATTCATATTTTCTTTGATAAATTTAATTTGTTCTAACCCTTCTGGAGTTAAATGGAGTTTGTTCTTCATTAATTCTAGAACTCTTACAAAATCCTTATAATCTAAAAATTTTACTCCTTGTATTGGAAATTTTTGAAATAAAGGAATAATTTTGTCAGTTAAATCACTAAATCTAGTTACCCTGTATTCTGTAGCAGAATCAAATTGAGAAATTGTACCACATCCTAAATAGTTAACTAAAGATCTTATCAGTTGTTCATCTCTAGAATGTTGAGTAAGTTTAAAAATTAAACTTACTTGGTAACCTGAACGATGAGTAACAGCTTTAGTAATCTTTACAAGGAAGCATCCTTCAGCACTAGCAAACCCTACTAACCATTGAGGATCCTTAATTGAAATATCGGAAACTTCAGGTCTAGGATAGGGAATAATCCCAGGAAAGGCTCCCTCTAAATCAGAAGGAAGACCTCAATTAAGAGATGCTCTAATTGCTACGAGTTTACGTAACCCTTCTGGATTTAAATGTGCTTTTTCTTTAATTAAGTTTATGGCCAATTTAAATAAAAGATAGTCAGCATGCTTTTTAGTAACTAAGGGGTAACAATCAAAATGATTTAATATAACATCCAAATCTTTAATTGCTTGTACATAAAAAACACAACCCTTAGTTTTTATAGCAACACTACCTACTCCAAAATAATCTTTAATATCATTAAGAACAGATATATCTTTTTCATGTAGCCCTATTTTAAAAGTAGCACGAGCTCCTCAACCGCTTATATGAGAACTACTTTTATAAATATTCACTATAAAACTAGCTTCCCCATCTGCAAAACCTGTTAAGAATCAAGGATTAATATTTGACTGAGTCATCGCCTTATTTGTTGAAGAAGAGTAAAATCTTACGTTATTTAGTTGATTAGAAAGGATTCTAACTTGATAATTTCTTTCGAAACCCATTAGAGTACACCTTAACATTGGTACATTTCTACGTTCAAATGTATTAAATCCAATATAACTACCGTCTACTCGTTGCTCTTTTACAACAATATGTTTAGTTTGGCTTGGATGAAAGAATGTTAAACATATTATTGACTTAGATCCGCGATTCCCTATTTCAGTTTCCATCATCTTACGGCTTGTTACTATACCTGAGTAATTAGTTCAGCCACAATTTATTTTTCAATAAATGCTTAGTACCGTAAGCTTTAAGTAGTCCCCGGAGTTTGATAGTTTATCACCCACTACTTGTGATATCCCACATCCCAAAGCAGGTGTTCTTAATTCACCATTTAATAAAGAAACTATTTTCTTTAAACCTATAACAGGTGAAACAACTAAAACACAAGCATTATCTTGTAATTTATATCTTATAAATCCTGATCCTATTAATTCTAATAATTTCTTAGCTAATGGTTCATTTTTCATGCTAAAAGTTATACAAAATCTTGGATTGTGTTTCTTTTTTTCATTAGGTTTTTGAATTCAAATATGCCCATCACCTTCAAATAAACCAGCTAAATATCCCTTAAATTTATTATTTTCAAAATTATTACTATAATACCTTATATTTAACCCAAGGAGATCCTTTGCTCTTTTTTGCCCATCGAGTACTGACAAATGATCTCAATTAAAATTACTTCTATTATGGTTCATACCATTTTTTATCTCTTCGATTAAATCTAAGTTTTTGTCCTCATAATGAGATTGACTAAGTATAAAATCTACAACTTTTTGTCAATCTGAATAATCAAGGTACTTAGTACTAAATAAAGGGTATATGTTGAAATAATTTTTAATAATACTAAGACTTTCTCTGCTTTTAGCAGTTATATTGAAATATTTATTACCTGAAGCTCTATTTACTACATTTAAATTAACATTTAAAAAAGTAGCAATATTTTTTAATAACGGTTCGTAACTTTCATTAGTATGAGGACAAATCATTCTTTGTTCTATTCTAAATCTACAAGCCACTTTTCTTTTTTTAATAGTTTTACCTGATTCATCTGTTTCTTTTTTAGTTAATATAATACCAAATGAACCATCTGCCTCAGCAAACCCAGCCAATCAAGCATCTTTACTAAAATTTTGTGTTTGGTAAGAATACTTTTTAATATCTGTTCCATAACGTGAATTTAATGTATCAATTAATTCATTAAATTTTATTAATTTAGGTGTTCTCAAATAAGAATTTATTAAGGATACTACATAAATTAATCCTTCTATAGTATGAAAAGTCAAAACACATGCGTTATCCTTTTTTTTAATTCTAATTCACCCGAACCCCGTTACTTCTTTTAATTTAACAGCTAGAGGTAAATCTTTTAAATGGAAAGTAATAGATAAAGATAAATTATTTGACTTTGAACCTGGTTTACTTATAGAGATGTGCCCATCTCCTTCAAATAAACCGGCTAAATAAGAACTAAGATGTATCTCTTTTCTATGATCGTTATTATTATTAGAACAGGTTGAAAATTTTCTAATATTATTGAAAGAATTAATATATAGAGATCTTTCCATGTAACGAGATGTAACATTGTAAAATTTTGCCCAAACTTAGTTATAGGGAGCTTGCGCTGCCCGCAGATGTTTTCTAGTGTTATGTTAACTTTGATATAATTATATTATATCATACCCTTCACATCAATCTATTTAGTGTAGATTCTAAGTTCCGACTGTACATTCGCGAGCATTTCAGCTCTACGTAGATGAACCAGTCTGTAGCGATGTTTATAGCCACCGACGGTCTTTAACTAGGGAGTTATTAACCGTTTTCATCATGTCCGGTCGTTATATTTATTCATGTTTCGCTATAACGTTGTCATGTTTATTAACGACTAGGTGAGATTTTATAATATATATATGTATATATTCTCTACTCACTTTTGTTGATCAAACCTTCAAAACATTTATTCTTTTTTCCTTGATATAAATTGAATATTTACCCATATAAAGTTTATTAGCTTTTATACATCTACGAATGGTTTCCATATGAGCACCTAAAGCATTTGCTGCTGAACGTATTGATAAATATTCTACTAAAGTCTTAGTTTCAGTATTAAACACTACTACTTTAACACCCTTAGTAGCAACATTAAATTCAGAAACAGCAGCTTTCATAGCAATACCTAAATTTTTTCTATGCTCTTCTGTAAATACCTTGTTTTTCATTTTTTCTATTGTTTCAGGAGAAAAAACACGTCCTCTCAATTTAGCCAAAGTTTCTTCGGTATGTTTATACCCTAAAGTAGAACCAGCCCTTTTTAATATATTATATTCAGGCTTTAAAGTATCTATATAATACTGCTCTCTTTCAATAACAACTTTTGGCTCACAATACTCTAAAATGTCTAAACTAAAATTAGAATGACCATTCTTTAGAAGAGCTCTACAAATAATGCTATTCTTTGCTTGTTTTTGTAGATATGTTAAGCTATAGTACAGAGTAAACCTTTTAGCTAAGTTTACACTGCTTCCTACATAAGAATTTCCGTTTAAAAGATTTGTTCAACGATATACTCCTGTTTTTCCTCTATTATCCCTATAAATAATTTCTTTTTGTGTATCAGCATTATCATAGCTAACCGTCGATGAGACATCTGAACTCTCTTTTGAGCTGAAATATAAATGGGATAATAAATATATTGAGGAAAATAATTGTCGCCCACAAAAATTTTTTTTTGAAACTCACGACACTATCACACAGGTTAATGTCAAAGCTTTAGATACTCACGACACTATCACACAGGTTAATATCAGAAGACTAATCTGGCATTGTTGGGGGTAAACTTTAACCTAATATTTTTTTTTCGACCTAACCCAATTTAAAAGTATATCTATTTTTATAAGGTTTTTTTTGATTACGAGAGAAATATCTAGATATTACTGTATCATTTATACCTAGAGCTCTCGACGCTAAACCTATGGAATCGTAACTAGTGGAAATATTTGTGTCTAAATCAGTTACAATAACTTTAATACGATTAGATTGACCTAATATATTTTGAATTTTCCACTCTTCTGATTGTTTGGGCGCAAGCTCTCCTGAAGAAGAACCAGCTAATTTCAAAATATTATATTCAGGTTTATATAAATCTAGATAATACTGCTCTCTTGATATTAAATCTTCTCTATTACAGTATTCAAGAATATATAAACTAAAAGCTGAATAACCATATTTAAGTAAAGCTTTATGTATAGCGGTTGTATTATATTTTGTCAAATACGCAACACTATAGTAAGCAGAAAATCTACGCTGAAGATCTGCAGAACTTCCAACATATCTTTTGTTATTAACTGTATTTACTCACATATATATTCCACTTTTCCCTTTATTATTTAAATAGACTTGCTTTTTTTGTGAATCAGCGTTATGATACACAATTGGGAAGGAAGTAAGTAGAATTAAGAAATCTGTACCACATACGTTAATGTCTGGTCCCCCTACTAAAAGTGGCAATAAGAAATTCAATTTACTATAACCGTTAGGTTATATTTGGACTATATCTTCATCCTTAATAAAGGAGCATAACGTATAGTCTCTGAGGATCCTATTAAAATAACTAGGCCCACCGTTTTATACGGAAAGGTAGATTTTATTTCGTTTCCTGCGGGTTGTCCATTTTTTATATATTTTATAGAATATATAAATATTCTTTTTACTATTTAAGATTGTGTACGCTTCAAAACAATTAGATTTATACTAGAAAAGTTTTCACAACACTTATAAAAAGACTTTAGGAGTTTCCCGCATATAGTTATGTAATAAGAGTAATATTGCTACTACTCACGGCAATTTCTTTTATATGAATACAATAAAATAAAGAATAAAATTCATAGGACAACAAAGAGTTTAACCTAAATTATCTAAATGTGAAAAGTCAAACGAGTTACGTTTACTATTAAATTGTGCTTTAATTGTTTCAACCTCTAAGATTTCTTTTTCAGTTAAAACTTTACCAGCTCGTAATCTAACTTGTTCAACCACATAAGATCAATCTTTGTATGCTAAATATTTAGAAGAATATAGAGGAAAACGTTCAAAATAACTTATAACTTTAGCATGGCTAGCTGCGCTGTGAGATATAACCATAAAGGCATAAAACACTTTGTCTTTTTGTTCTCTAGTTCTAGATAACAAATTTACACCTAAATATGTTGCTATCTTACTTAATATAGAAAAATAGCTAGCTCCCCCTTGTTCTACTGATACATCTCGATGATAAGTTTGTCTTAACTCAAGACGGAAGAAAGTTTGTACTCTTTTACTAGTAACAATCCCTTTCTTTTTTCTATTAGTTAATAGAATAGAAAAATTTCCATTAAAAAAAACAAAATATTAATAACAAATCATCAGCTAGCTGATTTAAAGTTTTGCCCTCGCCTCATCTATAAATGAGAAAATGACTACGCTTAATTTATTTATTAATAACTGTTTTCATGTATCAGCATCTATTAATTGTTTATTTTTTTTTTATTCTTCTTTTAGAGCCTAATAAAATAAAGGAATATCTTTATATCTAGGCAAAAGAAGTTAAATAATAAATCATTATACTATACCTACTTTATAATACATACTAGTTATAAGATGTGGTTTAACTATTTCTACTACTTTCCCTACAGAATTTCTAGAAATATATATTCTGTAATTTTCATTAGATCTATGGAGAGTACATTTTAAATCATAACGTATAATTAATACATTCATTAACCGTACTACATCCTGGATAGAATAAGAATAAGTACAAAGAAAAATACCATTACTTTTAAACCCTCCATCTCCCATAATTTCATGAGAAAAAGCAACAGGAGTAAATAAGTCATAAATATTATGAGGTATTACTTTTACTTTATTAACATAAAATAAAGAATGTAACTCAGCAAAACAAGGTAATGATCTAGTAACTACATCAACACATCAATGTGTTTTTTTCCCCTTTTACGTTCACGAAGAACAGGAAAATTCTCACAGTAATGAGATAAAGCATTAAATACAAATCAAATGTATTTAAAGTGACTTAATGATTGAGATAAACCTAAACGCGGACTAATGTGAGTAGTCCCAGGTATAATTAGTCAACCATCAGACAATAATAATCCCACTATAACCGAATATTGATATGGTGGTATAGCAATCATATTTCTTTCTTGCTTAGTGTGTCTACCTCAGCCTACTCCAGATGGAAGGTTATTTCCTCAAATAACTAAATCTGTGCAAGTAGATGTAGGTATAATTGACTTGCTTTTTCCTTGTAAAATAGAGGACGTAGATAAATTTCTTTTTTGACTTAAATTAGTTAAAGAATTACATAATTTACTACCTAACATAGGTTGTCTATTTTGTAATTGAATCTTCAAGTTTTCAACTCCTTTAAACTTTCCAACTACTTTAGTATTATATTTATTAGATAAAATTTCACATCAATGTTCATAATCTTGATAAATTTTTCCTAATAAAGGGAATTCACTAAAATACTTAATAAGTCTCTCCTGACTTTGAGGAAGATAAACAAATATTATAAAAGTATATTTTATATTATTTGAATGTTTAGTTTTTGAAATAAAGCTCGTATTTAAGTATTCGCTTATTTTACTAAATAGTAAAAAATAAACTGAACTGTATCATTCCTCTCTTTCATTATTAGGAATAACAAAATTAACCAATAACTTATATTTTAAAACTCTAGTATGAGGAGCAGATATAATAAAAGAGGAGTTAGAGGTTGTAAAACCGGCTAACCAAGCATTGCTATCTATAGGTGATAGATCTAAACCTAAACAATCTATACTATAATTGTAAAATTCATTAAACCAATTTATAGCACGGTGCAATGCTTCTATTTTAGGTGTACGCATATAACCATTAATAATGTTAATAATTTTTATGACATCTTCTATTTTTTGAATTTGTCAAAGAACGTAACCTGTATTTTTCTTAACATAGACTGCTCCAGCATTAGTAATACTAGCTAATTTATTAGCTAGAGGTTTGTCCGCTAAACTAAACACCACGAGTATTTTTGGACGATATTTTTGAGCATTAGAATCTTTATCATGAACAGCTATAGACCCATCAGCTTCTATTAACCCTGCAAGGTAGGGTCCTATTTTTGATCTTAATTTTGATTCTGTTTTAACATTTGACTCTGTGCTAAAATATCTTTTTATTGTATTCATATAGATTTTACCAAAACCACCTATTAAAGCTGGATTGAGATAGGTAGGCTCTCACAAGCTTTCCCCCTCTAAGAACCGTGCGTGCGAGTTCCCCCGCACACGGCTCAAGCCCTTTAATTATAATTTATTAACATAAAATTTAACTATTTTTATAGTAAATGAATAAGAAAAAATTAAAGGACCTATGATCAAGTCAGCACATTTTCATGTTTACTCATTAAGAGATTATATCATTCATTACAAATGACCATTAGCTTTTTGATCTATCTTCTGTCTCACTGCCGATATGTCTTTTTAATTACTTATAAGACACCTCCGGCTATTAATAAGTAGTTATGTAAAAAACCCCTAAAATAAATAGCCGGAGACAATAAGATTTACCACGTTGCTGTAGTAATACAACTTAAAGATGTTAAATCTTTAATATACGAGATTTTGGATAGATACTCTAAACGAAAAGATTTATAGACTCTGGTTCACATGTATGAGTGCTCACACCTATCTAAATCGTTTTTTAACCATATCTTCACTTGCGTTTATCCTTTTATCTCACAGCCTAACTAAGATTTTTCACATACTATAAATTTTTAAATGTTAATAATCAAAGCATTGTCAATGAAGCTTTACACCAAACCGTTACCAGTTTGTCGTATTCATCTAGACTTAGGTGAGAGTACACCTAGAATTATTTCAAATTCATTATTACTACAACCTTCGTGTCGCACCATACATATTTAATTTAAAGGAGGTTAAGGATTTAGGACGGAATTACACATCGCTCCTAAATCTACTAGATAATCTTACAATTTTTCTACTTTTCATCTGTTTTTATGAATAGTATTATTCTTCATATGCTTTCTTAAAGTTCCAACATCACAAGACCCTTCTGTTTCTTCTATAAATTTAGCTGCCTTACTTAAACTATAAAATTCGTATTCTATATTTTTTATCTGGTCTTTTAGTTTTACCCTTTGTCCTCTTCTAGGGATATTAGGATCAACCTTAGTTTTAATATCTAATAGTTCATTTAAACTTAAAAGACTGTCTAAATCTGAACCTTCTAAAATTTTAGTTGAGAAAGTAAAATAATTATATAATTTATTATCTAACTTATCTAAGTATTTATCTACAGTGTTTCAATGTATACTAAAATCATTATATAAAGTAGTTTTTGAATTAAAAACATAAAGAACTCTCTTTAAATCTGGTCCGTATATAAATATAGGTACAGAAGTATCTCTATTTGTTACATTTATAAACGGTAAAACTGATTCTAAAGGTTCAGATGGTAAATATACATATTTTTGAGAATTTAAACTACTATTTAACTCATTAATAAAATAAGCTTCAATAATTTTTATATCTCGTGCTGTAGTCTTATTATAGTCGAAATAAATTATAGTTAAACTTACATTTTTGCGCTACGAAGTATGCTACCCATAAAAAAAATTTTTTTTATAGTCTTCCCTTATTCATCTCGGATTTTATTTTACGGATATGATCTAAACCCTCCGAAGTAAGGTGAGCCTTATTTTTCATTAAAAGAACTACCTTTTTAAAATCTTGATAATCTAAAAATTTTGACCCCTCAATAGGATACTTATCAAAGAACGGAATTATCTTTTCTTCAATATCCTTTAATTTACGAACCGTAAAAGTACACATAGGTCCTTGAGTAAATCTTTCACTATAATCTCCACAACCTAAATATTGAACTAAATTCTTAATTAATAAATTATCTCGTAAAGATTGAGCTAAAGAAAATCTAACTAAAACAGATTCTCCTAACTTGGTTTCCGATTTAGAAATATTAAGGTTAAAAGTACTTTCCCCACTAGCAAACCCCGCAAACCAAAAGGGATCTAAGATATTTTGATTTTGAATTAAAGGTCTCTCACCTATTACTATATCAGGGAAAGCCTCTTTTAATTCCTCTGATAACCCTAGATTTAAAGAAGCTCGCAAAGCTACAATATTCTTTAGTCCTTCAATAGTTAAATGTTTTTTACCATTCATTAGATCGACAATTTGTTTAAATAAGATATAATCAGCCTTCTTTTGAGTTATTAAAGGGTATTTATCGAAGTGCGGTAATATTGCTATATTTAAATTCTGTATAGAAGTTATTTTATAACTGATAGAGTCTTTACCATGCTCTATAATATTCCCTAACCCAAAATAAGATTTTAAGCATTCCAAGATTGTTTTATCTTTTTTATGGAGATTAATTTGAAAGATTGGTTGAACAGTTCAACCTAATTTAGATTTAGGGCTTTTACGTATATTAACCATAAAACACCCCTCAGCATCTATGAACCCTGTTACCCAATTAGGGTTTAATATTTGATTATTATGACTTTTATGAACTGAAGTAGAAAATGATCTATTAAGACTAAAACATAAAATTGGATGTTTAGTAGAAAAATTGAAGCAGGTATTATTTCGGGATCTTCCCATAAAAAAGCTTTCTTTACTATATTTTTGAGGATATACATAGAACACTTTTCCTGATGCAATATTTATAAATTTATAAATAATAGGCATACATCTTCTTTAATATCATATATCACATATTACATTAAAAAAAATTTTTTTATAAAGATCTTAAAAACAAATACCAGAATAAGAACATGCCGGGTATTTTAATGCAGCTATGTTAAATTTTTTTTTTTCTTTCTTATTTACATTATTAATATTCCTCTTATTTCAGTTATATCTGCAACTATGCCTTTTACTAAAAGCAGTTGCTAACAAAGACCCCTGTTTGTATCATAAACACTTTATTTACTAATTATAATCTGCTAAGAATTGTACACCTCTTCTACTATCTAAGAATAAATATTTCTTTTCAAAATAACTCAATACTCTTTCAACACTATTAGATGAAGATCCTACTAAACATATTCCTGTAGGATCATAAGTTCAAATATACACAACACGATTTCCTTTACATGTTTCTTTAATTAATTTTCTATTGTTATAAGGATCCGGTATATTAATATAATTACAAGGGTAGTTAGAAGGATAAGAGAGTCTATCTTTTTCTTCTTTAGCTCAAGAAGCTCCAAATGGACTTCTTTCTTTACCATTATCTTTTACTCAAATTGGTTCATTTTCAGGTATTCCTCTACCTGCGTATAAATCCTCATAAGGTTTTGACTCTGGTGAACTTAAAGTTTTTCTTGAGCCTTTTTTAGAGTTTCCCTTAGCAGTACTAAAGTTTCTTTTACCTGTAATATTTAAATAGCTATTATTATGAATATAAACTTTATTTATGGGTTTTAAATGATCGGTAGGATATAAATGATTTAAAAGTTTTATGATAATACTTATAAATAAAAAAGTAGAAAAAAAGATAACATAACCTCAAATATCTTTAACATTAAAATTACAAGTAACTAAATATGTCATCAAAATAACTGGCATGCCTCTTATTATTATCTAACAGAAATTATGTTTTGATTTATCATTAACTTTCATTAATGTTTGGACTATATCTTTACCTTTAAATATGTTTATATAATATATACTAAGGTATTTCACGTATAGTCTCTGAGGATCCTACTTGTAATAAGGTTTATTACTTTGGTTTCCTGCTGATTGCCTAATCCTTTGAAATGTTACTATATTCTGCCGCTTTTCTACTAAAAGAAAGTCTGCAATACTAGTTCCAAAAGCTCTAAAGGGATCCCAGCATATAGTGAAAAGTAAGTAAAATATTTCTACTTTACCCGGCCATGCCTTTATATAAAATATCTTTAATCTATGTAAGTAAATCTTCATTTACCTCGATAATAACCTGATTTTTTTCCTTTTAGGTATTCTCTAATAACATAACGGTCACCTTTTAGATGGTTAGCTAAACTATTCAATGAATGAAATACTAGATTTTTACTTGAATCGTCTTTAAACTCAGCTAAAATAGATTTAGCCGCAGGATGTTTAACGAGATATTTATCTCGTTTATCGTTAACTAAACTTTTAATCTCGTCTAAAGTGAGTATATTAGTTTTAGTAGATTCCTCAATTATATCTAAAGAAAAAAAGAAAGTGTCTAAATATAAGGTTCCTAAATTTAAACAATCTTTTAAAGTATTATGATGAATACTTATTGAATCATACATATGTTGTTTTGACTCAAAAACATATAACAATGCAAAGTCATCAGCATTATAGATATATACTGGGATACCTCTTGGTTTACGTAATCTTTCCCGTATTTCTTGACTCATAGGTGTATGATACCCAGAACTACTAGCTACTAAATCTACATTAAGGTTTGGTTTTAAACTATCAATAAAATGTTGTTCTAATTCTACTACTTGTTCTAGACTAGAATTCTCATCCATAATATAAATAGTTAACTTCATATCACTAAAACCATGTTTATTTAAATAACGTAAGACTCTACGTGCTTTAGTCTTAAGTATAGATGGCATAAAATAAGAACTTATTCTATTATATAAATTAATAGAATGGCCTACATATAAATGTTTACTATCTAAACTCTCTCACACATAAATACCTTTTTGTTTTTTAGTTACTTTAAGTATAGTATCTCTATTATTAAAAGGATCATTTATTAAAACTTTAACATACTTGTGTTTAGGTTTTTGAGAATTTTGGTTATCATCATTATTGTTATTATTGTTACCTGTTATTAGAATATCGTTATTATCAGTATTATTTACTTTCTCTATATATAGAGAAGGACCGGCAAAGCCGAGCGATTTAATATTTAATATAAATAAATTTTTTTCGACCATAAAGAATATCATTAGTAAAGCATGAGCTGTTATGATACTATTATATAATTGATTATCTGCAATATATTGTACACCTGGACCACTAAGTTCCATTCTTATCAGTACAGAAAATGCTGTACCTAATAACCCTGAAAATAATGCAAACATTAAATACAATGTTCCTATATCTTTTGCATTTGTTGATAAGAATCACCGTTCAAATCACATACTAATAGAAGATTTTAAATTTATATTTGTCACATTGTGACTATGCATGTGCCTATCCTCCTGATCTTGAATGATACGCACAGGCATAAGCATTCTTCAAATATAATAAATTTAAATTTATCATATAATAAAAAAAATATTATTAATGTAATTAATTAATTAATATATAGTTATAAAAGAAAGAAGCTAGATAATTATACGAATATTCCAGAAGATTATGGAGGAATCGAACCTCAATACTTAAGATCTGCAATCAAAGTGCAGACCAACTACATCATAATCTTTATATATATATTAATATATATAATTATAGATTTACTTAAACATAAAGATAAATAGAATAACTACTCTAATTAAACACTTAAGGTTGCAGTTAATTATTTCTTAAATTAATTTTAAGAATTTTTTCCAAAAGATAAATCAACTAAAGTATTTTCTATTAAACTTACAAAAGGAACTATAAATACAAAATGCGCAAAATATAAAACTGTACTTATTTGTCCAAATTCTATAAATGGTGACTCTACATGTTTAGCACCTAATTGCATTAAAACTAAGAAATTCGCTACAAAAATAAAGTAAGCTATCTTACTTATAGGTCTAAATTGTAAACCTTTAGATCTTCCTAAATCTGTTATAGGTAATAACATTATTGCTAATATTGCACTAAACATAGCAATAACTCCTAATAATTTATTAGGTATAGATCTTAATATAGCGTAACTTCTAAAATAATTTATACTTACTTTGATATAGTATTAGTTGCAATTCTTTTTACAAAAAGAACCTTAGAATCTATTGAAACAGGTTTACCTTTATTTATTAAAGTCCGTGAAACTACATCATTAGATACCCCTAGATGTTTAGCACACGCTGTAATACTATCAAAAGAATTTTCTAAATTACCATTTTCATCAAATAAACCTACCTTAGTAGAACCTTTCCCAGGATTATAGAATTTATTTAAATTTTTAATAAATATTCTGCCATCCTCTTTTATTTCCAAATTTGAAGGTTTATTTAGTAAATCTTCAATTTTTAGAATTAATTGCTCCCTAGTTATAGAATTATTGCTACATAATGAAGAAGATAACCTATTATTATTCATCTGACTTAAAATAAGATCTAATACCTCCACTCCCTCTTCTGTAAATTGAGCTCCCTTATTTCTAAGGTTCAATACGAACTTAAAGTCTTGAAAATCTAAATATTTTTTACTTCTTCAAGAATTGCTTAAATTATCAAAAAAAGGTATTATTACATTTTCAATAAAATTACTATCTCTGATATCTATACTTAACATATCCTCATAGTTTTTCATTTTGCTTCTATATAAACCTATAGCTATATCCAATTCATTAAAACCTTTAGCTATCGCTAAATTAATGAAGTATCCCTTTAAAGATTCCATTAAATTTAGATCTTTAGAAGATTGTCCTACAGAAAATCTTAATTTATAGTTATTTTTTTTAACTATTGAAAAAGATCCTTCACCTTCTACAAACCCTAAAACTCAATAGTCATTCAATTTAATTTTATAATCTTGAGGAAATACAAATTCCACTCTCAGTTTATTCATATTATTTTTTATATGTTTAATCTCTTCCATTGTTACTAAAGATTTGGTTTTACTACTAGTATATAACTCAAAAGCCTTTTTAAAACCTAAAAAGTTTAAATATTTAGTAGTATTTAAATTGTATTTAGAAAAGATATCTATTAAATTTTTTAATTCTTTTTGATTAGAAACAATAAAAGATGCTTTCTCTGAAGTGTATACCTTACCAAAACCTAAAGTTTTTTGAATAAATTCTAATACAGAAACATCATCAACATGAAGTGAAATCTTAAAAGAAAATACTGCATTTTTCTCAGATTCAGTAAGTTTAATATAAAACATACCCTCAGCATCCGTGAACCCCGCCAATCAGCTATAGAAATTATCTAAATTATCGATTGGCACATAATTACCAGCAACTTGGGATAACGCAGAATCTCCATTATTAATTATTTTTGTAGTATCTTTTACTAACCTAGTAGTACTAAAATGAAACTTATTATTAAAATTTGTAGCGGAGCTAGCGGAGCGGCTTAAATTAATAGTTAAATAAAAATAATTATTTTTAAATACTATAGCTTTATTACATACATTTATGTTTTTCATATTTTTGATCTAAAAAATTACCTCCGTAGAGGATGAATTATTCCTGCTTTACTATAGGATTTATTGCGAAGCATACTTTGTTCGCAAAATCATAAAGCAGGCTTACTCAGATTTGAACTGAGGATTTGGAGGTTGAATGCTCCCTATATTTCCATTAAACTATACTCTTAAAAAAGTATATTATGCTTTTTCATGAACGCTACGAACTATTTGATATACCCGTCTAAGAAAGTACTCCACAGAGAGTATATCACTATAAATCTTTAGTTTTAATTATTTCTGCCGTACAATTCTACTCAATTAGCTTAAATCCATCAGAGTGTACTAAAAACTTACAAGCTCTAGTAATTATATAAAATTAGGTAGGAATCGAACCTAACAATTTATGCAGAGCGTACTCTATTTAAATGTATACCTATATACCTAACTTTTTATATTATGTACTTCTACATAATATATTTTGCGATAAATACATTTTACCTGTAATTTTTTTTATTTATTAATGGATGACAAATCCATTAAAGTATTTTCTAGTACACTTACTAGAGGGAATAGTAATAAATAAAAACTAAAATATAAAATAGTACAACATTGCCCTAATTCGATAAATGGTGATTCCACATGACATGCTCCTAATCTCATAAGAACTAAAAAATTAGCTACAAACACTCAGAATATTAATTTACTTAGGGGTCTAAATTGTAAACCTTTTGATCTACCTAAATCAACATAAGGTAAAGTTATTAAAGAAACAATAGCACCAAACATAGCAACAACACCGATAAGTTTATTAGGGATCGCACGTAAAATACTGTAAAAGGGAAGTAGGTACCATTCAGGTACAATGGCAGGCGGTGTCTGCATTGGATTAGCCATAATGTAGTTCTCTGAATCACCTAGGTAATTAGGCATAAAGAACACAAATAGACTTAAAACAAATATAAACATAAAGATAGTTATTAAATCTTTAAATAAGAAATAAGGAGCAAAAGGTAATCTGTCATAATTACCTGACACTCCTAAAGGGTTACTTGCGTAACAATTATTCGACTGTACATTAAGCATTACATAAAATAACACCCACCAGTGACCCAGTCTGTAGCGACCATATTTTAAACATTCTAGGATTCATATGACCGACGGTCTTGTATTAATATAGGTGTAATACTCTGATTCACGATTATTCAAGAGAACATGAAATACTCTTCTACCAGAAATATTAATATTTTAACCGTTTTCACTAGCATTGCCAAACTAGAATACCCATAAAGTATTCTAATTTAAGTCTCCTGTCGGAAACTTAGAGATAAAATGTTTTATCTCACAACTACTTTATATATATATATATATACTTATAATCCTAATTTGTAGCGCATACTTGGTATTATATAAGGTAATACTAATTTTTTTAATAAAGGCATAGATTTTCCTTCGATATATAACACGAAATTACCTTGATTTTTATGTAATGTACTTTTTATATTAAATTTAGTATCTAATGCTAATGACAATAAGATCACCTCTTCTTGTGTAAAACTATTAGTATGAATTCTAAGACCTGGCTTTTTAAAACCACCATCGTCACAAATCCAAACGGCTAAACTCAAAGGTGTTAATAAATCAGCTATATTTTTAGGTACTCTCTTTTGCTTATTATGATTATAAAATAATTTATATAGTCACATTAAATTTGTATATCTATACGTACCAAAACGATAACAGAGATGCTGCAATTTATCTCCATCTTTGAAAAGAACAGGTAAGTTATTAGTACAATAGCCTCTTTTATTAAGAAATTCGTGTAACCAAAATATATAATCCTTATCTGCTGCACTTTGTTTAAATCTAAATCTAACACCTCCACTTTTCTCTCGCTCTGCGTGACAATCACCTAATAATGAACCGACTAATAAAGAAATAACATCTTCGTTATGAGGACCTATTCTTTTATTGGCGTTATAATTAGGCAATATAAATGCTAGCTTTGCTTTGTTATGAAGTTGTCTTTTAGTAATCATTAATGTATATTTTATATATAAAAATTTAGGGCCAATATTAAACCACCCTGCTGTATCGTGAAGTGCTATTAAGTGCATTAAAGCTAATGCTGCTAAAACAAATGGTAATACAAAGTGTAATGCGAAGAATCTGTTTAAAGTAGCGTTATTAACAGAACATTATGTTGGTAGTCCCGTATTTAATATAAATATATTAAATACTCTCACTACACTCAATAATTTTCATTATTGATCGGACTATATCATGATCTCTTGCTTAAGTAAGTTAATTTATTTAATAATTTGATGGTATATTTATCTTTATAGAATATCTAGATATTCTACGTAATTGCTTTATTCATAGTAAATATTGTAATCTTTTATTACCTAATAATTTAACAGGTGCTTTACCTAGAAATTTAATTACATTTTCTATAGATCTTACACCTGTAACTTTTAATTTATAATTATTGGTTTTATCTAAATATATCGCAGTAGTAAAGGAGAAATATTTACGAATAGCAGATATTATAATTTCTCCACCTGTTTGACTAATTTCAAAACTAGCAATTAAGTAATCTTTATCTTTTTGCAATTTATATATACTGAAACTACCTTCAGCTTCTATAAATCCTACTAGCCAAGCAGAAAAATATGATGTATTAATAATCGATTCTATGGAATTTATAGGCTTGTTACTTCTAGTATATTCAGGTAAATCTTTTGAATATATAATACCTGAAAGTAAAGCACTTTTAAATCTTAAGTAATCATACTGTTTATTAGAAAACATAGGATATTTATCAAATATAGGAAAAATGCAATTTTTTAAATGGTCTTTATCTCTAATTCTTAAAGTTACCATTTCAACTTCTTTCCTTTTTCTAAAACTTACAACACCTACACCTAATAAATCTTTAATTTTATATATTAATTGTACATCTCTAATGGATAATTCAATACCAAGTTCATATGTTAAATATTTACCTTTTTTTGTGATAGAAAAAAACCCATCCCCTTCAAATAAACCTACTAAATAAGCGAATTTGAGATCTCCTGCGTGTAGTCTCTGAGAGGCTACTGAAGTATGTAGACTTCTCACCCCGGCTGGTTTTCTCCATGTTTTTGCAGTTTTTACGTTAATAATTAATGGTGGTATCAAGAATAAATCGTATGCAAATTCTAAATTAGGAGATTTTCCAGCATTAAGCAGGATTTTTAACACTATGTCACCATAGTGTGGTTCATCTATATTTAAACCTCCTCAAATGACATATGTAATTCGTATAATATTTAATTTATACTTTACACCCTTAAGGGTATATTAGACTATATCTTAAACCATCACATTCTTGCGATGATTTTGGGGGTTTCGTGTTGAGCTTATTGTTAGTATAACTCACTCATTAGTCGTTGAACGTTCTTAATCATTTTATATATACCTGATTAAACTTCGCTACAAATAATCTAATAAACTGGAGGTAATTTATTAAACGTCCTTGTAATTTTCCCCATTTGACTTTAAAATTAATCTTCTTATATGAAGATTATTTTAAGGAGCCCATTACAATTATTAATTCAGGTTTTTTGGTGTAAGAGTATTATAAGATTGATCTATTACTGAGGATAATTTAAACTACTATAACGCGAACTTTCACGCAAATTATTTAATCAATTAACGTATTGTATATATTATATTCTAATAATATTTATTTCGTAGCGTCCTTTAAAAGGTTTAGTGTAATTTTTATTTAATTTTAGGTTTTCATAGTTAAGAATTTTATGGGCATAACTTCCTATAGCCTCGGCAGCTTTTCTTATTGAACGATATTCCGTAAAAACCTTAGTTTCTAGGTCAAAAATAGTTACTTTTATACTATTTTTTTCAGCTAAAATATTTTTATTTAAATTTATCAAATGCTCATTCAATTTAGCTTTAGTAGCCTCACTATGTTTAACTCCTATTCTGGCAGCTTTTATTTTACCTTTAACACTTTCTGAAAGAACACGTCCAGTTAAAGCTGCACTAATTTTAGCTTTAGTCTCCTCTAAAACTTTAAAACCAACTCGAGATCCGGCTATTTTTAATATATTATATTCTGGTTTTAAATAATCAAGAAAAAATTGCTCTCTTTTTATAACATCTTCACTATTACAATATTCTAGTATCTCTAGCCTGAATTCAGATAATCCGTGTTTCAAGATAGATTTATAAATTATACTACGCTTAGCCTGACTTTTAATTCAAATTAAAGAATAATAGCTAGAAAAACGTTGCCCTAAATCTGCACTAGAACCAATATACATTTTCCCTGATTTATTATGCACCCATCTATAAACTCCTGATTTTTTTCTATTGCTTTTAATTGCAATTTCTTTATTTTCTTGAGCGTTATCATAAATAACTTCAGGAGTTATATTAAAGCTAGAATTTGAAGAATCCGAATTTAATCCACCCCCCGAGCTGTAACTTCGTAATTGATAAATATTATTTAATACTATATCTTTATAACATATACTTCTGTTTTTCATATTTTGAATCTAAAAAATACCTTCGTAAAGGATGAATTACCTACTCTGCTATTGTGATTCGATATAATAATCGCGAAGTAGGCTTACTCAGACTTGAACTGAGGGTTGGAGGTTGAATGCTCCCTATATTTCCATTAAATTATACTCTTAAAAAAGTATAGATACAATATATCATATTTTTTTATAATGTATCACTAGAAATTTTTTATAATGAAACTTGCTATAGGTTGTAAACCTGACAAAATTTATAATTTTTGTACATTAAACTAATAACTATCTCTAACCTTTATTAGAATAAGAACTACCTCTAACCTTTTCTTGCTGTTTTAAGGTTTGTTTAAAATAATTAAAACCCTTCCGTCTAGAAACAATTTTTTTTAAATCTCTTTTTACTCTTTTATAAGTAAGAGGGTTATTTTGGACAAACTGAGCAAGGGGGGGATATAATCAAGGACATGCAAATCCTACTATTCAATCTTTAAAAAAATGTGAAATTAAAGGATGTAAACCTGAAAATGAAAAGAAATTTATAACTTTTTGTATATCAGATTTAGAACTAACACCAAATTGACTATAATTATTGGTTGTATCTATTTTTCTATTTGTATCGAATATTAGTTTAAAAGCCTCGAATAAATTAGAATGTATTCTTTGTTTTAATTGAAAACAACCATCATTATTACTTTTAATAAAAAAAGAACCCTCTGAACATGTAAATCCTACAATTCAATTTTTAAAAAAATGTAATAATGTATAATCAAATGGATTATTAGGAATTTCAAAAATAGTTGGTATGTTATTTACATTAGGTATTTCATTATACAATTTAATATCATTTTTTAATATATACATAGCCAAATTAAATTGATCTACTCTAGTAATAGTTAAGAAAAATATGTTATTATATAAAAGTAATGGAAACAATACTTCTTGTAGATCAGTTTTATTAATAACTAATTTGCAAGCAGGGCTTCTCAAATCCTTATAAATATTTATCTTACCTAATTTTAAAACAGAATGAATATATTCTAAAGTAGAAATATCTTCTAAATGTAGTGATATAACTAATTTCATAGTTATAAACCCTTTTGGTGTTTTACTTATTTGAATATATCCGTCCCCATCAATTAATCCAACTAAAAAGGCTAAAAAAGATGAAGGAATTGAAATATATTCTTGTTTATCCAATCTTAAAGTTTTATTACCTTTTTTTAAGGCATTCTTATGAATAACTCCTATTGTAGGTAAGGAAGCTTTGGTATCCGAAACATTTAAATGTAGCGAAGCCAGATACTTGTGAACAGCTACAACTGAAAATAAAATAACAACACCAAAACATAAATTAATAATTGTTGTAATAATTTTTGACTCAACAACGTCAGTACCTATTCAAGGTATCGCGCTAATAAGGTTAGTAATACTTTTTTCTATTTCGTATTATAATCTTACTATTAACATTAGTAGCATGATAAATATAATTCTATTTAAATATATAGATATCAGCCCTGAGGGAAAGGCCCTCTCGAATAAATATAATAAGCTATCTTAAATTAATACAAATCTTTTTAATTGTCTACTTAAATAAACCCTAACAACTTACACATACTATAATAATTATAAACCATTTTTAGTCCGCTACACGAGATTTATTCATATTTGATTTAATTTTAATAATCTTTTCTATTCCTTCTTTAGTTAAATGATCTTTAGATTTTAAAATTTCTGCTGCTAATTTTCAGTCATTAAAATCCAAAGCTTTAACTCCATGAAGAGGATAATTAGTAAAAAAAGGTAAAATTTTCTCATAATTATCTGAAAACTTATAAACATCAAAGTTAATTTCTCCTCTAGAAGTTTCTAAAACACTACCACAATTTAAGTAAGAACTTATAGTCTCTAGTAAAGATTTATCTCTAATATGTTGACAAATATTAAATCTTAATCTTACACGAAAACCTGAACGAAGCTTAGTATTTTTTTCTACGTAAATGACAAAACAACCATCTCCGTCTGTAAACCCAGCTAATCAATTAGGTCTAATATCTGCTAGCACAGGGTTTTTTACTATTGGTCTATCTACCGGAATTGTAGCTGGAAATTCTGCTAATAATACTTCTGAAACTCCATTATTCATAGATGCTTTAAGATTAACTATTTCTTGTAACCCCTTATCAGTTAGATGTAATTTATCCCTCATTATAAAAACAATACGTTTAAAAAGCTCATAGTCTGCTTTTTTCTTACTAATTAAGGGATATTTATCTAAATGTGGAATTATATAATCAGCCAAATCGCTTATTCTTTCTACTCTATAGTCCGCATTGTCACTACCTGTAATTCTACCTACACCAAAAAAAGCCTGTATAGAATTTAGTAACTCTATATCTTTTCTATGAAGAGAAATTTTAAATACAGAGTTAACACATCAACGGTTTTTATAGTAAACTACGGTAGTAAATGAAGCTTCTGCATCTATGAACCCTGAAACATAATCAGGATCTAGTTTTACTGAGTTTGAAGTATTACTAGTTGAATAGTTTCTAACTCCGTGCACGAAAGATTTATTATTTATTAGGCACTGTGTTGCGTAACGGAATTTATTATAAATATGTGTAACTTTTGTTACAGGTTTATTGAATTCAACTTTTCTATACAAATTCATATATATTTCATTGATTAATAAAGTAAAACTAATTAAAAAGACTTGTCCAATTCATGGAATAGCACTTATAAGGTTAGTAATACAAAAATTAACCAATTTATAATTAAGTGGTTGTTTTACGACGTGGTCGAGCAAATACGAGTTAAGAATTTGTATCGTTTTTTTAATAAGATCTCAAAGAAGAGTAAGCTTTTACTCTTTTTATACTTTGAGCGACGACTAAACCTTCTTTATTTTTTACTGGTTTACCGTCGTTTAATCTTTTTGTTATAGTATCATTACTTACATGTAAAAATTTAGCACATGAAACACCGTTTGTAAAATAATTAACAGAACCATTTAGAAGGTAAACTTTTATAATATAGGTAGATCTTATATATTTTTTTTCAGATATTATCATAGCTCTACCTTCAGAATCTATGTTTATTAAAGGATCTGATTTTATTAGAATATTTAATTCTGACTTAGTAGTATCATCTAATATTATAGGGTAAGGGTTAGTAGATAATCTATTATTATTCATACTATCACCTAATTTAATTATTAGTTCTTTACCTTTATTAGTTAAGTATTTACCTTCTAAGATTAATAATGCTATTGTTTTAAAATCTAGGTAATCATGATATTTTTTAGTTCTAAATTCTACATTATCTAGGTAAGGAATTAGTACATTACAAATAAAATCTATTTGAGAGATTTCTAATATAGAGATAGGTCTCTGACCACTTTTAAATTTTTTATCACTAATATTAACTAACTTAGTTGTACTTCCTAGTATATAAGAATACTCGTCTAATAAGCCTAAAATAAACTCACGTATTTTTTCTAAAACTAGTCTATTAACTGTAGTAGTAACAAGTGAAACACGAGCAGTCATATCATGCTTATTTAAGAAAAATGACCCATCTCCCTCTAGTAAACCTACAAGATAATTACCTGTAATTACTATAATATGATCCTTAGGTAAAACAAAATTTACTCTTTTACTATTCATACCTTCTTTTAATTTTATAATATTTAAATTTAATTCTTGTAAAGATAATTCACTTGATTTACGATTTCTAAACATAAAAAATGCTTTTTTAAAATCAAGGTAATCCAAGTACTTGGTAGTATTTAATGAAAATTTATCAAATAAAGGTATTAATACTGTCTCAATATCATTTAATTGAGATATTGAAAAAACTAAAACATCTCTCTCAGTATTTAATCTACCACATCCTAATGAATTTTTTATGTATTCTAAAACTTTTCTATCATCTTGATGTAAAGTGATTCTAAATACAAACTCAAAACCCGATACTTGCTTTTTTTCGTTTTTTCTTATTCTAATTAAAAAATTAGATTCTGCTTCACAAAGGCCTACGAACCATTCTATAAAATTTGTATTTAAAGATGGTTCAGGTAATTCTTTATGGACACCAGTTAATAAAACATTGATCTCATTAGTTTCACTATGGTTTTTTTCCTTAGATTTAAAAAAGATAAATGCTAAGTAATAGTATAAATCTAAATAAATTTGAGAATAATATAATAAAAATGGTGATATTAAAAAAGTAATACATTAAACCTTTGTTTTTAACAACCCAGTATGAACAACGTTTTATTAACCTTAAATAAGGTTTATGCTTGCAAACATACTGAAACATTTACTGTTATTAAAAAAGGAAGGAGGCGCAACTCTCCTTACATTAAATCTCTTTAATGATTTGGACTATATCTTCATTTTCTTAATCTATATAATAAAAATATTACTATATAAAAAAGTTAAATGTACCACGTATAGTCTCTGAAGGTTTTAACATAATATGTTAATTTCCCTGCTGATTGTCATCTGAACAGAAGAGTTTCCAGCAATTAGTGGTATTTTACTACAGCTATTACTTCGCGGTTAAACTGTAGCCAAGTCTTTAATTTACTTATTCTAGCTATAGTATTTAGCTTTTCATGTTTAAAACAAGCAAACCCTGTACTTTGTACTTTTTAATAAAAAGAATTAGAATTTAGTACAAAGCCCTGTGTCTCAATCTAGAAACATATTAATTTTATATTGAGAAAAGACTCCGACTGTACATTAAGCATCATTTTAGATACCCACCAGTGAACCAGTCTGTCGCGATATTTTACTCTACCAACGGTCTTTATACTAAACAAATATATTTGACCGTTTTCACTAGTATTGCTGCAAAATTTTGAAAAAGGGAGTTCTAAGTAAATATTACCTCACTCACTTAATTATGCAACTATGTATAACTAATAAACCTAAAATCAAGAGTGAATTCCACAACTTTAGTTTTTATATCTTCCATAACAACCCACTCACTGGATTCCTTCCAAGACGAAATCTCCGAACTAGCTCTCACACAATCCTCAGGGTTCTCCTTCAAATGCTGCTCTACAACTTCTTCGAGTTTTTGAGCAAGCGTTTTGATTTGAGGGCGATTATATATAATGGTTCGGGATGAAATCTTTTGAAGGGTTGGAGAACGTTCCGAATCTCGTTGTTTGAGATGTTCTCGAACTGATTTCGATCTACCGCTCAACCGTCGTGGGCCATAGCGCCATTCAACGCCATTATGATGAAGATGAGGTCTCACTAGTAAAACTTAATAAAACAATGTAAAGTGTAATAAATAAAAGGGAGAGGAAACTTACCTTTGCGGGTTGGTCGGGGATTCACAGGTGCATTCTTTCTCTTCTGACCCTTGCTCAATTCCACGGTATCTCCATACAAGTTCGTAGTAGTAGAGGCGAAAGGATCTTCATCACTACTTGAGTCAAAACCTTCAGCTGAAGGTTTTCTCAAAGAGGTTGTTGAATCATTCGAGTTGGCAATGAATTCAGTTGAACCCTCTGATAGAGTGGTTGAAGATGCGTCACTTGGAAAATCGTCATTCTCTCTCTTAGGACTCCGAGGTGCGGTAGACAGGGAAAGATCATGAGTGTTGATTTGACCAAAACGATAGGTACGCGGAACACAAGGAGGAAGATTCATGATTAAAACAACAAGTAAAGAAGATAGCTTGATAAACGATGAGAATGTCTGCTTTAATCTAATATAGTACTTTCAGAGTAAGGAGAAATGATGAAGCTTAAATAGATATTGGGAAGGAAAATTTCATCATTCACGAACGATAACGCTTCAGAATGATGAATCATTGTCTCATCATCTTACGTATTCTTATCTAGGATCTAGATCTGCCAAGATTTCCTTACCCTAGTCTATGACCAATAGATAAGCATAAACAAATCACATGGCAAAATCTACCATCCATCACACACCATATTCGATCTACTTCATAATCATACCGCATAAACCCCTCAAATATCGACCTAATCACCTATCATCTCATCATTCATGAGTCATATGATAAATAATCTAGCAATCTTATTCGTGGTTTCTGTATATCTTGTTTCATTTTGAATTGCGTAGATCCATCCTGCTTATGACGATCATTGAGTCATAAAACAAGGATCTTTCAGGAAAACAGGTTTTCTTCTTTATACTCCACATTGCCAAGATTCCTTCCATCTATATATCCAATGAAAACTCTTTTTGGCATTTACTCACTATCTAATACGAGATCAACCTTGTCATATTCCATACACTTCATTATTGCCGCTTACCCTCCATATCACACAAACCACCATCACATTGCCTATTCTACCAATAAAAGATGAAATGACTGCATCCCTTACATACAAATCATACGATAAAGCCCACTTGATAGATTTAGCTGCCGAATACGAGATGATCGACGAATACGAGATGATCGACGAATACAAGATGATCGTCGAATACGAGGTTTATTAGCATTAGTCACACTTGTTTCGGAGGAAGAAAAAGTGCGGATCATGACGCGTCATCCTCCTTGTCATCATGAATCAGGCGAATACTCTAGCCAATCATTAACATTATTTCTCCTTTCAATTTAGCCACCTCCATATGCGGAGATCATTCCGCAGCGCTGCTTTTAGTCTTGTGATAGCTGATCAACCAATAGATTAACAGAGATAAATGAAGATCCTCCTTAGCATTTCCCCACTATCAAATACGAGATCACATGCTGCTCACCTTGCAGCGGGCGCATATTACCTGAACTACCTCGCATAAATCCCTCAATCTTCTAACCTATCATATCTATTATCTCCTTATCTCTTGTTTCATTTTTGATCATCTGCCCTCTTTACCTAATGATCACGGAATCTTGCAGATCCATAATGAGTCATTAAAATTCTTCAATCTAATGAAAAGAACCTCGGAGAACACCGATACATCCCCTTGCTTAGAAATCAAATGAAAATTTACATGTGATCTTGACAAAGAAAAAGTATATAAGGATGTGGAATCTTCTTTGCTTTCTCTTTCTTCACAGTCAATCACCATCAATTACAATCAAATCAATCCTCATCAATTACCATCTACCACAATCAGATCAATCATCATCAATACTAACCTACTTTTTCCTCCACACAGCGAACTTCGTCGACACAACGAAATCCATCACCATCAGTCACAACCAACTTATTCATCCATACTATCACAATCAAATCCGTCACTATCAATCACAACCAATCTATAGTTTGATCCAGATCAAACTTTATCATCAGTCAACTCTTTGAGTCTTCTCTTGGTCACGACCTCACACAGATATATTTCTGAATATTATCACCTGCATCATCCTGCACTATGGCCTTTTCACCTGAAATCGTTGAACATAATCCGGAGTACTCCTTTCACCGTAATCTTCACAAGATCTATACCAAGATCGTGCGTGGAAAGGATAATATCCTTTATACAAAGGAAGGGCGTGAGGTGTTTGACGCATGTTCAGGTGCTGCTGTCTCTTGTCTTGGTCACAGAAACGAAAGAGTGATCAAAGCAATTGTTGAACAGTTAGAAACCGGAATTCCCTACCTGGCATCCTCATTTTGGGCCAACGAAGTTGTCGAGGACTTGTGCAAGGAGCTCATCCGGGGAACGGATGGGAAAATGGCCAAAGTCTTCTTGACTGGCTCAGGTTCTGAGGCGATGGAGGGTACCATCAAGCTGTCTCGTCAATATTATTATGAACAAGACAAGCAAACACCCCGTGTCAATTTCATCACCCGTCAGAGTTCGTACCACGGCAACACGATCGGTGCTTTATCTGTCTCAGGACATCCTGCCCGGAGAGCACCTTACATTCCATTCCTCATGAAGAATGTTCACCACATTTCTTCATGTAATCCCTATCGTCAACAGGAAAAAGGTGAATCTAATCCTGCTTTCGTTGCTCGAAAAGCCGCCGAACTCGAGAAAAAATTCCAAGAGTTAGGCCCGGATACAGTGATCGGCTTCATTGCTGAGCCAGTCGTCGGCGCCGCGCTTGGTTGTGTTCCATATGTCCCAGGCTATCTCAAAGCAATGCGAGACGTTTGCCACAAACATGGGGCTCTTTTCATACTCGATGAAGTCATGTGCGGAATGGGTCGGACTGGCACTCTGCATGCATGGCAGGCAGAAGATGTCGTACCTGATATCCAAACCATGGGTAAAGGACTTGGCGCTGGGTATCAATCGATCGCGGCCATAATGATATCACAAAAGGTCGTAAACGTGATCAAGGAGGGAAGTGGACAGTTCGTCCATGGGCTGACCTACCAGGCCATGCCAGTACAGCCAGCTGCTGCTCTGGAGGTTCAGCGAATCATCCGGGAAGACAAATTGATGGAGAATGTCTCCAAACAGGGTGCGCTTTTAGAAAAACGTTTAAAAGCTAACCTGGGCAATCATCCAAATGTTGGAGACATTAGGGGACTGGGTCTTTTCTGGGGTCTGGAATTCGTGAAGGACAAAGTGACCAAAGAGCCCTTCAACCCCAAACTTGGCGTTGGTCAGAAAATTCAAGACTTGGCCATCTCACCCCCATTTAACATGACAGTCTACCCAGGCACTGGTACCCTCGAAGGTGACCGTGGAGACCACATCATCCTTGCACCTTCATACATCGTCACGGATGACGATGTGAAACATATTGTCACGAAGGTAACAGCTGTGGTTAAAAAAGTTTTTTCTGAAATGGCTGGTTGAAAACAAAAGATGTGGGAAGGGATTATCAGAAATAAGTTTATTCGGTTTAGAGGGGCAAAATGTGAGCTAAGAAAAAAAAAAAGGGATAGCTCGGATCAGATTAAACTTGTTTCTTTACTAAGTTTTGGGCTCATGGCGTATGAAGGATTTGGCTAAATGGGAACTTGTATTTTTTTTTTTTATTTTGGCATAGTTGCAGAGGACGTTAGAAACAATTGACGGCATCAATCATCATAAAGTCTTGAATTTTTAGTTATACATTTGAGGCAAATAATTACCTCATAGGCTCATTTGCCCATAGGGCAGTACATACAAACTTACTTATTATAAAGATAATAAGCTAGAATAACTTTAAATTCGTATATTCTATTAGTTAAAATAATTCAACCAAAAGTTCCGACTGTGCATTAAGCAGCATTTCAGCCACCCATTAGTGACGCAGTCTGTCGCGATTATTTATATAACCGACGATCTTAAAGTTTAAACTTCTTTGATCGTTTTCACTAACATCGCCAAATAATCTTAAAGACTATTCTATATCCCCGTCGGGTTATACCACTTTAATCTTTTTTTTCTCTATAAAGATTGCAGAAAGATTGTTACTCGTGGGACTATGATTTAATATAAAAATAAAGTATAATAAAATATTGATAATTAGATAACTATTTACTTGACAAATCTTTTACTATTCATTGTCTTTTTACTAATCCTTTTTCTGTTTTTAGTGCTCTTCTAATAGTTTTTTCTTTTCCCTCCGGGAACAACAGTTTATAGATTTAGCTGCATCTAAAATAGTAGAATATTCACCGTAAACAGTTCCATTCAAATTATATAATACAACAGGTCTTGTATTAGTTATACACTTTTGTTTAATTACATCTAACATGGGAGGTCTATTTAAAGCCTTTTCTCTCATTTTTTCTAGGGTTTCTGTCAAAAGCTTTTTACCTTTGTTTAGATTACCTATTCTTTCACGTCTAGCCTCACTATAGATATCTTTCATCTTTTGACGATCAATTTCAGTGTGTTTGTAACCAAAACTAGAACCTGCTTCTGTCAAAATATTATAGTTAGGGACTAACAATTTTAAATATTTATCTTCTAAATCCAATAATTCTTGGTTATTTTCCTTGGTAACAATATTAGGATATAAATCTAATACAATAAAAGCAAAATTTTTCAAATCATATTTTTTAATTGCTAATTTAACTATTTTGCTACCTCTGAAATAAATAACATGATTACAGAATCTAGCATAAAATCTATTAGTTGCCGCAGAACCTATATAATAGTCTTTAGTTATTTTATTAACTATCATATATATACCGCTTAAACCTCTGGTATCGTTTAATATTTGTTTTCTAGTATCTTCTAAATTTAAATTTTCATAAATATATACCGGGTTTAAACCTAATTCTTGAAGAATTGTTTTTAGTCTTTCAGAAATTTCAATATTATCTGAAGGACGATTTGTACAATATCCTCTTTTTACTATGCTTTGGTTAAACAGTCTTTTACTGTTTACTTTGTTATACTTTATTATATTTCCTTTATTACTTATATTAAATCATTTTGGGCTATATTCATAACCCAGGAAAGCTGTCTAAGTTCCGGCTAACTATATCCTAAATATATCTGTATAGCGCCCCTGCGCTTTATCAATATATTAGTCCCCGATATCTAGCAAATATCTTTATAATATATATCATCTAAAGCCTTGTGTAATCTTTTCAATTAGGAACTTTCGACTGTACATTAAGCATCATTTCAGACACCCGCCAGTGATCCAGTCTGTAGCGATTATATAATTAACCGACGGTCTATAAACAGATAACGAATGTTTAACCGTTTTCACTAGCGTAGCCAGGCAATATACCCAATACCCCTATCAGGGTATTCTACTTTAGTTCATGATTAATACAAAAGCTATTAATTATAACAGTATATTTTTAATTATATATTGCATATACTCTAAGTTAAAGTAGGACTTTGATTTTTGGAGTCAAGTTAAATATACCCTATAAATTTATATTTCATTTCATCTATTATATACGGTTTAACTATTGAAACTAAATCAGCCATAGATTGTTTTCATATACTTATTTTTCATTGATCAACATGGCCTGCTTTTATAACACTAGTTTTAAGTCCATATTTTTCATTAAGTATTTTACTCAAGTAAAGACAATCTTTATATGAAAAACTATTAGTTGCAAGAGTTATTCCTTGATTTTTTTGTCTAGATCCATCTTGCATAATCCAATGAGCTAAACCTATAGGTGTTATAAATTCTCCTATTCAATCTGGTATTTTTTTCGTCATAATACCGTTGACTTCATAATAAAAGGAATTGTATATCCATAATAGACTAGTAAAACTATGGGTTGTTAATCTATAGTTATAACGAGTTAACGTAGGATCTAATCGTTTATCAACCTTTGCTTCAGATTTAACGATTAATTTAGGAGTAATTGTAGAGCAGTAACCTAAATCACACAAAACAATGTTAAGGTGATGTATATAAGCAGAGTTTTTTACACCTTGTTCAATACAAAATCTAACACTATCCATTTGTTGACCTTTTATCTTATTACCCCATCAATCTCCTAACATACCACATATTATTATTGATAATGCATCAATATTATGAGGACCTATTCTACGAATAGCTCTAGTTCTACCTTTATTAAAAGGTAAAACAGAAACTACGATATCGCTAGTATATTTAACTTGATAATCCACTAATCCATTTGGCCACATAATTTCATCAGTAGCCATCATAAGTATAAGTATAACAGTACCGATAGCTCAAACTAATGTTCTTGGATATCTATAAGATCCGTAGTATATACCTCTACCTATGTGTAAGTAGCAAATCTACCCCTTTTGCCATTTATAAAAAAAAAAATATTTACAAAACAGGCTGAGTAGGGTCCTTACCCCCTTCTTAGCAGTTGGTTAAGCAAAGCTTAACACAACTACTAATTTAAAACAATAATGTTAAGAAAACACCAACCTAGTTAAAAGATCAGCATGCTATTATTGTTCTATAATGTTTCCATTAGGGTTTGACTATATCTTAAGCACGATAATATAAAATATTATACATGCCAACCAACATTTAGTCGATGAACTGCACACCCATACTATAAGTATGTAGGTGCTTGGCTGCGGATAACCTATTTCCTTTCGTGCATCAATTTTGATTTTACCTTACCACGAGTCATTACCTGTGCCACAAACTATGTTACCATGTTTGTTTGGTTAAAATTGCTTTAAGGTGTTCCCGCAATTTGATGGTTTATAGCAGGAGGTTCACTCCCACAAATTGGCCAAAAAAGAGATTACTCACATCTCCTTTACTATTCCTCAGTACCTTAAAAGCATAATGGACTATACATTACATATATAGTTAGATACTTTATATGTAACTGAGTATAGGGCCTTTAATTAGAATTATATTTATAAATCTTTCATTATATCCCGTTTGAATATCAAATTTTTTCCGTTATATTCTACAATATTCCCTTTATCTAGTCTTCTGTTTATAGTTCTACTATGAACATTAAAGAATAAAGCACAATCTTTTATCGAATTAAAGCTATATACTAATCCGCCTTTTTCGTCTAAGACTTTTACTCCTACGTTCCCTCTACCTTTAAGATAAGTACCTGTTGATTTTATCAATATTTTTCCATCTGGCTGTGTTTCATAATTAGAGGGGGCAGATAAAAGTTTTAATACTCTTTCCTTAACTTTATCTTCTTTTAAAAAAGTTATTTCTCTTTCTCCTGCGCCTACGGAGGAGATCGGAGTCAGAAGGGCTTCATTATCTAATTTGCTTACTTCTTGATAAGCTAAACTAGTAGATAATCTATTATTATTCATTCTTTTAGACAATAAAGATATTAACTCTTTACCTTCATCAGTAAAATGTTTACCTTGGTTAACAATATTTATTATTAATTTTCAGTCTTTATAATCCTTTTCTTTCTTACTTAATCAAATCAAATTATCAAAAAAAGGTATAAGTATATTAGTAATATAACCTAATTGATTAATTGAGATAGAGGCCATAGGTTGATGATTTCGACCTTTAGCTTGATTATAAATATCTAATTTTATAATATCCTGGTTTTTTCTTTTTACTGAGTATTCACCTGGTAAATTTAATAGAAACTTTTTAATTTCTTCTAATACATTTAATTCATAATAAGTTTGTGAAATTCCAAATTTTAATGAATAGTCAGATTGATTGACAGAAAAAAACCCGTCACCTTCTATAAATCCCAATAATCAATAACGAGTAATGTATATAGAATGACCTTCAGGTTGATTAAAATCAACTCTCTTTTTATTCATTTGACCCTTAAGGTTAAGGATTTTTTCACGTAATTCATTAGAAACTGTAGATTCACGATTAAAATAAAGATCATACGCTTGTCTAAACATTATGTAATTTAAATTTTTACTAGTATTAAGAGATTTTTTGTCTAAAATATTAAAAATTTTCATTAGATCCACTTTTTTTGAAATAGAATAATTAACAGTTTTATCTCTTACATAAAGATTTCCTACTCCTAATTTTTGTGCAATACATTTAATTAAAGGTGTTTCATCTTTATGTACACAAAGTGTAAATATAAATTTAAAACGACCTTCAAAGACTTGTATAAAAAAATTTCCCTCCGCATCCGCATCGATAAAACCTCTTAATCATTCAGAGAAGTCTTCATCTGAAAGAGTATTTAACGAATTTTTTTGGTTAGAAGTAAAATCTATTTCATTTCCTACATTAGAAAAATTAACAGACTCTACTTCTTCATATCTAGATTCTTTTAATAAAAAAGGGATGAAAGCATCAATAAATATTACACACAAATAAAAGCAAATATAAAAAGTACAGACCAAAAAGAAGAAAGCTGAAGCTGTATTACTATGTAAGTAACGAACTAATCATCCGTTATTTACGTCACGCATAATATGCTCAACTGAATTAAATGCTTCTAATACATTAGGACTGTAATGCATCGCTAATGTAACACCTGTTATAATTTGTATTATTAAACAAATAGCTAATAATGACCCAAAATTTCATAAATAGCTAATGTTACTAGGTTGTGATGCATCAATAATATACGAATTAACTAATCTTAATAAAGGATGACTCTTTAATATTCTCATGTTTTGATTCTTCTTATTTTAATTTAGGTTAGTAAAATTTAGAGTTAATAAAAGGCTCTTATATGTATTATATACAATTAATATAGAGGGTAATAAAAATGTATTGTAAATAAAAATTAATAACTTTTTTTTTTTATTTGTGCGCAAGCGCAAGCGCAAGCGCAAGCGCAAGCGCAAGCGCAAGCGCAAGCGCAAGCGCAAGCGCAAGCGCAAGCGCAAGCGCAAGCGCAAGCGACGAATTTATAATAATTCAAAAACCAAATGTATTAAAAAAGAAAATAAGAGACTTGAACTCCCATCTTTCCGAAAACATAACGAATACTCTACCTTATTGAGTTAATTTTCTTTAATATTATAATTTAATATAAAGTTTATTACTATTATAAATACTGAACAAGAAAAAATCATACTAATCTCTTGTACGTTTAGAAGCACTTACTATGTTATTATCTCCTACTCTTTTATAATCAGAAGTATCAGGAATATATTTCGCTCTAGTGCTTTTAAATTGACTTATAAGAGACATTTGATTCTCGAATTCAGATCTAACTAACTCTAAATCTTCTTTTTCTTTAAGATAATCTTTAGAATTAGGATCAAGTTTTTGGATCTCCTGATCTATTCTTTTTATCTCTTCATGTATTTTATCTGCAGGAGATTTATATACATACTGTGATTCGTCACCCCCTATTGAATTTTCTTTATTGGGCTCTGAAACATACATTATAGGAAATTCAGGATACACTAAATTATATATAGTATAGAATAAATTAACAGTAAAATATAATATTAATATTAAATATAAATTTGAATAAATTATATCTTTAATTTTATAAAATCAACATAGGAATGATTTAAAAAAATTAGATTGTAAAATTTTATTTTTATTATAACCATAGTTATAGTTGAAAGTACTTAATGAGAAAGTAGCTAATATAAATAATAATACCATATTAAAATCTAATAATCCTAAATAGGCAACAGATAAATACCCTATAAAACCTATTAATATATATAAAGCATAACTTGTCACAACACCTGTACTTAAAGATGAAATATCTTTACTTAATTTAACCAATCCTATTTTTAATTTTTTAAAACCAGGAAAACCGAAACTGCTATTTAATACAACACTATCTTTAGAAGGCAACATGTTAACTAGTCTTTCTTTATTCATACCAGATTTAATTTCACGAATTTGATTTAATCCTTCTGAAGTAAGATGACCTTTCTTCTCCATAATATCTATCACTTTACATAAATCTAAGAAATCTTCAGCTTTAACCCCTAAAATATTATGTTTTTGAAAAAACGGTATGATTTTTTGATTAATGTCGGCAAAACTTCTACATCTGTAATCTACCGTATTCTCCTGACTTCTTATATGGATACTTCCACATCCAAAGTAAGCAATAAAACTTTCTAATAATGCCTTATCTCTATTATGTTGAGTCAATTTAAATTCTGGACCTACACTGAATTTTACCTTAGTATCTGGAGATGGAGATATACCTACTGAAAAAGATCCGTCACCTGATGCAAAACCTGCCATTCACTCTGGGTGTGGAACTTTTAAGTTTTCCACTAATGGTCTTGGAACTGGATTAATATCTGGAAAAGCAGCCTTCAAATCATCACTAATACCTAAATTTAGACTAGCTTTAATAGCTACAATAGATTGTAACCCTTCACCTGTTAAATGAGCTTTTTGTTTAAATATCTCAAAACCCATCTTAAATAGAAGGTAGTCCGCTAATTTTTGAGTAATTAAACCATAATTATCAAAATGGTCTAAAATTATAGTCAATTGTTTTTTAGATGTTACAACATAACTATAACTAGAAGCCCCATGTTTTGATATACGACCTATCCCTCCGAAATAAGCTTTTATACCTTCTAGTAAAGCTAAATCCTTCTCATGTATAGATATTGAAAATATAGGTATAATTTCTCAACCTGAACGTGATTTAGAATTCTGTCTAATATGTAGAACAAAACTACCCTCCGCATCAACGAATCCTGTTACAAATCATGGTTCTAGTTGGATAGGTGAAGATACATGGTTAGTCTCGAGTAACTCTTCTACATGTGTACTATAATTACGAGTACCCTTGTAACTATATGGTATTAACGATGAATGTTTAAACTTTCCTCGTAATAGGGCTTTCCTCCGTAGAAAAAGCCATTAATGAAAAACCTGTTAATATTATTAATAAAACTAAGTTTCATTCAATTTGAACTAAGTAGACATTAAATATCAAGTAGGTAATTACACCTATTAAGATATATAGTGCGTACGATGTAACTACACCTGTACTTAAAGATGAAATATTTTTACTTAACTTAATTAACCCTAACTCAAGACCAAAAGGTCCTAATAACTCTATACTTCCTTTATCTAACACTTTAGTCGTTTGTCCACCTAAGTTTAAAACTAAGTTAGTGATATATTTATTGTAAAACATTTCAACTAAAAATCTTTGATTAAAGAAACCAAAAATGTTATAACCTAATTTAGAAAATTTAAAGCTAATTAGAGATTCAGGTAAATATTCTGAAAGAATAAGAGCTAAAATACTAAATGAAACAGTAAATGCTAAAGGTAATAATTTAAATAATACAGGAACGGCAAATTCAGTATCTAACATTATTTCATGAACAGGATGTATAAAAATACTGTTATCAATAAAAAAACTTGAACCTAAACCTATAAAAATATCTTTAGTTATATAACCAAAAAATATTGAAAATACAGCTAATACTACCAAAGGTAAACTTAAAAATAAATCACCTTCATGAGCATGTTTATAATATATCATAGATCCATTAGGATTAGTTAAGAAAGTTAAATATAGAACTTTAACTGAATACAAAGTAGTGAATATTGCACCTATTACTGCTATTACATATACAGCTATACTACTAAAATAATATTGACCAAAAGCAGATTCTAATATAAAATCTTTACTATAAAACCCTGTCATAAAGGGGAAAGCTACTAAACTAAGACTTGCTATTAATATAACAGAATATGTTAAAGGTAAAAATGAAATCAACCCTCCATATTTTCTGAAATCCTGGTTATCTGCTACTGCATGAATAACAGCACCAGCACCCAAGAATAGTAATCCTTTATAAAAAGCATGATTTACTAAATGAAATAGAGCTACATTATAAGAAGATAAACCTATTGCTATAACCATCATACCTAATTGCAAAATATACTATTATTATAGTATATGTGGACCATTTCTTTATTAACCTTGGAATTTTTCTCATCTATCTTTAAATTTAACTCATTCATTAAATTTTTGTATATCCTGACTATTTCTATGAGGTCTTAATTCATAAAAATCCCGTATTAAATTAACTCTTTTCATTTTTTCTGATTTTAAAGGATAATTAGAAAAATAATTGTCTATTAAATTAATTAATTCGGCTTTTCTGTAAATAATATATTTAAATGCTTCTATTTTTGGGCTTAGTATATCTACTCTTCCCCCGTATATTGCTATTAACGGTTCTAATAGATATTTATTTTTTTGTGATAAACTTATAAATACTTGTCCAGATGCTTCACTATAATAAATAGACCCATCACTATCAATAAATCCACTTAATCATCCATTATTAAATGTTAAAGGTTCAGGGTATTTTAATTCTATATTATATTTTACACATAGTTTATTCATTTGTAATAATCTTGCTGGATTTCTTATTAATCCATTTACATCGTTTATTAATGAAATTAAACCTTTTTTATGTCTTAACTTATATCTTACTCCGTTAGCATTTGAGATAGGTTTAATATTTCCACCATATTTATGTTTTATTTCATACAATAGTTTTTGATCTCTTGCATCCATAGTAATTTCACAACTACTATATCCTTTTTTAGTTAATATAAAATATCCGTCTCCATCTATTAATCCAGCTAATCATTGATTAAATGATAAATCTTTATTATTTTTTTTATTATTTGATTCAATAACAACGGGTGTCGTTGTATTCGTATCAGTATGAATATATCTGGCGTAGCTGCCAAAGATAAAACTATTGTAATAATTATTACTAACAATTGAAAAATCTATGTTATAAATACTAGTGTATATTAATATAAATATATATTTTATAAAGATAAATGATTTGTTTATTAAATTAATAATTATTAATTTAACAAAAGTTAATATCAAACGTATGGCCTCTGAGATTCCTACTAACTTGCTTAAAATTATAATCTTTCACCATTCTGACAAAGTTACATATAAAAATATATAATTGTACAATCAATAAATGAGAGGTGAATTAAAAAGGTTATAATTAATATGACTATTTATTAAATAGTCATGAGCTTTGGTTATCTGCGAATTAATCATATTAATAATATTATTTATTTTATTAATTTTGAGCTCCACGCATATAGTTTGATGTCTGAATGTAATAGAATGAGAATTACATTCTTGAGCCAATTGACTCATAGTAGAATAAGCTATAACTTTTTTAATATCTTGTTGAAATAATCCAATAAGAGAACTAAAAACAGTAGTAATAGCACCTAGTCATAAACATAACAATAAAATAGTAGAACTATATTCTATTAAAGGAGATGAACGTATCAATAGATATACCCCTGCAGTTACCATAGTAGCTGCATGTATTAAAGCAGAAACTGGAGTAGGCAAAAAATTTGTTGATTTTTAATATATATTAATTAAAAATACGCAGTTATTTATATAACTGTTCGGACTATATCTTCATATATATTATTTATACAAAAAGGAATAATAAAAGTTATCAGCCTTTTTGTATAAAATAAATACCTGTATTACGATATTTATGAAGCTAATCTATTTAAATTCTTTTTATATTTAGTTAAGAGTTTTATATCTTCATTAGTTAAATACTTTTTCTCTTTAATTAGGATATAAATTTTTCTTATATTAAAATAAACTATTGATTTATTAGTTTTTAAAGGATGAATATTTAAATAATTAATTATTTTAGACAATTTAGTTGTATTTACTGTAGTTTCGTAAATACCATTATTATAATGTGTTTTACCTTTTAAGATTTCAGCCAAATATTTCATTTGGTCGAAATTACCTTCTTGATATAAAGTAAAACTCAATTTAACTAAACCGCTTTTATCAGGTTTATCTTTAATAGTACAAGTAAAACTACCTACGGCGTCAGTAAAACCAGATAATCAATAGTTTGACAAATCAGGCTTATTATTATTTTTAAAATAAACAAGAGTAGTTCCGTATTTTTTGTTGTATGTATCTATCAATAATTTAAATTCTTTTTCTTTAGAATCTAAAAATAGATTACCATTTAATATTGAAATTAATTTTAATAAGCCTTTTTCATCATTTACTTTAAAGCAATGATTATTTTTTACTTTATCCTGTTTTCGTACAATACCGAAGCCTAATTTCTTCTTTATATATAATAAAACTGAGGCATCTGTAGATTTATGTACTATTTTAAATTCTAAATTTTTATCTTTATCAATAATAAACGATCCTTTACCTTCTAAAAATCCTATAAATCAATACTTAAATAGATTATCCTTTAATATATATGCTTCACGTGTAGTCTCTGAAGATCCATGATTGGGCGGCGTAGCCGCCGCCATGTTTCCTGCAGGTTGTCCCTTATATTGGATTTTTCCTAGCAAGAAATAACTCTTGAGTGGACCAATACTTAAAGCGGGATATTCTTGCACATAGTGAAGTTTAAGGAAAGCCCTTTTAAATCTCCAAACTAAAGACAAAAAAATTTTCATTGTATATGAAAGTAATTTGTTATACTCTAACTCGAATAAATAAGTAGATAAATAAGATATTATTGCTACTCCTTTAGCCCTAGTTTGTAGAGCATTTCAGGAATAATATGAGGACGAACTATTCGTATTAGTTTATCCATACTTAATTTACTTATTCTAATACGTCACTTAATTGCCCCATCTGGATTAGTACGTTGATTAATAGTAGCTTTTATACCATACTTTGCTTGTAAAACTTCTATTAACCTTTCTACTTCCTCTATAGTGAAATTATCTGTACATATCTTTAAACTACCATCTGTAAAATAACCATCTCCCATGACACCACTTAATCCTACCTTTTTATTACTAATAGCTTGTGCAGAAGATCGAGTAAAAGAATGGAACTCTCTTCGTATACTTTTAACTAAATATCTTTTTTTAATAACCTTAGATATTCCCTCTTTTTGTTTTTTTTCTGCTGAGAGAATAGTACCATGTACACACCCTAATGCTTCCGCAGCTTGTCTAATAGAAGAGTAAGACGAAATTTCATTAGTTGTTGTATCTAAAATTTCAATTGACACTCCCTTAGATTTGTTATAATCCATCAAACGTTGTCTAGATTTCTCTCTCTGTTCCGCACTAGAATTATGTGTTTTTAAATGATCTAGAATTTTTGCTTTTTGTTCTTCGGTTCAATTAAGTCTACTATCTCTCATTTTAGCTAAAGTATTTTCAGTATGGATATAACCTAAACTTGAACCAGCAACCTTTAAAAGATTATACTCCGGTTTATAAAGATCAAGGTAGTATTGTTCTCTTAATATTGCATCTGAACTACTACAATACTCAATAATCTCTAAAGTAAAATTACCGTAACCGTATTTTATTAGAGCTTTGCTAATTAGCATTTCACTTGAACTTATATAATTTAGATTATAGTAATTACCTAATCTTTTTCCTAAATTTACACTGCTACCTATATAAGTTTTTCCATTAACTTTATTTATTCAACGATACACACCAGATTTTCCTTTATTCTCCGAGACAGCTTGTAATTTTTTAAGATCGGCATTATCATAAACAAGTATAGGAGTTATCTCTACTTGTTGGTTCTCTGCGTTTAAACCACCTGTGTGTGCGAAGCGTACCGCCACTGTAACATTTTTTGATTTTAAAGCACCTTGTTTATTAAAGCCATAAAATATGCTTGCGAAGCGACCGCTAAGATAAAAATTTTTATATTTGTTAATGAATTTAATCATTTATTCATACATATATATATAAAGGTTAGTAATATTGACCTTTAATAACTCCAAAATTTCACTACCTAAATTATAATAATTTAAAACATGAGAATATTAAAATTTTTAAAATAGTGATAGGTATTATACATTCTACCTATTTGAGCAAGCACCTAGAAAAAAACGTAAGAAGAAAGCCCAACCGCATAAGAATTCACCCTTTATCCCCTGCACTTTCGAAAGCTTTGTGAGGGGATCTTTATTGGAAAGACAGTCACCTGTCACGATAAGTCTTTTGCAGGCAGGGCCGACCTTTATGATATAAATTACTAAAAGATAAAAATTACATATTTAGTAAACTATATCACTATAAAATTTTAACCATAGGGGCTGTGGTTACCTAACCATCGCGTAATTGGTTACATATTTTGGGAAAGCTCGGTACATCTGGTGGTTACTTATAAAAGTATAGTGTGGTGTAAAATGAGCTAAAGCAATAGGAGTTAATAATTCTTCAATATTAGAAGGTAAAACTTTTATAAATTTACCATCTATTTGTTTATATCAAAACTGATATAAATCAGTAATGGCTGGAAGACGTTTGGTAGAGAATCAATACTGTGTGGGTTCTTTACCCTCCATTTTAGGATTAGATCAAGGAGTAGGGTTAGATGGAGTACAAATAGGAGCTAAGACATTAAATTTCAAATAATTAACATAGTGTAAAATTTTAGCAGCAAATGTAAACTCTAATCTCCCATTATTCAGTGGTTTATTAAGAGGGTCATATGATATATACCCGTCCCCCAATAACTCTCCAGTTATCACTTCTCATACTGTTGAAGGTATTAAAAATTTAGATAATTCTTCTTTAGATAATTCAATAGAACTAAATATTCATTTATTATTCAATATCTTATTGCTATCTAAATAAAGTGTAACAGAATTACGGGTAGTTTTTAAAACATTGGCACATTCCGTTTTTGTTTTAAAAGGGGCACCTTTAACTAAACAATTGTGGTTATCAGATAATTTAGTTATATCATACACTCATATAAAAGGTCTTTTACTACTAGTATGGATACTTCTTATATATTTCTTCCTATTAATAGTTGACACTCTAAAGGGTATATTATTATGTGAAGTATTAAAATAAATAAAATTAATTAAACCTGGAGTACAAAAATATCCTATAATTAAAAGGAGAAATAATTTAAATAAACCTTCCCAAAGCTCACGGTGTAAAGTAATAATCAACCAAGATATTATACTCCGAATACACCTGTCAAATAAATTGAGCTTCCGACTGTACATTCAGCAGCATTTCAGCCACCCCGCGGTGACCCAGTCTGTAGCGATACATTAAAATACCGACGGTCTTAACTACGGAACATTTTGACCGTTTTCACCTTAGTAGATTTTTAACCCAGAAGTGTCTGGAATCTCCATACGTACGAAATATATTTGGTTTAATCCTTGCTATATTTCTGGTATGGTTCTATGGTCGAACTTTACCATAACTATTAAAAGTAGTTACTGTTCATTGACCATTTGCGACTTTTATATGGACATCGCCATAGGTAATCAAACGTGAAGACCAACTTGAGAACTTTTTGCCATAGCACCTATTAATAAACATATACCTATAATAGTTATAACATTTTCATTAATATATGGAGCTAATGAAAAGACTGTTGCATAATCTAAATTACCTAGAGATCATAAAATGGCAAACATACCTATAGTTAAAAAGCAATCACCAACTCTATTAGTTAAAAATGCAGATATAGAACTTTGATTTGCTGCAATTCTAGTAAATCAAAAACTTACTAAAAGATATGAACAAACTCCTACCAAATGTTTAGAATAAATAAATATGTATTAATATAGAGATAGGCATAAGCTACCTCTGTAAGAAATACATAAAGTTCAATATTTATTCCTTGTACTTTAATACCTAATTGGTTTTATTTAAAGCCTTGATATATTAAAAATATAAACATTCTGACTGTACATTAAGCATCTTAAGCTTGTACTTAGACACCCATTGTTGATCCAGTCTATCGCGATCAAAAAAAACTTAATCGACGATCTATAAATTAACTTTATTTATTTGATCGTTTTCAACAATGTTGCTAGTAGTAATACATTTTATTTCTAATTAATGTATTTTTAACTACTAACTATAACTATACTTATATATTAATTTATATTTTATAAAGCATACTTTGATGCATGTATGGACCTACAATATCTTTAAGTCTTGTTTTTTGTCTTACGGGGATATAGATAACTCACTGATCTTCTTTTTTCTCTTCTAATCTTGTTTTTAGATCAAAGTTTCTTTCTAGTATAAATTGAAGATATATAACTTCTTCTTTACTAAAAGATCTTGTATGAAGAATAGTTTGATTATGCACTGATTTTCCCCCATCATCCATTCTTAGCTTAGTCTCTTTTAATTTTTACAATATATTGTTTTTTAAAGGGTACAGTTATACCTCTTTCTTTTTGTATATTTTCATTATAACGTAATGCTTTTAAATCTGTACTTAAAGCTTCTGCCGTTTGTCGTAAAGAATTATAAACAGTAATTTCATTTGTTTTTAGATCTGTTACTTCTACCTTTATACCTTTTGCTTCATTCAATTTTAACATTCGCTCCCTTGCTCTGAATTTTTGCTCTTCACTTTGATTTTTATTTAATTTTATCAAATGAGCTCTTAATTTTTCCAATTGATCAGGTGAAAATTTTCTTTCTTTAAATTTCGCCAATGTCTCTTCGGTATGTTTATGACCTAAAGAAGAACCTGCGATATTTAATATATTATATTCAGGTTTTAAAGCATCTATATAAAACTGTTCTCTTTTAATACACTCTTCTGGAGCGCAATACTCTAAAATTTCTAATCTAAAATTAGAATAACCGTGTTTTAATATAGCTTTATTAATAACCATATTTTTTTTGGCAAGAAAAGAATAATTATAGTAATTTGAAAATCTTTTTGCTAGATTTACGCTACTTCCTACATATATAAACCCTGTGTTTAAATTAGTTCATCTATAAACTCCTGATTTATTTTTATTTTCTTGAATTATTTCATTTTTATTTATATCAGCATTTTGGTAAATAGCGACGGGTTTTAGATTATTATTATCTCCTGAGTTTAGACTACTTGTTGAAAAATAAACCTTATTATTTAATATATAATTTACATTTTGATTAGTACCAAAATTATTAAATTCAAAAGCATATATAGTATTAAATTGTTTATTGGCTATTCATTTAAGTAATTCAATTGAAACAGGATTATTCTTAAACCCTACCTCAAAAAAGGCTATTGCTGCTAGTATTGTAGTTACTATTACACTAAGACATGTAATGAATTGTGCTCCGCTAACTCCAACTTCTCTACCAAAGAAGCCAGAAACTATAAACCTTGATAATGATAAAGTTACGGTTAATATAAAAAAACCTTCACTTAATAACTTGAAGGTAGGACCTATTAAGTCTACACTGTGATAACTTTCCAATATCAAGAATTTTCTAATATGTAATATAATATTTTTCCTATTTAACACGAATCCTAAAATTCCTATTCAAAAAAGTATTAGTGTGATGTACATTGTATATTTATTAAAATTAAATTATTGTAATAATATACGTTAATTTCATAACGTAAGATGAATGAAAATCGAACTCTTACACTAATATTAAAGAATAAGCTGTGTTTTTCTCTTAAACTTTAAATTAGAAAAAAGTTTTTTTTTTACATCCATCACTATAAAATTTTTGTACCCTCATCATCAATAACTTATATTCAACAATATTCGTATAAAAAAAAATACTGACCCTATCTTTAGAAAGCCCTCGGATAAATTAGACGGAGTCGTTGCACCTACAACACCCTAAATAAATAAGAGAATATATATAGTATCATTAAATAAAGTTTCTTATTAAAATTGTTCAAAGGATCCTAATCTTAGAACGATTAAAAGGCAAGCAACAGAGCTAGCCCTCTAGCTGTTAATAACTCTTCTAGGTTTCTTGGTATTATCTTTTTTTTATTTGGATAAAATAATTCATGATAATAATTTAAACAAGGCATAGCAAGAGTTCTAAAATATAATGATTTAGTAGTAAGACCTGTTTTTTGGTTATTTCTTGTTAATATTGTCGGTTCCATCAAAGTTAAAGGTTCTAACAATTTATGTAAACTCTTTAAGTATTCTTCCTTCTCAGGATAAGATTGCTCTATTCTTAATCTTGTATTATGACTAGGTTTATTTCTTTCTAGAAATCCATCTCCTAATTACCATTTAGGTTAGAAAAGCTAAAACAATAAAGACTTAAGCTAGTATTTTTTTTTATTTCACCCTCCTAACCACCCGTCCTTTGAACTCTTCAATTTTTAGAAGTATACTTTATTATACTACTTTCGGTAAATACCATTATTATTTATAGATTCTACCTGTGTTCATACCGCTTTTAAGGTTCTTAATTTTATTCAAACCTTCAAGTGTTAAATGTTCCTTATTTTTCAGAATAATGGATGCTTTACAAAAATCCTCAAAATCTAAGGTTTTATTACCTATAATCGGATATTTTTGTAGAAATGGAATAATTTTTTCAGTTATATCCGAGAACTTGGTAACTATATATTGCCCATGGTTATAACCAGATGGGGCAATAACATATCGTCCACAACCTAAATAATCAGGTAAACTTTCCATTATACTAATATCTCTGTTGTGTTGAGTTATAAGAAACTTTAGTTTAACTGAACTTCCAATCTTATTAGTTTTAGATTTGAATACATCAATAAAAAAACCACCATCTCCGCTAATAAATCCCGCCAATCAGTTTGGATCTTCTATTTTATTTTTATCGGTTGAAGGTCTCGGTACAGGTTTAATATCAGGAAAAGCAACTCGTAGTTCATCAGATAACCCTAAATTCATTGAGGCTCTAATTGCTACAATTTTCCTTACCCCTTCTATTGTTAAATGTTCTTTTCGATTCATTATATCTACAACTTTTTTTAATAATAAAAAATCAGCCTGTTTAGATGTTAGTAAACAATATTTCATAAAATAAGGAATAATTATTTCATTTAAATCTTTAATAGATGAAACTTTATACATAACTGCTTCACTACCCATACTACTAATTGAACCTATTCCACCTCAAGTTTTTTGTATTAGTTGTAATATAACTAAATCTTTTTTATGTAGTCCTATTTGAAATATAGGTTCTACCATTCAACCTGTTTTCCTTTCACTACTTTTAGATATTCTTATTCTAAAGCATCCTTCAGCGTCTGTAAACCCTGCAAAAAAATATCCATCTAACTTTGAAGATTTATTATTGTTAAAAGGTGTATCTTTTACGGATGTACTATATAACCTAAATGGGGTTAGAGTTTTGGGGATAATACCGATTAAAGCTTCTTTTTGTATAATACTTAATTCGTATTCCTTTTTATAATTCATTGTAGACTTTATATTTTTTACGTTTGTGGAATAACTTCTACTATTTGTACGATTATAACTTCATAATGTTAATTTATTGTGTTGACCTTTTAATTTATAATGTAACGAAGGTAAAATATATGGTTTAACTATCTCGAAAAAATTTTTTATTGAAGAATTTTGAATATAAAAAACAACTTTACCATTATCTTTTAATTGTGTAATTAAATCTAAACTATATTTAATTTTTAGGATATCTGAGATAAATACTAAATCTTTCTTAGTAAAAATAAAACTAGACTCATGTAATTTAGGTAATTTATCTGTACCATCTAAATATCATGTAGCTAAGGATAAAGGAGTTAAAAAATTTTCTAAATTACTAGGTATTACTTTTTTGGTTTTACTAGTCCCTAATGGGTAAACGTAAAACATTTCATATAGTCAATAGAAACCAGGTAAATTATAACTATCGATATTATAAGTATATAATAATTTATTATTTTTAGATATTATTTTATTTAACCTAGGTTTTTTAGAACTACAATACCCGCTACAAACCATACGTTTATGGAATCACATTAAATATTCTATATTATCGCTGCATTTTATAAAAGTAATTATTATACCTGAATAAGATTTACTCATATAAGAGTTTCCTAATAAAGATCCTATTATTAAAGATATGTTCTCACAATAATAAAAACTCGGGACAGAACTAAAGTAATTAAATGTTTTTCCATTAATTTTATTTTTAGGTCAAAAATTAACATAAATGTAAACTATTAAACTAATATATAAGCATAGCCATATAAGGCATTTGAGGTAACCTTCTCATCCTACAAACATTAATAGATAATTATTAGCTGTAACCAGTATAATCATCATAAAAGTGAATAAGCTTAAATAACTAAAGAAACGTTGTACGTGCTTCAAATAAAATTTATCATACAATTGTCTAATTTTTTTTTAATATTTACTACTTGGATGTGGCGAAAAAAAAAAGAATAAGAACTTAAATTGTTTATAAAATAAGTTCTATGACTAGTTTTTATATTATCCACCTCCTTTATAAATAGGAGTGTAGTAAGATTGAAGTAACCCTTACTTTTGAAAAATTACTTCTACGAATTTCTACCTCTATTCATACCTAATTTAATTTCCCTAATGAAATTTATACCTTCAACAGTTAGATGAGAACGATCAAGCATTAATTTATGGATTTTACACCAATCTAGATAATCTTGGGATTTTACACCAACTAAAGGATTTTCCTCAAATAAAGGAATTATCTTATTAGTTATAAGAGAAAAATCCACTATGTTTAAATGAATAGCTGACTTAGTATAATTATAGATTTGACCTGCTCCTAAATACTGAACTATTTTCTCCATCAGTTTAAGATCTCTTGTATGTTGGGTTATCCTAAATCTCAACTGTACTCTATAACCGGTTTTACTATTTGATTGAGGAATACGAACATCGAAATTCCCCTCAGCACTAACAAAACCTGAAATTCAAGAAGGTTCTATAATTACGTTGTCCCTATTAATGACTGGTCTTTCTACAGCCCGATATTCAGGAAACTCTAATTTTAATTTATCAGATAAACCTAAATTCATGGATGCTTTGATATTTACTATTTGATTTAAACCTTCGACCGTCAGATGAACTTTATTATTCATAAGTTCTACTACTTGTTTAAATAATAAGAAATCTGCGGCTTTTTGAGTTAATAATGGATATTTATCTAAATGAAGAATAAGTTTATTTAAATCATTAATTGAATAAACTGAATAATTAGCAACCTCTCGCTTTCCATTTAAATAAATAGCACCAATACCACCCAAATATTGTTGTAATTGAAATAGAACATCATAATCCTTGCTGTGTAAACCAAGTTGAAATTTGGCTTCAATTCGTCAACCCAATTTACGGGTTTTATCTTTTACTATTATTATAGTAAAAGAACCTTCACCATCTATTAAACCAGACCAAACCCAAGGGTTAATAGGAGTAGAGGCAGAGGTAGAGGTAGAATAATTCATTTTTAGACGGAATTGCTTAGATGGGATTTTTATTCGTGAACTTCAACATGTTTGATTATTGAAGCCGAGACATATATCTCGGTTTCTTTCGAAACCCATTAGAGTACATCTTAAACCCATTAATAAAAGAATAATGGATCAACTACCGTTTACTCGTTGCTCTTTTACAGCAATATTAAATAATATTACTGACTTAGATCCGCGATTGCCCACTTTGTTTTCACAAATCTTATGGCTTATTACCATACATGAGTAATTAGTTCATCCACTAATAGTTTTTCAACTACAGCTTGGTACCATAAGCTTTAGGGGTTTTCCGGAATTTGGCAATTTATCCCCACAAACACATATTCCCCTAATGTGACACCGAGGATCATGACTCATGTACGAAATTGAATATATATGAACTAAAGAACTTATAATTAATACAGGTATTAACATAGATCAGTCCTAATTAATTCGATTCCATATTCAGAAATAACCATATACAGAAATAGTCTTATAACTGAATTGAAAACAAGGATTAAGTAAACCCTTTAGGAGTTATTTACCGTGTGTGAATCGGCTATCCACTGTGCGTAGTGTTTTTTAGATAATCCTTCCTCCTTACGATATCGCACTCGTTATAGGACTCGACTGTACATTTGGACAGACATTTCAGCCTAACCCTGGTGGACCAGTCTGTAGCGACATTTATAACTGCCGACGGTCTTTGAGCAGGATCTCATTAACCGTATTCACCTTTTTTTATATAAGTATAGAATTGTTCGATGATAATCTTACTCAATTCTTCTAGATTTATTGAATATTTGTTTTAATTCAACGTCGATAACAGTGATGATCCATAGGGACCAGGATCCACAGTGCAACCCTGCCTCTCCGAAGAGATCTTTGTCTAACCTAACTCTCTGAAGGGTAATCACTGCGTTCAATGACGCTGAGGTAGCGGTATGGTTTCGTAATAATAACTATACTTTTATTATGAGCTGATTCCTTAATTCCCTCCAGGGATAACAAAGTTGATAAATAACCCACCTCCACCTTAAGTTAAAAAACTTAACTCTGAAGCTAGTTCCCAGTCTACGTAACTTCAGATCTGTTTCATTATAAGAAGACTTAGGTAGAATAAGTATCTGATCTAAATAAAGTTATCAACTGAGTTAAATAAAAGTAAATATTACGTATGCTTTAGGAAAAGGTTAAATTACAGGTACTCTTCTAATCTTACGGTTATTAAGTCTAACTCAATGTTCTACTGAATCTTGGATTTCTACATCTAAATATTTACTTAAAGTATCAGGATATACCCCCACAATCGAGGCAGCTTCTGATAAAGTATTTGCTATTAAGACTTCTCCATCTAGTTCAAGTATCTCGTATACACAGCTGATTTGTTGATGTATCGTTTTTCCTGTGGAAATACCTCTTACTCTACCATCGGAAAGATATTTTACCGTCGGTGATGCAGAAAATAGTTTATCTCAGTCATCTTTACTTAAAGGTGAGCCCGATGCTGTATTAGTTGATAAACGATAATTATTCATTGTGTAAGATAACTTTAAGATTATTTTTTTAATCTCATCATTTTTATAAGCCCCATTATGAACAACTCTACAAATAATTTTAAAGTCTTGAAAATCTTTACCTTTTTTAGTTAAAAATGTCATATCATCTAAAAAAGGCACAATATAGTTATTTAAAACTCTAACATTTTTAATAGTAAGAGCTACGCTACTTTTACTATTCTTTCTTGCTTTTACTGTTGTTACTGCTATGATAGAAGAGTTATTTAATTTATATAAACTATATTGATCAAAATCTAGAGACTTTTCTAAGAATTCCTTTATTCTAATTAAAACGTCATATTGTACTCCGGTTATTTCAATACAAATAACAGGTGTGAAAGTATCTCTTCTCATAAAAAAGGATCCATCACCTTCTATGAACCCTAATAGTCACCATTTCGTAATTACAATTTTAGAATTTTCTGGTCTATCAAAATTTACACGATTAGTGTTCATTTTATTCTTTAATTCTAGAATTGTATCTTTAATTAATTCAACCTTTAAATCTTTATCCCTATTCAGGTATAAATAAAAAGCTTCCTTAAAGTCTAAATAATCTAGATATTTAGTTGTATTAAGGTTATACTTGTCAAATATAGAAATTAATAATTCAATCCCTTCTCTATCTGTAACATTAAATATACATTCATTTTTATAAAATCTTACATTACCAATGGCTAACCTTTTCTGAATGTATCATAAAACACCTGCGTCATCCTTATTAGTAAAGCAACCTTAAGAAACCCAAAAGTACTTCCGCCCCGGTCTACCCCTTTCCTTTTGGATATATAACGTATTACTAATACTACATTATCAAAACTAATCTAGTATTTCTCATTTATTAAGTGTAGCTTTCAAATCTCTAATTTTATCTAAACCTTCAGCTGTTAAATGAGCTTTAGAGTTGATCAACCCTAATATTTCTTTTCAAATTAAATAATTCGTTAGCTTATTACCAGAAAACCTGTAAGTATCAAATGTAGGAATAATAACTTCATTGATAAATTTTATTGAAGCTATACTATATAGCACCATATTATTCTTATCCTGTACAATATAACCCATACCATTAAAGAACTCTTGTATTTTTGCAATAAGAGGTGTTTCTCTATTATTTAATTTTATTGCATAAAACATTCTTACATGAGACTTTTGAGAAATAGAGACAAAGAAAGAAGCATCTCCTTCTGAAAAACCACTTACTCAGTAAGGATTAAGAGGCTCAGGATTCACTTGAAAAACTGGCCTTTCCATAACATCTGAAAAATGCGGGTTGTTTTTTAAATACTTAGGTAGACCTTTATTTAAGGCAGATTTAAATCTAACTATCTTCTTTAACCCTGAAAGAGCTAAGTGTTCTTTATTAACCATGATTTCTACGCATTTACTTCATAAATCAAAATCAATACTCTTCGCACTTTGTAAAGGATATTTCTTGAAGTGTGGAATGATTACATTAGCTACATCCTCAACCCTTTCTACCGTAAAACATGCACTTTTTTTATTCTCGTGTACCCTTCCTACTTTGAAAAAGCTTTGCATTTTGTACAACAAATGTACATCCTTAATATGTAAATGTATAGTAAAAACTGGAATTGCACGTCATCCTGTCTTTCCTTGCTGTTTCCGGACTGTAATAATAAAACTACCTTCAGCATCAACAAATCCAGTAACTCAGAAGGGATGTAAGGTACTAGGAGTAAAGGAATTTGAGGTAGTAGAAGCAAAACGTACACCTTTAAGGTAAGAAGGGGATGTTATCTTAAACATGAAAGAAAATCTAGAGATCGTTACTCTATCCTTTTTTAATAAAGAATTAATAATAAAATTTGCCTTTGCTGCACCCGTATACCCTGTAACTCAGTAAGGACCAACCTCCGGTCTGCTACCCTTGAAACAAGCTGTAGAGTATAATCTTTTATGAAGATCAGGTAAACTTAATTCTTTAGTTGTGGGAGCTTGCGCCCCGCGCTTCGTTGGACAGTAAGTCTTAGAATTCTCTATTTTATATAGCATTGATGGATGCATATATGGTTTTACTATAGTTCGCAATAAAGGCATAGAACCATGTCTTATATAAATCAGAAATTCAACTTTTTGATTTTGTTTTTTTACTGTTATTGTACATTCTAACCTATGCCTGATAATTAAAACATTCATCAATCTGATTACATCTTGAATTGAATAAGAATTAGTACATAAAATTAGACCATGGCCTGACGCTTGACCGTCTCCCTGGATTAAATGCGCTAAAGCAACAGGCGTCAATAAATTATAAATATCTTCAGGAATTATTTTTGTACCTTTAGCATTATAAAAAATAGAATAAATTTCAGTAAAACAAGATAGCGTTCGAGTAAAAAACTGTAAACCGAAAAACGGGTTTCCTGATCTAATACCTTTTGTTAATTGAGGATAACTACTACAATAATGAGATAATTCATTAAACACAAATCACACATAACTAGAACGGGATAAAGACTGTTTAAATCCTAATCGTGCATTCTTATGTGTTTTAGATGCAAAAGTTAATCACCCATCTGATAGAAGTAATCCTATGATAACACTTTTGTTAAAAGGAGGTAATTGAATCATAATACTTTCTTTTATTGTAAATTTACCTAAACCTACTGAACTGGGTAAATTTTGACCCCAAATCACTAAACTTGTTTCTTGACATGTTTGCTGTGAAACTTTTTTAGTATAAAACCTTTTTTGCATTAAACCTAAATGTTTTGAGAACAACGAAGCATCCGAGAACCCTACGAATCATTGAAGAAAATTTTCTCAGTCTACCTCCCCTACTATATTGGAACAGCCAGAACCTTTAAGGGGTTTTTCTAGTGAAAGGGATTGTATAACACCGGTAGTACTTCCAGTAATATTCGAAAAGTATCTTTTTTGCAAAAGATCTTTAACGAGATATCTGTTCTGAGATTTATTATTAAAATAAGCTATACCTGTATTATTTCCGTATCCCTGTGAGGCAAAGATTAGATAACCGCTACCAAAAAAAAATTTATTGACAAAAATCACCTTATATAGTTGGATTTCCACCAACACAGCATTTATATATCATATTAAAGATACATTTACACAATATACTGTTAAACTATCAAATTCAAAACCTCATAAAATATTAAATCACTCTGAATCAATTCATCTAAATAATTCAATTGAAACGGGAATATTGTTAAATCCTACTTCAAAAAAGGCTATTACTGCTAGTATTGTAGTTACTATTACACTAAGACATGTAATGAATTGTGCTCCGCTAACTCCAACTTTTCTACCAAAAAAGCCAGAAACTATAGATCCTAATAAAGGTAAAATTATTATACTTAAATACATTATTTATATTCTATTGCTATACTTCCTCTTAATCTATAGAAAGCTACTAGAATACCCAAACCTATAGCAGATTCTGCACCTGCTACTGCTATTATGTAAATAGCGTATGTTTGGCCTATTATATCGTCAATGTTAAGTGAACTTACCAATATTAGAAATGTTATAGACAATAACATCACCTCTATCGAGATGAGCATTAATATAATATTTTTTCTATTTAATACGAACCCTAGGATCCCTATCAAAAAAAGTATTAGTGTAATATTCATTGTATATTTATAAAAAATTAAATTATTGTTTAAATTAAATCCTTATTGTGTTATATAAATACCTATATAAAAATACCTGTATTTATACCTTTCAATAAGGAAGAGAGTGCGTTAGATTCGAACTAACATCTCTCAACAGTCAAATTAACTGCCTTTATTCTACCTATTGAACTAACACCCCTTAGGTAGAAATTTTCTACCTTGAAACACAATCTCAATTATCATATTTCTTAATAACCATGACACAATAAGAAAGTAATTATTACTTATAGAATCTCTATGAGAGATTCTATCTAAATATTTTCAGGTATTCCCCCACCATAAACTCCGTTTATATCTTATAATATAAAAACCTTTTTATTCATGCGCTACGAAGTATGCTACAAAAAAATAGTAATTTAATCAACCAATCTACCCTTATTCATCCCAGTTTTCAATTCTAAAATTTTAGCCTTTCCTTCAGAAGAAAGATGTGTTTTACTTTTTATTAATTCCGCAGCAAGTAACCAGTCTTGATAATCTAAAGATTTAACACCTAGGATAGGATACTCCTGGAAAAATGGTATAATTTTCTCATCAATATCGGTAAATTTAAAACACAAGTAATCAACACTATCTCTAGTAGAATGTTTATAACATGTACCACAACCGAAGTTACTTACTAAACTAACCATTAACTGCTTATCTCTTGAATGTTGGGTAATAGCGAATTTCAATCCGATAAATCCATTAGTTCTAATAAATATCTGAAAGCAACCTTCAGCTGTAGCAAATCCAGCTATTCAAGACTTGCTAGGTATTACTTTATCAATTATCAAAGGTCTAGCTACAGGTATAATATTAGGGAAAGCGGCCTTCAATTCATCAGTTAACCCATAATTCATTGAGGCTCTGATTGAAATAATTTCTTGAAGACCCCCTTCTGTTGGTACACTTTCGGACTCTGATTTAAGGTGACCTTTAGTTAGCATTATCTCTACCACACGCTTAAATAATATATAATCCGCTCTTTTTTGTGTCATTAAATGATATTGATCGAAATGTGCTATTATTTGCTTTAAATCCTGTAAAGATGTGACAATATATCTCACCTTATTAGCCCCGTTCTTACCTATACTTCCTACTCCTCCAAGTTGAGATTTTATAGCTTCCAGTAAGAATAAATCCCGTTTGTGTAGGATAATTTGGAAGACAGGTTGAACAATTCAACCTTTAGAGACTTAGAACTCTTTCTAAATCTAACCACAAATGACCCTTCACCATCTGTAAATCCTGTTATAAATCAGGGACTTAATAAAGAAAACTTTGAATTACTAGATTTTGAGCTAGATTTTTCCACGCTGCTTTGGTTTAGTTCTGTATGTGACGCCTTAGTAACCTCTTTGTGGAATAAATTTAATCTATTAATTGTACTACATGTATTTATATTACTGTTTACTCCAACATAGCAACTAGTTACCTTAAGAATGTTTAAAAACCCAATAAAATATTCATATCTAACTAGTAAAACTCCAAATAATCTAAATAAGATAACAAACAATATGACTCTTAAGCCAAAATAATAACTAACTAATGGACTGCTAACACTAACTTCTCTACCAAAGAAGCCAGAAACTATAAACCTTAATAAAGGTAAAGTTAAATTTAAGATAAAAAGACCTTCACTTAATGGGTTGAAGGTAGGACCTATTAAGTCTACATTGTTATAACTTTCCAATATTAAGAGTAATATAGATAGCATTATTTCAATTGAAATAAGCATTAATATAATATTTTTTCTATTTAACACGAACCCTAAGATTCCTATTAAAAAAAGTATTAGTGTAATATTCATTGTATATTTATCAAAATTAAATTATTGTAAAAATTTCCCCATAATTATTTATGGGAGAGTATATGAGACTTGAACTCATATATTGGCATACTAATACCTCATTTTACCTATTAAACTAACACTCTTTGTATAGATATATAATAATATATCTATACCGTTTATCGTTTTAGGGGCGTGACTCACAATAAAAATTTAAAATTATCACTAAACAATTTTAAGAAAACCTCTATTTATACCTTATTATATAGAATTACACTTAAGGATCTGTATGTATTTTTCTAGTTGATAAACACCTATATAATGATATATATCTAATAAGAATATAAAATCTGATTAGACCTGTTATTACATAAATAAAGAAGAAACACGTTCCGAAAGCACCGTCACTAATAGTGAAAGATGAAACACTATATTCTATTCCTTGAAAACCTGTGAAAATTACTGCTAATAATATGGTAGCTATAGAACCGTATAAAGCTCCCTTTCTTTTACCTTGAATTAAAGAATGATGAGCATATGTTACTGTAGCTCCACTTGATAATAATATTACTAAGTAAAGGTAATGAATAATAACCTAAAAATTCATACATTTCAAATATAACTAAAACTTTTAATACATATATCCAGTACTTTAACATATAATAAATTGATTTGAATATTATAAAATAATTTTATTCTTCAAATCAAAAGTTAGGTATCCTGGATGTAAATCAATCATTTACGCTTAAATAGTTTTCAATGCTTCTTAAGAGCTCAACTAAATTTCCACCCTGTTCTCTAATTCTATCGTATGTTTCATTGTATTCACCTAAATCTATTCTATTTTCTGTTCTGTTAACTATATCCGCAAGAGTATCAAACATACTTTCGTGAATAGTAATAAGTTGTTGTAAATGTATATAAATAGAGTGTAATTCTTCCATAGTATGATGACTATTAATTCATTGAGATCTTAAACTATTTATAAAATTATCTATATCAAATAAATAACCATTAACCATTTCAGCCCCTCTAACTCCATTCCTGAAATCTAGTACTAAACTCTGAGATAACTCAAATTCTAGAGTGTTAAGGAAGAGATACACAACATAAGCTGCACCTATTATCCTTGGTAAAAAGCTTGTATAAATTAAGGGTAAAGTTCCAGGATTTATGGTTTTAAAGGCTAACGCTGTTACTGCTAATGGATCTACTCTTAAAGATTTAGTAGTACTAAAAAGTCTATTTTGATGCATATTTTTGTTCCTTCTGCGAAGCGAGAAGCGCTCATTTATGTGCGCGAAGTTTTTATGAATTTTGAAAATAAAATCACTTATATTTACTGATTAATAAGTTAAAAGCATACAAAGTATATAATTAAAATAATTTTAAAGAAAGAAAGTAATTTCTTACTTTACTTCTTTAAGAAATAGGTGAATTGAACACCCAACCTTCCGTGTGTAAAACGGTTGCTCTACCATTGAGCTAATTTCTTTTATATTAATTTTTTTTTTTACTTTATTCTT
>QJNS01000167.1:124222-172397 GCA_004154925.1 Monosporascus cannonballus | reverse complement strand
ATTTATTTTATTTATTTTATTTATTTTATTTATTTTATTTATTTTATTTATTTTATTTATTTTATTTATTTTATTTATTTTATTTATTTTAATTAGAGCTTAATATTATTAAAATAATATAATTAAAACGTTATCCGTTTTAAGTAATACTTTAAATCCTTTATGAACTGACAATATTTAAAACGAATTTAACTAAAATTCCAATAATTTTATTTTTGATTTGCCCCCGTTACTTAAATTTACTGGATATATGCCTATTCGACGCATAATACAAGATAAGCCAGTATTATTAATTAGCTTTGCTCCTAAATCCGCCAAAAAAAATTAAATAAACCGATAAAACTTTAATTGAAAGCATTTACGTATAAAGTTCGGCGTTATAAACAAAAGCCTGATAATAAATATATAACCCGGATTATTTCATAATTATTTTATTATTAATATTTTCCAGTAAATGTATTTCGCGAAATTCAGAAATACCAAAAAAATACCTGCTTAATTTTCGAAAAAATATTATTTTAACGTATTGTTCGCAAAATACTTATAAATGCATTATTCCAATCTATGCGGATAAAGGCGTTTATTTTGGAAATATTGCAAAAAGTTGCAGAAAAACTTTTAGTTTTTTTATTTTAAAATAATAATTTTTACGTTATTTATATTAAGCGAATAACGTTTTAGGTAAAAGATATTTACATTATTCGGAAAATTTATTTTTACTAAAATATAATTATTGTAAGACCGGCTGTTAAAGTTTTAAAGAAATTAAAAAATAATATATGTTTTATAAATTATTTTAATTAATTTTTTCTTATTTATTTTAAATATTTATTTTAAAAAAAGTAATCAATATTATTTAATTAGGTAAATCCCATTTTAAATTTTATAGGTACAAAATTCCTTATCGATAAGCCTTTAAGTTCCGTATATTTTATATAAATTTCTATTTAACTAAAATTTTGTACTTATTAAAAATTTTCTATTTTATTTCTTTTATTTAATTATTTAATTTTTTCAATTTCCAGTTTAATTAAATCCTATTACCTTACCTTATTATAATATATTATTTTTAATTACCGCTACTTAATTTTTGAAATAATTCTAAAATAATCGTATTTAGGATTTTTGGTTTCCAATTCCGCGATACCCTTTTTACTTAAACGTCGGAAATCCGATAAATTATTATTTTAAAATCTGCATACCAAAAAGGTTCGGATGCAAAAAGCTAATATTTCGGCAAAATAAAATAATATCGAAAAAGTTCGTTATAACTTAAGGTAATAAATTAACCGCAAATTAAATAATTAAAAACGTTTAAATTTATATGTAATTCCCGAAAAATAAATAACGTAAAATATAATTATTAAGCAAAAAGTTAATATTTATTAATAAGTATTGTTTTATAATTATTTTAATATTTTATTAATTATTAATAACCGGATAAAATAATGATACCTTAATAAAATTATAACAAAATAAACCGAAACCAAAAATATATCTATAATATTAAATAATAGCGATAAAATATATGTTTATATTAATAATAAAATAGCTGAAATATTTTATTATGGTAATAATGCCGCTAACGATATTCGTTATAAATCCATCGTTAATTACCTGGACAATTTAATATTTTAATTATTAAAAAAATTTTATTATACCTTAAATTTAAAAATTTCGTATAACGATTTGATAAGTGATTTTTTGCTTTAATTATTTTTGGATTATTTTACTAATATTTTTAGCGCTTATTACAGGCTTAAAGCGGAAATATTTTATTAAGTATTTATATAGAAAATAATAACGAATTTTTATATACGCGTTATATTAAAGTTGTCGAATTTATTATTAACAAAATTATGAACCTTTTAATATAACTTTATCGCATATTTTACTTATTTTTAATAAATAACGCCTTTATAATTCAAAACGATTTTCATATTAATATTAAGGTTAAAAATATTAAGGAAATTACTTTTATATTTCGTTTCGTAAATCCTAATTATTTTTTAATTATTTTATTTTCTAATTTTTAACGTAATTTTAAGTTATTTAATGCTTAATATTTAAAATAATATAATATCATAAACGATTTATACTTTAAATTATATTAGTACAAATATAATCCCCGAACGTTTTTAAAAGTTATTAACTTTTACGTACAAAAATATTTCGGCCCTGGGTATAATTTTAGATAATTATTTAAAATACTTTTTACTTACGAAAAAGGCCTTTTGTTATATTATTTAGCCTGTTATAAATTTTATAATATTTCTATTTAAAAAAGTATCTTTATTTAGTATTATAAAAAAATAAGCTTTATAAAATATTATTACGGTTTTCGATTTAAGCAAATTCGAAATTAGAAAAAAAGGTTTATCCGTTTAGTTACGTTAAAACCTGATATTATAAATAAATATATTAAATAATTATTTTAAAATAATTTTAAAATTATTTAATTAAATTTTAAAATATATATAAGTATATATCCGGTTTATTTAAAATTATACGGTATTTTATTACTAAAGGTTACCGGCTTTATAACCTGGCGTAATAAGGCTAAAAGAAATTATTTTATACGTTATTTCGATATAAAATTCCGCGGCCTTATTTCCAAGGTTCGCCCTTAACGTTCGAACTCCCTTTTTATTATAAGTATGTTATAGAAAATTATGGGATAAGATTTTAATTATACTAAAAAATTTAAGCAAAAATAATTTTAAATATATAAAAACAATAAAGATTAATCGGATCTTAAAATTAACGTATTAATTAAAAACGTAAAAAACGTTTTGAAAAACTTATTAAATAAAATTTTTAAAAAAGGTTTAACGTTATTAATTACGTTTATATTAAAGTTATTTCTGCTGTATTCGATAACGCGAATCTTAGGTTTTGCATAGATAAAGATTTCCCGCAAAAAAAGCCAAAAATAATCTAAATTGGAAACGGTTATAATATTAACTTACTGGCCGCGACGTAAATAATTTTCTCTTTTTTTTCCCGTTAGGTTAAGCTTATAAAATTAATTGATTACAATAAACTTAATTTATTATATATAATAATTTTTTCAAATTATTTCAAATTATTTTTAAGAAAAAATTAAATTTACGGTATTATTTATCTCGCTTAAAAATAATATGTATTATTTTTATAGCATAATAATTATTTTAAATTATTTTCTTACTTTTTCTTTAGTACGTCTAGAATTTACGTATTTTGCTAATAAGTAGTCGTAGGTACCCACGGGTAATGCCAAGGACCCATTGGGTACCCGCGGGTAATTCTGACTTACGCCAAGGACCCATGGGTGACCCATGGGTCCTTGGCATTACCCGCGGGTACCCGTAGGCCGTGGGTAATTTTCGGTGGGTGGTTCCTCCCTCACCCTACACATACATACGCTACATACGAGATGAATTTATGGACATCCGGGAAAAGGACCCGACCGTGCCGCAAACCGTGAGGGTAGCCATTGCCGCTGAACGACTTATACAGACGGGGAGTGGGCGGGGCTAGGAGGGAGGCGTGATTGTAATCAATGGTTACTAGCACCACCCCTGCCGTATTCGCAAGTTGCTGCCAAGCTTGGACGCGGTCCCTGTCCCTTGTGCTAGCTTGTCAGGGCCGCCAGGGGTGCAAAAAGCTTATGCATGGGATGGTGGTAGGTAAGGTCATTGGGGTGGGGGGTTGCAAGGGCCTCAGTATCGGAAGCCGCATAGTGGGGAAGATACTTCCAGATTACACTGTGCACCCCGGAGACACCCCCCGGTCGAACCAGACCCGAGCGACGGGAGGATTATCCGGTTCAAGCGCCGGCCCCCATTTGACAAATCACCTTATCCACCGATTGGCGAATGAGCAGACAAGCTTGAGAGTGACATAACACATAACTTCTCCTCAAGGAAGGCCTTCTACATCCTAGCGGACTTGGAGCCAGGGCAGTTCAAAACTGAGTGGACGGAGGCCGAGAAACAGAGGGCTGACCAGAGAAAGGGCGAATTCAAAGAAAGGGTGAGAGCGGCACAGGTAAGGCGGCGGTCGAATCCTGATTCTACTTCTTCCTGATAAAGACGCTAGTATTAACTGAGCTTGAGAACCGAAGTTCACTGCTTTACACTTGCGGCTTCTTAGAGAGAGGCTTTGCACGTATGGCAGGAAATCTACGGAGGTGGTAGTAACATGCCTTGGCAAATCTAAAGCGAAGAGTAATATTGTTTCATGTTGCCTCATTTCCAAAGATTCTGCCTTTTAGCGTTTTCGCAATTCTTTTGCGAGGTGCATCATCATCGCGTGTTTGAAAGCGGACCAGGGGCTTTTAGAGGCTAAAGATACAGGTCACGTGATGTCGCGTTCGCGGTCAAATTCCTCGCGCGTTCTCCGTACAGCGACAGACATTCCACTTCGAAGTCTGCAAATGCCATCATGAGACGGTCAGCTCGGATACAACAGCAATCAAGCTCGCGAAATCACACGAATTCAGCGTCAGTGCAAGTTCCATATATAGTTAACACGAAGGAAGAGACTTCCACGCATGAGAGAGGGAAGTCGAGGAAAAGGTCGAGTTCACCTTCCGCAGGTGACGCGTCTGATGTGGACGCGACTGAGCCTGATATAGTTGAGCGGGAGGCCCCCGCGGCTAAGAAAAGGAGAACAGCGCGTGCCGGCCCAAAAAACAATGCCGGTATACGACAAGTTCACGGGTATCTTTTTGGCAACGCGGCACCGGTCAAGAGTTCCCCCGGTTCGTGTTGCTTGCCTGGCCGCGTGCATCTAGTGACCTACCATCGGCCAATTCTCTTGGATAACCAGGAAGGTCGCGCATCACTATTTAAATGGTTCGACAGCATAAGTAATGATCGGGCTATGCCTTGGCGAAAGGCATGGCTCGAAACCGCTTTCTCAAGCGCCGGCGATGCGTCGACATCGCGCCGGCAGCTAGAACGACGTGCTTACGAGGTATGGATCAGCGAGATAATGCTACAGCAGACCAGAGTGGCCGTCGTCATCGAATATTGGAATCGCTGGATGAAGAAGTGGCCGACGATTCATGATCTCGCAGCTGCCGAACCGGAGGAAGTACTTGCTGCTTGGCGCGGCCTTGGCTACTACAGCCGTGCGACGCGCATTCACGAAGCCGCTAAGCTGGTGACGAGCGATGCAGGCATGCAGGGACTTCTGCCGGCTAGCGCAGAAGAGCTTCAGGCCAAAGTACCAGGTGTGGGACGGTACACCGCTGGTGCTATCTCGGCTATTGTGTTCGGAAGAGCCGCTCCTATGGTCGACGGAAACGTACTACGTGTGCTAAGCCGCCAACTCGGCCTATTCGGTGATGTTAAGACGGACAAAGTGGTGGTTGACGCACTCTGGGCTGCCGCCGATGGCCTGGCCAAAGCGGTTGCCAAAGATGCCCCCGTTGGCGACGGGAGACTCGATATGCGTCACGAACCACTAGTTAGCGACCGGCCTGGCAGATGGGGGCAGGCTCTTATGGAGCTTGGAAGTACCCTCTGTACCCCGAAGCCGAATTGTGCAGTATGTCCGATTACCTCGACGTGTCGCGCTTATGCCGAAGGTCTCCAGCTCTCCGTACAAAAAGGCCTAGCACCTGAAGACTTGGCTCCGACCAGTATCGCCCCTGAAGTAGTCGATGTTGAAGACTGCTGTGAACTGTGCAAGCCGTTTGAAGAGTCCGGGTCGGGCGACCAAGGGTCCGACATCACAACTCTCGACAAAAAGCCCCGAGCGCGGAAGCAAGTCTCACTGCAATCTTTTGCTTTCACGAAAACTGTCAAGTCTCAGGGGTCTTCTCCGTCTCTGTCATTCACTCCGAACGCAGACGCAATGGAAGTAATCGTAAACCATGCCAGAAAGTTCCCCGTCAAAGTCATCAAGAAAGAGGTGCGAAGGGAAGAAACTCTTGTGTGTGTTATCCGGCGCAGCGATGGGCGTTATTTGATCCACAGACGGCCGCAGAAGGGTCTTCTCGCAGGTCTATGGGAATTCCCTAGCTTGATCCTGCCGTCTACCAACCACAGTACCCCGAAGACCCGCAAGAAAGACGCAGCGCAATTTATTTCCACGTTATCGGGGATATTGGGGTCGAAACCAAAGTCTTCTCGAGATTTAGACCTAAAGCACGTTGGAGAGCTTGGGAGCGTCCCCTGGCTCTTCTCACATATCAAGTTGACGATGCATGTACACCTGTTCGAACTCCACACCATCAACGATATAGCGAACGCACATGTGTCGGATCCGGATCGCCCGAGTCGCTGGACTGATACCGTGGACGAGGAATCGATGGGTACTGGTATGCGTAAATGCTGGGCTCTTGTCAGGACGGCTGTTGGATCCGGTAGCTAGGGGGCGGCTATGTTGGGAAATGGGCTGTGCCGGCTCACAAGCTTCTCATCCCTAGCTGACTTACTATTTACACTTGCGGGATTCGCATAAGACTGCCTTCGGATAACTCTCCCACCACAGGCGATTGTACAGGCGTGCTTAACATAGAGAAGCCTACTCGTAGATGCCTACGTCTTGCCACGCCTCCCAAGGAAGACTAGTACAGTCTATGCTGTCGCGAAGTGGTTCAACTACCGCCGGCCAATAGCCGCTCTGATACTTACGGTTCTTCGCGAACCATATTGCCTAGTTGCCAATACGAAATAACATCGTGAAGATCCATGCATATTAATTGGCACTTCAGACACCCGCTGGTGGTTAACTGCAAGCATCCATTGTTCAGAAGTCACTGCGGCACCGCGTCTCCGCTCCACCGCCAGAACCACTTCCCGGGCCACTTGCCGAGCCGGGCAAGTCGTTGACGAGCTGTAGGCTACCCAGTTTCCAGTGGTATCAAAGCAAGGTATGGACTGGAAGATCATAGACGTATTGCAATCAATGTCCTCATCGGTTCCATGATACGAATATAACGCTCTCACCGCCTGGATGCGGTCAGGCTAGAGAGGATCAACAAGCACTGGGCGGTCCGGGCCAGAGCTCATGCCGTTATCCGACTTCGCCCCGTTGATGAAGCCCGTCGCATTAGCGGCCTCATCTGCGGCCAGCCAATAAAAGTCTGTCATGGCGGGCTCTAGGAATCCTCAATGCCTAGCCCCAGGCGAGCTCGTTACAACTACCATTGATTCCTTAGCACGACGGGGACGCGTAGTCCATGCGGTCATGTGAGAAGCCCACCGGACCGGCGGCAGGTACTCCGAGGGAGAAGCGTTTCCCATTCAATGAAGATCAACATCCCAGGCCGAACTCTCGGGTGTCCTTCACGTGCGATAGATCGGTTGGCACCATTGGCACCCCCGAGCCGGGACTCGGCGCCGTTCTGGTGGTTCCGGCAGTTGATCGCGACGTCATATTTAGCAACCAGGGGCACCAGACTCGAAACTAATAAGGACCTACGAGGCTTGATCTTACGGGACCCTAACTGAGCGCGCGGCTTCAAGTTACTTGGCTGGGACCGGATCTGAAAAGATTATACGAACCCAGAATATCGATCAGGCCCACTCGACCACAAAATCGCAACTTCATTCTGCGCTGGCCTTGGGGTTCCAGTTAATTAGATATCCAGAGCTCGGCAATCGATGGTCATCTTGCCATCATAATAGGGGGATGAGTGGGCTCCATTGCGGGGCTGAGATGAGGGGTCATTCCGATGAGACTTTGCTATCTGCCGTCTCCTGTTTGCTCCTGCCCCTATAAGAGAATATGAATAGTCTAAAAGCTTCCTACGACATCAGATGATTGTAGCGTCGCATCTCAATGCACGTATAGAAAGGCAGAAAGGCGGGGCGGCATACAGCAACTCCTTTAAGGACCGTCGGTGACACGATCCCTTACGTACGCACCCCGTGACTCCGCAAGGTTCGTTAGGTTACCATAGGAGCGGAACTTCGTCGATCTTGGTGACTTTCCCAAACCCTCCTTTGCGTCCTCGCTCATTGGCCGTAACTTCAAATAAAGTTTCGGCAAGGGACGCGAATGAGGTCAGGATTCGATTCTGGAACATCCTCTGAGGCGTCATGGTTGTGTGATACTGCGCGGGTCATCGGTGAAGGGAGCTCTGGATCTTCATACAAGTAATGTCATGCGCCACCCAGAGCATTACCGCTTTCTATTCGCTTTCTCCTACGGGACAACTCACACAATATATGCATACGCGAACACAACTAAGCGTATCCTTTTCGGTCGATAACCACAGACAGTAATTCGCCATGAGCAACCGGGGAAACCAAGATTCGACAGGAGGAAAGGCCGGCCGTCAGATAAGAGCCAGCTCAAGCTCAGGCTTCGTAAGCACAACGCCACGGGTTAAGCTGTCATCAGTCAGCTAGACACCATCGGGAGTCAGCGCTAACACATTTCGCTCTCCAGTGTAAAGGGCCCGATTTCGACAACCTCTACCAACAGATCCGGTCGACCGACGAGGAGTCCATCAAGAGGCGCAACAGCCTGGCAGACCAATACAAGTCTGGCTTTATTAGCAGGGCGTGGCATAAGTAGGTCGATCGGGTGCCCGGAGCATATTAGTTATCCGTCGCTGATCAACTCATCGTAGATACGTGTCCGGTCCAGCGGGCCCGACGGCTCCCAGAAAACCAACGTAGCCCACTGGTATGGATCGGCGGAAAGTGGTTAAGGGGTAGTCTTCCAGCGTAGGGGCCATGGGAATGGGAATGAGAATGATGCCTAGGAGCGGATAGGAGTTGTGAGATGCGATGCTTGTGTATATATCTCCTTTGTCAGGTTGCGCGGCGTTACAATTCTAGCATATGACTATTCTTGGCCGTTCAGAAGACTGCCTCCCTGCATTGAGCTCTCGGAAGCGATCGCTTCAGAAAGTCATGTCTTAACATTTGGGCTTCCGTTTGATAGCGATCGGCTCGGTGTCTTACTCTAGATAACTATACCGTGGCCGGTACTGGGATGGAGAGGATGAATTGTTCTACATCAAACAAATTCGCCCCTATTATGTAGCATGGGTTTGGGGCGAGTGGGAACCTGGAGGCAACGATTTCACCTCCGTCCTATATCTAATTAACACGACAGCTTGCTGATGATACGAAATGGACCTCTTACATGTTGCCGGTTGAGAGATATCTTACGCCAAAATAAAAGCTCCCATGGAACCTCAGCAGACGATGTCAAACTGTTCGCATAAGCCCCTGAAAATGAAGGAAGATTTCTCACGCCAAATATAGCACTGAAGGATCTTCAGAGGACGATATCAATATTTTCTCACGGACCCCTGCATATGGAAGATATTAAGAAGAACGAGGGAAGCCATGATCGGCCTCTTGGCTGTCTTATAGACACGCCTCCATACCACCGCCAAGGCCACCACCGCCAAGGCCACCATCGCCATTCGGCACCTCAGCTATCACCGCCACAATTACCAGATGAGAGCCATCCTGCAAGCGGAACCCCTTGGCAATCGGTCAATACCAGATTAGCTCGTTAGTTACCATGGAACCCCTGTTGAAGTTTATGCTGACGTTAGGTAGGGGTCGCCGACAGGATTCTCAAGCGTGCAAAGGGGGAACGGGGACGCGGCCGCAGGGCAGGAGTCATGATGGTCGTGATGGCTGATAATGAGATTACGTGAGTTCCTTCTTCCTCCTCTCTGGACCTCGGTTTCCCGTCAGCGACATCAGACCCATCCTCTATTTGAAGTCCAGTGGTTCCTCAGACTAACATGGCACCGTTAAATAGACAAGACGAAACTGGATTGATCCGAAGGGACTTTGGAAGCCCAGGAAAGGGTGCGAATAAAACGGCACAGCTTCCGGGTCCCTGCAGTTGCCGCGGTCATCACGGCACTGGGCATGAGAGTGATTGCCATGTTCGCCGTAATGCTTTTCTACTTGAAAGAGTAGGGAAACATCGAGGGATATGCTCCATCTGATTCTAGTTACTGGAGCTGGGATGAGGTTGATGTCTGTATCTCGGCAGGCTTAGTTAAGGTCTCTCTGAAACACACTGTTTTCGAGTGATTACAAGACGGCGGCGGCGATGCTTTACTACCACTCGAAGAGGATGTCTGGGAAGGGCAGGCGCTATGAATCGAGAACTGTGATATAGAAGACTAGGGTGACCGGCAAGTTTCAATTAGACGGTGTATCCACTACTATTGCTTCGTTAGCCAGTCGCACGAGCCTGACAGAACTCGGCCACCCGGATTCCCCAGGCTTCCTCTCTTTCAACGCCGGTGTCCAGGCTACACTGCGGGCTAATATGATTGTGGCCCGCGAGTATCTGCGTCTCGATTCCGAATTGTTCCGGCCACACTTCCTGGAAATCTTTTGCAGAGTCGAAGATGTACTCAGGGTCCAGTTCGCTGAGGAGCAGCACAACCCCCACTCCCGGTAGGTCCGGCCCGCCGCCTCGCTGCTTCGCGGATTCTAGCAGGCCCAGCGGGCAGTTCTTGCGGATCTCGCCGGTGCCGAAGTAGTTCCTCAGTATCTCGTTGTCGTCTCCCCCGAAATGCATCGGCACGCCGAGCAGCAGTAATCCTCTGAGCAACACCCCGGGCCCTTCCCGCGAAGCGGCGGTGACGCCCTTCACCGAGTCGGCGAACGTGGGGTAAAGCGCCCAGGTGGACACGTGCACACCGCCCACAGAGTTACCCATGAGAAACAAGTCAATGGAGCCGTAGCCCTCTTGCTTCGCGAGGGACGTCCTGATCCAATCGACGACAAACCCGACGTCCTCGCCTCCGGAAGGGAACCTGGCTCCATGCGACATGAGGCGGTAGTCCGGCACGACGACGGTGAAGCCGTGCCGGGACGCGAAGTAGTGGCCGATGTTCGCGAACACCAGGCCGTTCGCGTAGCCCGGCTTGGTCTTGTCGCCCTGCACGAAGCCGCCGCCGTAGCAGAAGACCAGCACGGGCTTGGCGGCTTTGGACAGCGCAGCAGCCGCCGCCGCCTTGTGCGGATAGTAGATGTCGAGGGCCTGCCTGGGGTCGGGGCCGTATTGGTGCGTTTCGCGCCTCGTTGACTTGATCTCGGTCTCCCGCGACAGCAAGAGCTGCTCGTAGGCCGCAAAGGTGGGCTCAAGGACCTCGAAGATCCCACGCCCTAGCTGCGGGAGGGTGTCCATCACGTGCGGCGACAGACGGTTCTACCGCTCAAGTGATCTACGCAGTTGATATCTGTTCCGTAATGACGAGAAGAGGGTAGAGTTCCCCCTTTTAATAGGTGGGATGTGTACATCAAGCCCCCCTTGAGGGGGAATGCACGTATTGAGAAATACATATAGGCAATGTCACGGCACCGCCTTCCCCGCACACCGTCATGTCCGTGGTCCCAAATAATCCCCTCGGCAGTTGTGTCCCATCAGAACCCAGAAAGCGGAGCTCTTTCCCAGTCATCGGCGTTTACATGCATACCTACCTAGGTAGTAGAGCCCTGACGAGTATAATTCCGGAGGGCCGTGATGACTGCGTAATTCGTTGAACTGTGTATATGCACTCTTTCAAAGCCGATAAATGCATGATTCAAGGGCACCGACACGTTATAATACCATGAGAAAGGAGAATCAACACGCTTATCACCTCCATGTAAACGAAATTATAGAAGAATAGCAAAGTGTAGGTGCTTAGTCTAGTCTAAGATTCCCCATCTAGTTTCCTACATAGGCGAAGAGTTTAATTCCCTGCCGCCCCGCACTCCGCAACGTTCCAGGTACCTGCACGGAAGCCTGTCAGCTGAAGCTTCACATGCAATTCCTCGGTTACTCCCCTTCAGCCCTGCTGACTGATGGCCCGTGGCTTCCTCCATGGTTCCGAACCCCTAATGATCCTACACTGTGCTCAACAACCATTTCTGTCATATGGCATTGTCGTAGACGAAGCGACTTGCCAATGTAACTCCAGTCCTTGTCCTTTTATGTGTCTTTTTTTTTTCTACCTATTTCTCCTATTTGACCATCTACTTATCCAAGAAGTCATCCGGTACAGTGCCTACCTAGATAAGTCTTAGGCGGCTAATAAGGCTAGTATCGGAGGTCACGGTACCTGCCCTGTCTCCCTCAATGACGTTTACGATCCATCGGCCGGTGTTATTGACCTGCGCGCCGGCTCGTTACTGCCTGGTTATCGCTGCACCGACAGAAGGACACCGCTGAAGGGCGTCAGCGCAGCGTCGCGCCTTGGCCCGTCTCTTCCCCTTCTTAATGGCTGCCTTGGTAAGTCGTCAGGTTTCCATTCGCATTATTCTAGCATATTGTAATTATTTCCATCCTTCTGCATGATCATTCTGTCTCGTTAGGTAAAGAAAAACTGAAGATGCGCATAGTTGTACCCTAAGTAGGCAGCTTTCGCAATAGAGTCGCGCCGTCAACTAACTTCCCTCCCGCTTGCATTTCTTCAATCGCTCGCACATCAAATCATATCGACGGATTATTGTTAAGGGGCACCTATCATACTAACTTCGCATCTCCTTGACGCATCAGGATACCCCCTGGATGGTCCACATGTCGACTCCGAGGTCAACTCCCCGTAACAGCGATGTCGACGCCTCCGCCAACGCCTCGGAACCTCCGGCTAGTTATGCGCCCCCTACCTATGCATCCTTCTCCCCGGCGAACCTCTCTAGTGCGACCTCAGCCGCCAAGCGGAAGTCGACAGTCCTAGTCCACCAGAAGTCGCCGTTGTTGCTTGCGACGCCGCCCCAGATCACGCGCGCTCTTGCTTACAGCCATCCGTTCCTGCTCCCGCTCAACAAGCTCGTGGGACTCCTGAGCTGGACGACCGGAGACCCCTGGGAAAGCTTTTTGTTGCTGGTGGTCTTCTGGGCCGTCGTGCAGTACGGCGACGTGGTGTTACGCTTTGCGGGCCCTATCGTCGCCGTCATAGGCCTGATCGTCGGCATGTACGGGCGCCGGTACAGTCCGCTCTCCAGCAGTGGGTGGACGGAAAATCCGAATACGGCGGGCAAAGAAGCCAGGAGGAATGGCGGCGTTACTGGGGGACACCAGAGAGGCGGCAGCGAGACGACCAGCACAAGACACCAGAAAACTCTCGATGAGATCGTCGATACTGTAAAGGTCTTCACGACGAGATGTAATATCTTAATGGAGCCATTTCTTGAGATGACCGATTTCCTCTCGACGCAGAGGACGGCTACCAGCGCCACGACGAGGCCTGCGCTTATTACGCTATTCGTACGGATATTAGGTATCACGCCCATATGGATCCTATTGACACTGCCTCCGATGCGCATTATCACAACTAAAAGGATGGTCTTGGTGTTTGGGACTTTAGCGCTTACATGGCATTCGAGCGTTTGCCGCATATCGCGGACATTACTATGGAGAAGTGCCACGGTCCGGAGGATAGCCAGAGCGATCACTGGACTCCCGTTCGAGATCCCGGAAAAGGCCAAGACTACTTCACCTAATGGCGGTATAGTCGAAACCGGTACGGTGAAAGTTGGTACCGAGGATGGAGTGAAAAAGCCGAGCTCTGCACTTACCGCCGCTCTGAAGCGGAATCGCTCGGGACTCAAAGACTCCGGTGTGCGTTTCACGTTTATCCTATACGAAAACCAGCGGCGCTGGGTGGGGCTGGGCTGGACGAACAACCTCCTTGCCTACGAACGTGCAGCCTGGACGGATGAGCAGAACAACCCGATGCCATCCAAGGACGCCTTTGAGCTACCGGAGGTGGAAGATGCACCGGCGAAGTGGAGATGGGTCGAGGGCAGCAAATGGCGCGTCGACGGCGTGCCGGAGATGGACGAGGTGGCTTACGAGACGGATGCCGCTAGGAATGGATGGATATTCTATGACAACAAGGTGGGTTTCATCTGATGGCGTCACATGGCTGCTCAAGGAAGCGGCGGGGAACTACAGAACTAACCTCTATCTACTAGTGGCAAACCGGCCGCCGTGGCCAAGACGGCTGGAATCGCTGGACACGGCGGAGGAAATGGTACCGCGACGCCGAGCTCGTCGAGAAGTCGGTCGATGAATATCAAGATCCGACACTCGCCTCCCGGTCGCCGGAGCCGTCCACGCTGCAACCGCGGTCGGCCGCGCAAGCAGCGGCGGACTCGCGATCCTCAGACGCCATCTCCTCGTTGCACCAGCCCTCGTTGCACCAGCCCTCGTCATCCAACCCGGAACCCGCGACGGTCCCCTCCTCGGTCCACGGAAGCTACAAGTCGTCGGCCACCGCAGACGAAGATGACCCGGCGGCCGAGGCCCTGAGCACGTCAACAAAGTCTACTTCGTCGACGTCTCGCTTCAGGTGGCCGACGCCGACGCGGAGGCGCCGCCCCACGGGCGGGAGCGGGAGCGTGAGCCTCAAGCAGCAGCAGCGCTCCAGGAGGACAAGCGACGCCGGCAGCAGCCACAACACGTCGGCGGACGACGACGCGAGCTTCGGCGGCCTGACCCCGGCCCTCGAGCTCGAGATCCAGGGACACCGCAAAGAGCAGGACGCCTGGGGCATCGGGGACGAGGCGCAGATGGGGCTTGAATAGGTTATTAGTTTTATCGGGAGTTCTCTTGAAAGTGTAGTCCCGCCGTGGACCGGTTTCCATTTAGGGGCGCGAGGGACCAAGAGGCTGGATAAACCAGGAAACGGAAGTCAAGGTTCGAGATAAGGTTCAAGCAACGAGGTGGATTGCATCAGGAGGCGTTCGTAGATACCATTATATGAGGTTTGGTTTGTTTTATTTTCTACTTCGGACGTTTCATACCCCTATCTCGCGTTTGTAGTTCCCCGTGAAGTGTATGTCGGCCCCGTAAACTTTGCTTTAGCCGGCGGCCAAGCCCTACTTCTGTTATGCTAATGTGTATATGTGTCTAGCGTTTCCCCTGACCCGTTGCAGAACAAGTATGAAACTTGTACATCGGCAGTGCGCTCCAAGTCTGAAGCAAGTTTAAGTGGGTTGAGCGAATGCCGTGGTGGTTTGAACTAATCAACAATTCCCGATTCCTATCGCAGCGCAAAACCATATATGCGTATTGTCGTAGAATAGGGATATCGCTGTTAGTCACCAAAAGCTCCCAGCACCCCGGAACAACCTTATTCCGGAGAGCCCACGGTATGGAGAGCTTCCTAGCCACCAATCCTTAGAGCTCAATTCTAGTCAGACAATTATCACTTTCTACACCTTATGCAACCTGATCTTGTGATAGGCTTAACTGGACACGTATATTAGCCTCTCCCGCGTCGGGATTGGCGTCCTTCGATAAGGATACCTTAGTGGTCGGTGTTAAGCTTCGTGACTACCTTTCCTGACAGGCTGGTTTTGAATGTGCAAGGGGTTGACCATGTCATGAGGTGGGATGAGCTCTTCGGCCTGTGACCTGGGCCCCATCCTATAGACCCTATCACCACATTCTGGGCCCTTTAAGGCGTTTCCGTCCTGAAGGCCTGGCCCTGAATCACCTCAAGCGCCAGTTCTGCCAAGCCCTTTAAGATATGATAAAGGAGTTCAGCAAGTTCTGTAGCAAGATGGGCATCCGTATATTCGGGCTATGAGCAACTACATGGTACTTATGCCGGTCGTCAACTGCCCAGTCAATGAATCATCGTCCTCGGGGATCATTTTTAGATACTCTCAGCATCGTCGCGGTACCCTTACTCCCTTGAGTCGGGATCGACACACTGAAGGCTTGGAAGCATCTTTCTTCCCTTCTCATATATCAGTCTCCCCATCCCAGGGTACTAACCACCGCTTCCTCTTCTCGTACGTTCGCATCAGACGACTCCAGCCCGGACTTCTTTGCTTGAGCAGCAAGATGGCGTTTATGGAAGTATGTGAGTTCCGGTTTCTTCCACTCTTCGGTAGGTTTGATATTATTCTCCTGAATAAAGGAGTCAACGCAAAACGGCGTGCATCGGCTCAAGAATATCATGACAAAACATGATATTCCCGAGCCTGAACTTCAACGCCTCGACACTATGCTTCCAAACCAAATTATCTAGCAATGGCCAGATTCCCCATCCAGCTAGGGACCAAATGATAAAACCGACAAGCAGGGCTTCACATCTATTGTTGCCAAAATGGCAAGAACGCTTCGCTGCTTGGTCTATTGCACTGCGGATGGGTTGGAGGAGATCGTTGATCGTTTCAAGACGATGCGCGTGTATGAGATCTAGGGGGAGCGTCAGTAGGAAAGGTTGCGTGCGTCGGGTTGGAGAAAATTTACTCACCTGCCATTCCAGGGGGCTCCATGATACCTTCAAACATCGGTCCGGACCCCTTCCAAGGATATTCCAATCGCTCGCTTGCATTTAGTGGGCTACCGTACGCGATGTCATTGATCAGGTACTCCATACTATCTTCGTCTCCAAGCTCCCAGACTATCCAGATGCATTGAGACGCGGCCTCGTGCGGGATCACACCCCGCCCATTTTGCTTTTCATCCTCATACGACGTCCCCATCGCTTGCATCCATCCCTGGACCCAAGGGCGAAGGAGATGTGTCAAGTCGTACTTATCAGTCAAGAGGGTGAGCAGGTAGAGGTCCTTGACTGTACCCCACTTGACAGGTACCTGGTCGAAGCGACCATGAGCGATGTTCAGAATGGTCTTCATGAGTACGGGCTCGTCCTCGGGTAGGCAGACGGTCCACTGGCCTCCGGCCTCCGGCTTTTTGGATTCGGCAAACCCGCCGTAGAGCAGGCGCTTCCAAACGGGCGAGGAACGGGATAGCGTCTTTGAGCAGACGACATAAGTGACTGCTCTCGTGTGCGGGATTTCGGACGGATGGCGTGATGGGCGGGAATGCATGTCCGGGCATTCGTTCCGTCCGACTATGAGATGGAGGTCACCATCTACGTCGATGCTGTGGATCTGAGGGGGGGAGTCCGCCTCAGGGCAGGTGGTAGTAAGATCGGTCTTCTCTGACGGGGACACCGTGGCACCCTCCGAGAGGGATGAAAGCGAGGATGAATCCGAATTCATGGTGAATGGAATATTGTGTATGAGTTATTCATATAGAAGTGAGGGGATGCCCTTGACTGAAGGTGAAAGAAATGGTTCAGAATCACCCGGATACACGTAGAGGATGAACGAGAGTATTAAATCCGCGATGGTGATGGGTGAGGAAAAGAAGTATTTGGCGTGCGTGTTCTAGAGCAACTGCCTCTTCATTTAGATCCCAGATAACCGCGAGCAATCAAGAAAAGGAGAGGGCAAGATTGTATGGTGGGGAGGGAAAGCAGCTGAGGCAAAGGTGATTGCACATCAACCGCTGTAACTGGCGCGTTGGTATAGGCTCTTTTTCTTTTCCTCTTTTTCTCTTTTCTTCACCGGCCCTACATGAGCTACAGGTGATCGTGGGCTCATTTTGAAATCTCGGATGTCGTTCGCTAAAACTGATTGTCAGCTGTCATGCTTGGTCTATCAGCGTCTAACCCATGATACACGGATGCGCTACTAACCTAAATAATTATCCTCTAAGAAAAGAGTGAATGTATCAGTCCGACTGACGTTCTGCATATACGTGTGCTGGAAGAGGTTACTGTCTACGACATGGGTCAAGGTGTGATTATAGGTGGCTAGCGAAGGAGAACCATGTTCAAGAAGAGAGTATGCTACCCATTACAGCCCACTCCGTCTTATAAACAGTATTACGAAATAGTTTTTGAGAAGACGATAAAGTATGGATGCAGAAATGAGTTTCGGGTTCGTGTAATGCGGTTTACTCCAGGCTAGAAACTTCATCCTAGATGTGGAAAATAAAAGGAAAGAAGACGAAGAGTACCTATGCCAGGAGAGTAGTAAGTCTTACTACGCGGGAGCTTGGGCTTCTGTGTGTACCAAGTATGAACGGCCATGACAACAATCTATGCTTCCGTCTGATACATCTTGGACCGCGTTTGAGGAACAGCATGCTCTGGGCCAGGTCAAGGCACCGTAACAGAAACATGGTCTGATCCAGGGTGCTTGACCATTTAACTGAGGCTTACAGCTATCACCGCCTGCGATCCCTTTATATGAGCTCAAATCTGATTAACGGTTGTAAAGCAACGTACACTCTACCACTATCAAAATAAAACCCTATGTCTCTATCCGTATTCGGGGGTAGAAGCCAACAGGAAACAAGGCTACCGGCGAATATCCCATCTCCGGCCATCTCCGAAGCTCCTGACCTAAATCAGTTATAATGAACAGGTCCTCCTGCCAGTCTGATACCTCCGCTTTCTTACTCATCTTTCCATTGGCAAGATGTCACCCACTTTCGCGATTAGCGACTTCCACCTTTTGGAATCGTCTTTCACCCCTTACTTTTATCCAACGATTTATGTGCTGAGACAGATGTTATAAAATGTGTCATCCGCGATTACTCAGATATGTCATTTGAATGGGAGTACCATCTGCCACCCCTTTTATTGACACACCCCCTTTGTGGACGTTTCCATATAAATCTATCATACAAATTAATCAACATTTCACAACTCAGAAAATGAGCCAAGGAGGAGGTCAGTCCTTCAAGTGTAACTGAAACATGCCAGCTTCCCTTGTCCTCTTAAATCCCTACCGTCCCTTCCACCATCCTGAGTTGGTTTTAATCGAACTCTTCAAAGCGTGCCGCCTCAGCCTCGACTTGGGCGCAGTATTGGACGAGAAGTTATCCAGTTTCCCTTCGTCCTAGTTATCCTTGCTAGACCGTATTTCCTTCTAGCTTTCGAAGCACTTCCCAAAAACCCCAGCTATTTTATCGGCTGTAGCTATGTGAGCAAGTGATGCAGCGGATTCGCTTGGCTTGCGGATACTACGGTAAATACCGCACTTAGGGGTGCCATAGTTCGGGCAATAATCCTCTTCCACGCAAAGCAGACGAGGGAGAAGTACTCGCGCGCCAGCTCTGAACTCGGCATGAGACCTGGTCGAATACGTTAATGGTAATTCCGCGATCCGGAACTCGCTGATTGAGACGCTTGCTGCTAGCGTAATGCCTGCGACCCGGTCCATTGGCAGTAACAGCTAGAGGGCGGGCTAGTTCCTCGGCCGAGGTATAGACTGTATCTGGCAAGCCGCTCTTTATGGCCGGACCGTAAGTCCTGCTAAAAGTTACGACAACGCGGACGTTAGGTGCGAAATGGAGGCAGAGAACATGGAACAAGAGGGTGTGGTCGACATGACTGATTGCAAAGATAGCTTCGATGGCTTCGGAGTTCCGTGCCACTCTACCCGGGAACTATAGAGGAGCATTTAAGAGGAGTGATTGAATCAAGGGGTAGTCTTTGGAGGGCCATTCCTTCGCAAAAGCACGGACGCTGTTGGAATCCGACAAATAGAACGGTAAAAAAAACCACTGTTTTGGCCTAGAGTCTTATTGATTGATTCGGCGTGTTCGCGATGGGATCGGGAGGAGATGACAGTAACGAACCAGTATGTTAACGAGCAATTTCGAGAGCCGTATGAGAGCCAACGTTAATAGTACCACCAGTGATGATGACGGAACATGTATGAATCATTTCGGCGGGTTTAGTAAAGCAGAGATACTCAGTAAGAGGATGGAGTACAGGAAGCAATTCAACTAGATGAAAGTAGAGGCATGTCGACGTGTGAGACACCGATAGCTCCTAGGTGCAGAGGGCACCATTGTCGTGGAAACAAGGGTAAGTCTGGACAAAAAAAGGGTTTTAGCTACCAAGCAACCTACCGAAATCACCTCTGCACCCTAGTTTTGATAATTCAGCCATACCTCGGGTTCAATAACACGTCTTTATATGCAGTTAGTACCCATTTGTATTGCTCCTTGCATGCGGTGTGTGATATAATACCCCGTATGTTTGTGCAGCCATACAAGCATAGTCCAGGTTCCAAGCGACGGATAATCTATTGGTAGGCGGATAACCCTGATAATACGCGAGCTTCAGAGATACGCGTTGGAAAGAGATGGAAAGGAGCCCGTAGTCAGCAAGGTCGATTGCCCCATGCTCATCACGGGGTCATAGGCACAGTTCCTTCCACTACTTACCGCCAAAGGATCCCAATGGTTCCGGCTGCCTCTGAAGAGTGCCCAAAGGCCACATTGATACTCACCAATCTGCTGACCATGGGCGCTGGTTCCTTCGTCTTAATTTGGGAATTCGTTGTAGTTAAAAGTTGCCTGTAGCATTGAAGTGCAGGTAGGGCAGCATGTTGAGCTGTTAGATAACCCAATAGTAAAAGCACAGTTAATCACAGCCCGGAAATATCTCGGTTAGATTCTAAATCAAATTAGCAGTTAACATTGCCGTAAGATCTTCCCATATAACGATTATAGACACTCATGGTATTGATATTGTGGTATCAAGGTGGCTTTATGTATTGTGTCGTTATATTGAGGCGCTGCTCCCACTGTAAGGAGATATTTTCTTGGATCCTCCATCTTGTTTCGATCTTTGTGACCAAGGTTACTGGGTACTGGAATTGCTGTTTAACGGCTAGCAATTCGTCAATATGAGAGCAAGTCACGTGGCATGCAGAGAGCCACGTATCATCACATGTTCCCTGATTGGTTGCACCACCGTTATTCCAAATCCCGACTAAGAAACCTTCCTCCTGTATCATATCATGTAAGCCAGAATATCCCTACACTGGCACTTGGAATCCCGAAATCTTTGAAGCCGCTGCTTTCAAACAACACGGATATGATCGTGTATTCTACCAACTTATTATCTCAACTCCATGCCTTGATACTTGACCCTCAGCCGAGGCCCGGCCTTCATCCTGTACCGGGAAGTAGACCACTTACATTCGAAGCAGCGGTTCTACCACCGCTGATCTACTATGTCGCACTTATTTTCCTGGCTCCGCTACCGCCACAGGCTATCTGCTCTATCTATGTTGATGCGATTCGTAATGTACTTGCACTGACTGCCGGGATACTTTTCTTCCGTCTACCACTCGTATATCACGTGCCCCAGAGCATCGGCCTTACGTACCAGCTCGGCCTTGTCGGTCTCTATGGCGGCTGCAGAGTGCTAGATGCTTTCTTCATAAGCCCCTACGGTTTCAAGCACATCCCCAGGCGTGTCAAGTATGTGCACAAACCCAGACTCGAGTCTCCGGTGCCGGACGGCCGTGAGAAGATTAGGGAATGGTCAAACGGTGGAGTAAAGGAGCCATACTTCCCTAAAGCAAAGGGTAAAGCGAATGCCAATCCCAATGCCGATCCCAAGGCTAAGAAGGCAACAAAAGCTAAAACGGCAGCAGGGTCGGGTGGTAATAACACAAATAAAGGGAGAGCACCAGGCGACATCCATAGAAGCACTAAAGTCACCGATACAACGGCGGAACACATACCTGATAGCGACTTTGAGTCCTATTTTGCACTCCAGCGTACACTCAGCGGTCCAGACCCGCAACCCGTCATAGAAACTGCAACCACTGAGACCGGATGGCCTCAGTCGTTCCAGGACCGCGCTTGCTGGGCACTTGAGCTCGAGCTTAGCATGCGGGGTGTCGGGTTTACCTGGACGACAGCCGATGTCCGCCATACTCGCAAGACTTGGCTCCCGACGGTGGGCAACCGCGTACACAGTATTCTGGTCCACGTTCTCCCGGTGCTGCTGGTCAGCTGGTTTGTCATCCGAAACATATACATGCGTTATCTTGCAGAGTTCGCGGACTTACCTTGGGATTCCGAGGAGGCCCATTCTTGCGAACTGTTCGATGACCGCCTACCATTGCCTATTCAACTAGCTTTGACGTGCGGCCTCGGTGCCTTCCTCATGGCCGCTTTCTCCTTGGCACACTCGTTATTCGCAATTATGCTCTCCCCGCTTGCGCCCAGTCCGCTCGCGTTCTTTCCCCCTCTATACAGCACCAGGATATGGGACATCACGTCCGTTCGGAAATTTTGGTCCTACGGATGGCATCGCCTCTTTGCGCGCTTATTCCTCGTGTACGGCGTCTGGCCAGGCGAATGGGCTGAAAGAAAGATCACCGGAAAGAGCGACAACGAGCCTGCTGATGTGGGAAAGGTACTAGGTGGATTTCTCTCAAGCGCGTTTGTGCATTCGTTCTCTGTGAGAGGAGTCCTTGGAGGTGACTGGGGTAGTGCAACCGGGGAAGCCAAGTTTTTCGCGTTAAACGGCATCGCTGTGGTATTGGAGGGCGCAGTAGCGAGGGCAGTCAAGAGCTGGAGAAAGAAAAGGGGTTGTAGTGAAAATGCCTGGTACGATGGATACATTGGACGGCTCTGGTGGCTTACTGTCTTGTTGGGCACGGGCAGGAACTTCGCTCGAGGTTGGGTGAAATCTGGTTTAGTTAGAGAGATAGCTTTTATGTGAGTTTCAAAAGTTTAGGAAAGGCGTAAAGAGGCAGTTGGGAGGGAGGCACCACTCAAGAATTCTCTTCATTTCTTGTAGTCGTACTTACTGGAACTTATCTCTTTATTATCCATTGAGCTGATATTGTTTGCAAAGGTGTGATCAACAGAGTACTATGTAACATCCTCTTGTGGGTCTTTTCACCCTGACCTACTTCTTGGGACTCCACCGATTCCGTCCGTTTTAGATATGGAAACCAGCCAAGTCCAAGAGACATACGATAGCAAAACGACTCCAGGCTATCACCAGTAGCTATCATGTGCATCTACATTGCTGGTTCTCCTATTTTGTATTGTTGTTCGTTGGTTATTCGTAGCTCCCCTAAAGTCAAGCTGCATGTTAGGTTGTCATCCCTCATCTCAATGTATCTTGAGAGCGACTCTCATCAGGGGCTAATTACTCATTGTATCTGTCACAGTTAGGCTGATCGCGAGAAAAGGTTGCATAGAGTGTGAGAAGTGATAATTGTCTGACTAGAATTAAGCTCTAGGAAGCTGTAACTGGGAAGCTCTCAATATACTGTGAGAGCGCCGGAACAACGTTTTTCCGGGGTGCTGTGGAGCTTGATGACTAACACAGATACCCCTATTCCACGACAGTATCACTACACAGTAAATGGTACGACATTAAGATCATGGATTTTTGTGAGGAGCGAGTCAGAGTCTAGATCACTGTTGTAAAGGCAATAACACAAATAAGATGACTGACTCAACACGGTGGCGGATAGCTGCACGTCTTATCATCCGGGGATATGTTTTAGGGCAGACCTTCATGTGCCAAATATCGGGCTGATGAAAGGTATTTGGCAACAATAGTATGGCATAGAATACTGATTGCTTTATGTGCTCACAGGCGCAGGCATCATACAGCTGAACTCGAGACATGATCAGAGGCAACACCGGCAATTACACTAACACGACCACGGATCTTGAATCAACCTGATAATACATGATGAAGGAGTCTAAATTCCGTTGTCTTTGGTTCTAATAACAACTTGATTGCGCCCTGTCTATAGCAAAGTGTCTGGATGCGTGTAATGCCCCAATGGGTTGCTCTAATCCTTCAACAGAGAGAAAAATAAGTTTGAACCATTGCTGACAAGGTAATCCAATATTCCACCATGTACAGTTGCGCCCTTGAAAACATGAGTTCGGCAATAATTCAATTCGCATATCGCTCCACGATCCAGATGTCTAATCGCCAAAAATATCAATCGGGCACAGAATAGCAGAAGCAATGCATCTCAAAGTTGTCAGAAGTTCTTCGCCGGAATTGCGGCAGTCGACCTGCCCATCGTCCAAATTGGTCATGTATCCCTTGCCAGCAGGAGCAAAGCCGTAATAATAAGAGACGGAACAGAAGGAACTCCGTCCCGGTAGGTGGGCTTTTATCACGGGATGGGTTATTTGACGGATATAAGACTAATTGAATAATAACTGGGTCCTGCGTTAACAGCCAGCAACAGGTGGTCGCCGAAACCTTCCAAGGGCTTCTGGTGGGGGAGCAACTCGAACAATTCATCTATACCGGATCGGAACAACGCAAGCCACTCGAATGAGGTGAATAAAAATGCTCCAGAGAGTGACCGCGATTCGCAGCGGCCCTGGCACAATGGCCTGGTGCCGAATGCTGTCTTTGCACCTTTGCCGAATCGGCATGGTGAGAATCTCTTCTACTTGGAATATGTCGCGGACAGAGAGCAGAAACAAAAGGAGGTCGACGAGCGGGAACTCGGCAGAAATGGGATTGAGAAATTAAAAGCTGGGGAACGACAGGTTGAATGCCACTATGAGCCGGCAGTGTGATGAATTGCGTGTCAAGCCAACTAAAAGATGCGCGCAGGCTGATGAAATTTGCCATCTGATATCGGGAAATGAGAAGAAATCGAAAGAAATCTGGGATCTTCAAAGCAGTGGCGTCTATGATGACGGCTGTTGGGAAAGATATCATTGGCACCCGGAGGATCACTGGCAAGAATTTGAACTCTAGACCTGATTAACTCTCAGCCTAGTCATAATCGCTGAGTCGCACTCATGTGCCGTAGATGCTTATAACTGCAATGGCAATACTGGCTTGGGCCTTTCTTACCTATAATATTGTCACCATTAATGGTTGTCTTACCACATCGCTCAGTGGCTTTCGGGATGATCTCTTGAACGTGGATACCGTCACACTTACTAAGTAGCAGATACACAGCTCTTGAGGGTATATTGACTGATGACTAGAAAGCTACGAAGCGGTGATCCCACTTGTTGTGGGCGATCCACTGATATAGGGTTCTAGGCCCCGGAGAGGAATAGCCTTGTTCCGGATGATCCCTGAAGCTGATAGGGGGGACCCTTTTCTGTGACAGATACTTTGTGACGATGAACATGCGGACCAAATGCAGCAGGGGACTTGTTCATATCCATCCAAATTTCACACATTGCAGCTATGATTAAATTGAGCGAGTGGTCTAACGAAACGACGACTCAAAACTTAGCTGACTGATAATGAAACCTAGAAGACCAGGGGTATTCTAGGCCCCGGTATTCTGGCAAATGTTTTTAGGCAACAGAGGACGTGTTGCATCCTCAGGGTCGTCACTTTCTCCTGTCCCGGGTCTTATATGGAAGACAAAGTCCATGTCTTCTAACGAACGGCCTTTAGTCTCCGGATAGAATAAATAGATTATCTGCGCAATCGGCTGTTAGCAATTTCTCTGTTCTAAAAAGGGGAGCCAAGAGAAACAGGGCTACTCTAAGCCCCTGACTATTCAGATACAGGATACTAGTATCATGAGAACGGGAAATCGACCCATTAAGTAATTCGAATGGAGAGGCTATGGGTGTGACGTACCGGGATACAGGCGAAGTTGATGCTCATGAAATAGAAGTAAATCCGCGACCCGATTTTGTCATTCCCAACAGGCCAGACTTGAGCGGTAACGATGGAACCTATGGCACCCCCAGACGCGGAGAAGTTGAGTCCACGAGCCCGCACTGAAGTTGGAAATATCTATTCGCCTGGTGAGCCCGAGTTTTCGTAATGTGCGCCAGCAGACCTACCTCCGATCCGTATACCCACGCAGCAGGGCCGAAACCCATACTATACCCTAGAGCGTAGATAAAGATAAAGATAATACACACAATATCGGCGGCACGGTTGGAATTGTCTGGATAGGCTTGTCCGAAGACCCCATTAATCTTACTATTGTCAGCCGAGATATCCTGACGCAGGACCAAGTAGACGTACCAGCATGCCGAGGCCCATTGCAATGCACCCACCCACAAGCGTTGCCCTTCTGCCCAGACTGTCAATGAGGAACATGTCGATGATAGTCATTCCGATCTTCAGTGTCGACTCGATACCACCGATCAGAAGGGTGATCCGAGTAGAGACCCCCAACTTGGTGAGCAGCGTAGGCAAGTAATATTTCATCGCAGTTGCGCCGCACATTTGAGCCATGAACTGAAGCAGCGAAGCCCGCCAGAGGCGGTTGAACAGGTTGCGGTTCCTGAACAGGGATAGCCAGTTGGTCCCAGAAGCCTTATATTCCTCCATGTCTTCTCGAATCCTGGTGAGCTCGATCTCGATCTGCTCATCAGCAAAGCTCCCTTCCCGAAGCCAACGAAGCGACCTCCGGGCTCGCTCGTAGTGGTCATGTTCAACTAGCCAACGTGGCCTGTCTCGACTTAGTAGGGTCCGACGTAAGTATCTTGTGTGGTTGCTGCTTACGATTCTGGGAGGAAGGGTAGCCCGCCGCAAAAAATGAAACACGGGATGAGGATGACCGCCAAGGAGACACGCCATGAGATACTGATGTCGTATTCTGTCTCGCTCCAGAACGTGATGCCATACCCAACCCTAGCAGCCACTGGTAAGCTAAGTTCAAATTGAGGTAAAGGGGTGCTCACCAAAATCCAGATGCGAGACCAGCAACAAACCCCACGTGGTTCAGGACGACGTATTTGCCACGCTCTCCAGCAGGCGCAACTTCACTACAGCATTATATGAGTGCCACATCCTTAGGAGTGCTTAGTCTAGGTCGGCGAACCTTTGGTATAACGGAACGGAAGTCGAAACGATGCCGACGCCCATGCCACAGATGATACGGCCAGCAACCATCATAGCATAAGCACCAGGGCCCCTCGCACTACATTCGAGTGCGTTGCCAACAGCTACTGTGACAGTGCCTGTTAAGGCGGCATAACGGCGACCGAGCAGATCACTGGCTGGGTGCGAGAGGAAGATGTAGCTCGTCCACGTTCCTAGGTAGTAAATAGCTGTTATCAGACCCTTTTGCGAAGGCGTAGGATGCCCAATGGTCTCAACAAAGCCAGGATGGACGAGCACAGATGACAGTATGCCAACATTATAACTGCGCAGAGTGTTGTTGGCATCAATACTGCATCAAGTGATCCACGATATGGATAGACAAGTGTATCTTGATATACATAGATGTTTAGGTCCACTTCGCATAAGCCTTGAGTTAGCCCTGATGGCCCTTCTGGCCGCCCTGTGAGATGGGCAGGGTAAGGGTCAACTCGGCAGAAGCGGACCCCAATCATGGATTTGAGCAGCATTTTTAACAATGATGCCGCCTACCAGTGTCTTCGAGCCAAGAGACTAATTTGGCACACCGCGCCGATTGATAACGTGAATGAAAGTTCCCTATGACCTACCCCCAGACGAACGAACCAATCGCGAAGAAGACGCATAGAATATGCAGTCGAAGGACTGCTTTCGAAATCAGAAACATTTTTCTTTACTGATAATGGGAAATATATCCCAATTCCATGAGGGGGAGGGCGGTTAACGAGGGGTAGGCGGAACTAATCCAAAGACATAAAATAGGGACGGGCACGTCGCAACGATGGCAGCAAGAAGACGATTCCTTCCCAAGTGGCGAACAGTTGATTAGCTGAAGATGTGCCGCACATTGCAACCATTAGGGTACGTATACATACGCTGTGCACCATATTAATTGTGTGTCTCCCAATGATGAGCTGACGAGGCAGAAGCGGACGTTAGCCTCTTTCGTCTAAGGTAGTAGTGGCCAACGAAACCCATGTAATTCCCCGCGTGCAAACGGACAGGTCGTCACGGTAGTGAGAGTCTGCCCTGGTGCGACCCAATGTGCATGCTCAAGTGGTGGGGTGGGCATTGTCGCATGCGACAAATGGGAGATAACATTTAATGTTTGATTCCATTTATGCCAAGGCCGATGTGTCTAGAGGCGATGGTTAAATAGGAAATCGACATGGGTCACCCTTCACTAAAAGCAACCCCGGTTCTTTGAAAGGAATGAGAATGTTCAGGTCCACTCAGAGTGAAACAATCCGGATAATTGCGGTAGAGTGCCGCGATGGCGGAAAAAGCAATGTTTTTTACCCCAATAGGTCAATGTAGATCGATGTTCCGAGCCAACATATATAGGTGGATTGGAGCAGGCGCCACGTACTCGCCGGAATGAGCTCGAATTCCATCTGAACCTCTAATTACTTGACCACAGCGACAATGCGGTGAGGTTCTGAGATCAGAAATGGGGTTTTAATACAAAAAATGGGGGTTTAGTGACACCAGCCGACCCGAAGCCAGAAAGAGACCTTATGATATTACACTTAAGCTTCCACTCCCTCAGGTCTCGGTTCGAGGTAGTAGATACTACAAAGGTTATCAAATGATGAGGGCGAAAGGTACATGCGAGGCTGGGGCAACAGCGTTGTCTAACGGTGAGTAACGTCCGGATTGGTTCCATAGTACCTCGGGGAGTACTTTAATGTGGCAATAGACCATACTTATAGGTCGAGCACTGATATATCTTTCAGATACAGACCACTCCCATTTAATGGAGAGGATACAGGCCAGCTACGAGGGTGACGTCGAAAATGACCAGTCTAAGCAGGAAGTCTTGAGATCGGGGGAGCAAGTGCGATGGAGAGATCTACCAAATAAAGACCAGCTCTTTATCATTGCGCTGTGTCGACTTTCCGCGCCCCTGTCGAACGTCTTCCTCCTGCCCTACGTCTTCTACCTCGTCCGATCAGCGTTGTCGCCCTCGGAAGACGGTACACCTGACGATGACGCCGGCCGCATAGCTCAGTACTCCGGACTACTCGTCGCAGCCTTTCCCTTGGCGCAATTCACTCTCAGCTTATCGTGGGGTCGGTTATCTGACAGATACGGACGGAGGCTTTCTATTATTGGTGGTCTTGGCATTTCGATCCTGGCAAACATCGGGTTTGGACTCTCGAGGTCAATCGGCGCACTGTTGTTCTGGAGGGTCCTTGCCGGCTTCGGCAACGCCAATGTCGGTCTTATGCGAACCGCGACGGCCGAGACCGTCAAGGAGCGCAAGTATCACACGAAGGCGTTTCTTCTCATGCCACTGGTGTTCAAGCCGGGAATGGTGGTGACTTTCGCCCTCAGCGGGTATCTGGCAGAGCCTGTGAAGAACTTGCCTTGGCTTTTTGGGCCCGATGGGGTTTGGAACACGACTGGAAACCCTGAGGGGGTGGAATGGACCTTGCAACGTCCATACGCTTTGCCAGCTTTCATGACTGCCTTGATTCTAGGCATTCCGTGGATTCTTGCTGCACTGGGTCTAAGAGAAACTCTTCCCGGAAGAGAGTCATACAGTGACGTTGGCCTCAGAGCTGGTGCGACACTAGTTCGATTCATCAAGCGTTTCTCTCCAAGCTACAAACAACATGGATATATGGTCGTGGGTGCCGAGGTCGATACTTCATCAGAAGGGGCGGAGCCATGCGATGGGAAACTGGAGCCGGCAGCCACCATCAAGGAAAAGCAAGACCAGATACCTTTCAGGAAAGTCTGGACGCGCAAGGTGGTCTGCTCATTGGTGTCATTCGGGCTTCTTCCGCTTCACAACTCTGCTTTTATGCACATTTTCCCCGTTTATCTCAGCAGTCCCCAGGCCGACAACACAGAGGCGACGTTATTCGCGTTCACTGGTGGTTTGGGTCTCGGATCAGCCTCAGTCGGCCTCTGGCTCTCCGTCTTCGGTATTTGCGGCATACTGTTACAACTATTCATCTACCCACGATTACAGGCACGCTTGGGCACGAGAGGCGTGTTCCGTATCGCTCTCTTCGTTTTCCCAATCACCTATGCAGCTGCGCCATACTTATCCCTGATCGGGGACGGGAGTGTTGTGCGATGGCTCATTCTAGGTTTCGTCGCTTGTTCCCAGATAATGGCGCGGACGATAGCCATCCCGAGCACGGTTATCCTCCTCACCGAGGCAGCTCCGTCGAAGAAAGTCCTCGGAACGATACATAGCGGTGGTCATATGCTTGCCAGTCTTGCGCGTGCATTAGGCCCGGCCTTAGGAGGTTATGTGTTCGCAGTCGGGGTGCAACACGGTATTGTAGGCCTAGTGTGGTGGTTTTACCTGTTTATCGTCGCAGTCTGTGCCCTAGCTTGGTCATACTTTATGGATACCGACGATGTTCAATAAATGGGCTAGTCAAGGGCAATGGAGACAGCGAAGTTCTCGTCCCAGGTCCTTTGGAGCGTTTCGATCCTAGAATTATAGCCGGACGAACGAGACGGATACGCGGTAAATTAGACTGTGCACATGTCACAGTTAAGCTGATCGGTAGATAAGGTAACATAGAGTGTAAAAAGTAATAATTATCTTGTTAGAATTAAGCTTTAGGGAACGGTAGCTAAAAAGCTGTTTATATATTATAGGCGCGCCGGAATAAGGTTTTTCCGGGGTGCTGGGAGCTTGATGACTAACATAGATACCCCTATTCCACGACAGCACATAATAGACTAAGAGTATTCTTTGCCCAGACGCAATCATGACGATAATACCACAGACTATTACGTGGTCTTAGTGGGCTACACCTCTTTGTCTCTCTATGCTTTACGCTGAACCTTACCCATTGAATGGGTTGGTTGGCGTCTTGGTTGAACTGCTATGACCTACGGTTTATGTGAGACCCTGCATCACACACAGAAGCATATATGACTGAAGAAGGTGTATTAACAGGTTGTCGACCTCTAGAAGGTCCTAGATAGAAGGTGAGAGTAGCTAAGTATCTTTAAATACACAGAAAAACAGTGGTAGCCAAGAGATAAAGGTACCGGAGTGACTGAAGCAATTTCCACTAGGCTGTTAGCTAACTAAGCCATGGCGTTGCTAGGTTCAACAGTTTACGGATAACGCGTGTTAAGAGCATAACAGACAGAGTGACACAAGCACCGCGATATGAAGCGGAAACGCATGAAAGAAACAAGGTCATCACATAGCGCGATAACAGATGGATAGTCACAGTAGCCATCGGCATTCAATCAGCGTACAAGAACAATAGTAACTGATAGTATAATTAGGCGATAGTCTCTTCAGAAGCCCTACTAATATATACAGTCATGTCTCCCAACTTTAATACTTCTAAAATCACCAATATTCCGCCTTAAGAAAGCGATTTCTTAAGTGAAGAGCTCGACGGCATCGAAGATGAAATTGGGGCTGAGATAAGTACTGCCGCTGCTGCCAGACATAGCGCTGATGGTAATAGCGTTGGAACCAGCAACCAATACGCCAGCCGGGATCTTGACGTCGTAAACCTCGCCGTAGCCCCGGTACGCGCCTCGGGTAACGCCACGACTATCGATCTTGTTGGGCGCGGAGGGAGTTGGTCCGTTCCACGAGTTCACCTTCGCTTGCGGGCGGGCGCCGGCGAAGGAGAGCGTGGTGGCTATACGCAGAGTCGCGGCCCCGGGAGCCGACTTGAGGTCGAACTTGATGGTCACGGGGTTATTGGCCGACTTGAAGATAGCCATGGGGAACTGGCTGTTTCTTGAGCTGCCGACGGTGTATGTCACAGGGCCCCATTTGCTCATGCGCGTATCGGAAGGGTGCATTCGGAGAAACTTGTCGGCGTTGAGGAAGCCGGTAGGCTGGCCATCATAGTCTCCGATCTGCCATAGGGTGCTTCGTGATTTCTCCGTGCTGGCGATGTTTTCCGTCGTCGTCGAACCTTTACTGACTTTGACGCCAGTCACAGTAGCGACCTTGTACTCGGTCTGATACAGGACTTGAGTGTAGGTGCCCGGCTTCATGGCGGGTGACTGGAAGGAGCCGCTGGAAGATGCAACGGTCCAGTACTGGGCCTCGGAGTTGTACCAGTGAACGACGGCCTGGTAATTCCCAGGGACTCCGGAAGCGGTCCCCTTTACGTAGCCACGTTCAGATGTAGGTACGTAGCCCTTGATGCCGAGTTCTGAAAAAAATGAAGTATCATACATCTTGGTAGTTGGGATGCCTGACCTCGAGAACGTCATCATATAAGGGCCGTGCAACACGTTCGTGCGGAAAGCTTCCGTCTGCACATGGCCACTATTCATGTAGAAGTAAAGGTTCGTTGCGGCACCCGCATTGTTGGTCTCGATGTCCCGGAAGAAAGGACCACCGGACGATGATTCGAAGTTCGATACCAGCGTGCAAGCATGAATTAGGTCCAAGCCAGAGCCACCGTAGACGCACGAGGCGTCCCTGTCTATGAACCGGGTGCTTGAGTAGAACTTTGACCGAGTTTGGCCGTTGACTACAAACACATCTGACCCTTCTACCGTCGAACTGCTTCCGGAAGTTGTAGATACTGCACCGAACGGGTGCTCATTCGGCAACACGGATGACTTAAGACGGGCGACGAAACGTAACTCGCCAATCGAAGGTTCGGCGGTGATATGAGTCGCCATGTAGATTGTGCTGTCTCCTTGCTTGACGACCATGTAATGGGTGAGGGTCGATGTAGTGCAGGTGACCTTGACATATTTGGAAGAGCCTGAAAGGTGTTAGACCGTGTCGATATTTGAAGTAATTCCCGCAAGGCCCTCATCTCACCTGAGACATTCTCAACGTTTACATTGGCCGAGCCCAGACCGGAAGAAAGGTGAGTGCCCTTGGCGCCATCTTGAAGCTCCTTTCCGCGGTACCTGATCGAGGTGATGTCGCAGCTTTTTTCATTTACAGTGAAGACCAGAGGGCTGCTCGAACCGGCATCGATGACATAGTTGTTTCCGGATTTAGTAAAGCCGAAAGCAGCCAGTACTGAAGAAGTGAAGACAATAATAGACAAGAACCACGCTTGAAGTATCATCTTGGCTGACGGCTGGTTGACAGCTTCTGACTACCAAGATTGGGAGACTTCTTGGAGTCTTATATTCGGAGTAGATTGTCCCGTAGCTAACCAGCTAGCTCCCCCTTGAATACCGTCGAGGTTCCGACAGCGGCGACCAGCACACCCCCGGTTTCTAGAAGCACCTTCGACGTCAGGGTCCGGCGAGTGACGGCTCCAGACAATTGGTGGAATCATGCAATACGTGGGGAAAGCAGGGGTTCTCTGCTGGCGCCGCTCCTGGTTCGTCCGAAATGGATATGTTGTACGAAAATGGAAACACGGAATCATGGCGTGAAGACGCTAAAATACTAGTCCTCCAGCTACTATCGCGGCGAGCCGTTAAACTGCACACCAGTGGTTATCCTAAAAAGCAGCCGCAGCTTCATCTCGTTTACAAGATAATTGTTGGTTATTTGCATGATGAATGGAAGCTAGATCACCTATGGTCACTCTAGACTTAAGAAAAAGCAGTGCCCTAGCTGATAGAACTCATCGTATTATTGCCGGTACAGCGTGACTAAATTGGCAGGCAGCACGGGAATCATATTGAATGTAGAGCCGACATCCACAGAGTAGCATGGGCCAATATACATCGACGTGAGTTTGGCATTGAAATTCAGGAAAACGGGAGACCCAACTTCAGCCGAATGCCGTTAACATACTGCTAAGCATGTTCATGTGACATACGTAGCTAATTGCAGGGACGGCTTAGTGCGCTCCGGCGGATGTCTAGGTGTAGTAAACATGGGGAGCTTGTGCTAACTATACGAGCCTACTAGAAACATGACGTCCCTGGCTTTACTTGGCCTAAAGTTGAGGCGTTGGCTCCGTCCGGATTCGGCGATCAATGTGGGACGCAGCCGGGGAAGTGGTGGATTTTGACGGTGGGAACTTCCGAATATTAGTAACAATAAAGCTGCTAAGCAGCGATCCGCTCTGGCACATCTCCCAGCCTTTGCTCGACGAGCTGACCTCGGGCTCTTCGGTGGCAGCGACCGATTAATCATCTCATGCATATGGAGGCTAAGCCACTCGTCCCCCTTCAATAGAACCAATACTACGCAGCCACTTAAGGCTTCAAGGCCTATAATCCTATGGTGGAACAGAGTGAACGAAGGGCAACTGCCGCAGTGGGTGTCAATGTCATGCTCTCTCCGGCGTTACTCTAACCGTACTAGTTTCGAATATGTTTAACGTCAAGTGGTGACTAGTTGATTCCACCTCAGCCCGGGGCCCCAGGCACATAACCTTTTGTCCTACTTAATTGATATTCTATTCATTCGCCCCTATATCTTATTCTCGCGCTATTGCGGCAGCAACCCTTATCAACTCTTAGGGCGACAGGCGCACTTAATCGAGCCCTTGAACTCTGGGATCTGCCTTGCCTGGTAAAGCTGGCTCTTGCGCCTGGTGTGATTGGGGACTGTCTTAACCCTTTCCCTTTTGCCGTTAATTCGTATTTGTTAACCCTTGTTGCAAGATCCTCGTCAGCCTCCACTCTTCAACGTCTCTGTAATAGGCTGCTGCCGTGACACTATGGGGTGCTACTAGAGGTAAGGTTCACAGTCACTGCCATTTCTGCTGTAGGTTCACACTCTCTCTGGAGACCACCTCACTTCGGGTTAGAATGCATGAAGGGCTGTTTGGACAGTTATACCTTTCCGTGCCTTTCAACGGGCACAATTCTCCAAAAAAGCATTGAAAGTGACCTCAGGCCGTACTCTCTACAAGAAGCTTCCGCTAACTTTGGCGGCAATTCTCTTTACGGAAATGTCTTCCCCCAGTAAACTTTCGCCGGACGTCGATGTTTCTATTCCAGATACGAGTTATAGAGGACGATAGCAATGCAAATTAAAGTCTCTAAGAACAGCCTACCCAGGGTAAAACATCATGTCCAAGTTAGATCGACACTAGAGAGAGGGTGACTGTACTCGCCAAGCAAGCCGTCAACCTTAGTGCTATCATTGAGGATGAAGGTTACGGCACTACACTCCGAAGCTGGTGTATGTCGGGTTAGAGTAAAGGGGTATACGACCCACTCCACTTCTGTATATATATATATAGATGGCAGTTCTCTCGAGCTCAAGGCTGGCCACTCAGTATAAATCCAACGGCTATTCAGCGTGTCTTTGACATGTAGAGCAAGCCAGTGCCTGTCATGCACATATTGGTACACTTGGGCATGACAAAGCGAGGCCCCCAACCGCTGCCAGCAAGGTGACAGATCGCAATGCTCTCCCACTGAGATGATGCCGGCCCGTGCTTGATTCTTGATATTGTGAAATATTAACGCATTTATCGTTCGGCTCAATAATATCCACGGAGGGAGGGGCAACCTGGTACCTTTTCCGAAGTCTTTGATGCGGCCACGTGGCGAACCCAGAGCGAGAAGTTACGGCTTTGATCGGGGGTAAAGGAGTAGCTTAGAAGAAACGCCCCGGGGGGGGCGAGTATACCGTATCAACCTTCCCAATTTCTTCTTTAATTCGAAATATTGTAAGACGGATTGAAAAGTCTTCAAAATAAGGGAAGAAATCACCATGAGTCGGCGGGGGACTAAATATAGACACAACGGTAGGAATCATTTAGTTACCCTAATTCTAACTTTTATTCCAACGAAACGCACCGGTGGCAGGGAGGCGTGTTGGGCTCCAAAAGGTGGGCGACCGAACCGTTGTTGGTGAGCTCATTTAGCTATTTATGGTTGCATTACGACAAGGTGGAGGTGGTAATCCCAGAAACATCCTTAAGAGATATATGTCATATTGAATAATCTTCCGCGCGTGCACCATTGTCCCATAATGGCCCTTATTCAGCGATGGCAGTTAAGTTGAATGAGATAAGTGAGGTATTCAAATGAACGGGATTCCCCGCAACTAGAACAATTGAGCTATCTACTCTTGAGCATGGTTTTTTTGATCCCTAATAACAACATGCCGTCCTCTGGGGTCGCGCCCCCCGCTAATGGACGCCTCGAGACGCGTCACCGTCTCTCTTCAGGTCCCTTACTATAAAAACTATAATTTGCAGCCCATCCGGCACGTTTCCAAAGGGTGGCACCATGTTCCCCGGACATCGCTGGCTTCAGACACCGGTTTTATGGGCGATTTTAGTGGTGACTCTCCTTCCGCATCGTTCGTGCATGTTACGTCTACGGCCGTGGATTGTACAAGTGATTAAAGTTCACATTCGACTCACAGGCCGGATGGTCTTCTTACCAGCCCATTTGATCATATGGAGAAGGGAGTCTTGCCATGCGACCATATGGCCAAGGAGTAATTACACGGACCGAATACCGTAAGAAGCCCTGGGAGTACATAGCTTCCTAACCGAGGGCCGCCATGACGGTAACTCTCGTGGTCGACATCCCAGTTAAAACCCTGAGAGCGGTGCTGAGAAAGTTCTAGGGAGACGCTCCGAGAGACGGTTGAGGCCGGAAGGGGTATGTGCTCCCTAGGCTTGAACGTGTCCCACGACTCCTCTCCTAACCACAAGCTCCCCTTTTCTATCTCTCCAGATTTCCCTTGTCCATATCTTCCATACCTCTCCTGCTTATGTAGCAATTGTTTTTGAGATAGTCAAAGGTGCCGAGCTATGCGCACTTATTTCCTTTTTTAGAGAAACGCGGCCTATGAATACAGAGTGAAAATTAGAGGTATGAGATCTGATAGTGTCCCGCCATGGTGTGGGGTCTCGCATTTTTTCGGCACTACAGGATCCGACAGGAGGCGTAAAAGCACGCGAACAATTCGAGATTAGACCACTCACGGCTTACGCGGTGCAAGCCGTTTCATACTAGTGACATGGGAATTGACAATTGGAATTGAGGATCCTATTTTAGTAATATTCCAGCGGAGTCTTGTACTAGAGTCCTCACTAATCGCCTCCCAGGATAGGATAAGGTTCCACGGGGCTCGGGGGGCCGCTTCGACCGAGCCAAGCTCGGCTTTGGAACTGGATAGCTTGTCGACGAGGAGCGGCTTATGCAGCTCCCATCTCCGCCCGTACCGCGCGCAGTTAGCATGCTGATGTCACCAGTCCGCCGCTCTGTATCTTTATTTCTTAATAGTTAATAAGTAACGAAACCCAACTATTTGAATGATACGTAACGTTACGGTATAACGTGTAGTAGCCTACATTAGTTAGTCTTCGGAGCCCGTCATGATGTTCGGAAGTAGACCGGCTGTAGGGCGGAATAATGAAGCTGAACAAAATGTGGGGCGGTATCAGTTTTTCTTATTTTCCTCCCAAGTATACCTGCCATTTCGGGCCTATTCAGGGTTGGAGCTCGGTAGGCGTGCCTATATTTAGCACGGAATGGCGCCAGCCTCGAGACTCCCCTCGACGGCGGAAGGATCGTGCAGGGATCGTGTGGCTCTATGCTCAACATAGCTACCACAATGTCTCGCGACACCTAGTCATCGACAGCTCTCGCCATCCTGCCGGAGGCTGATATGATATAAAGGGGACCCAGACAACCGATCATCTTCTCTACTGCTCCATCTAATCCCCCACATCAAGGACTCCAGCCCTTTTGAATGTGGACGCCACAACAGAAGATGTTTTTGACCCTGTCCAAAATCCTCCTGGCCGCAGGCCTCATGGCCCGGCAGGCGACCTCGGCGCCGGCGTCATCGACGGTAGACGCGCGGCAGGACGGCCAGCGGCTCGTCTTCGCGCACTACATGGTGGGCGTAACGAGCGGGCAGACGGTGGAGAAGTGGCGCGCGGACGTGGCGGAGGCGCGGGCCGCGGGCATCGACGGGTTCGCGCTGAACGCGGGCGCGCAGGACACGTACAACGACGTGCAGCTGCCGCTGGCGTACGAGGCGGCCGCGTCGGTACCGGGTTTCAAGGTGTTCATCTCGTTCGACCAGGCCGCGAGCTCGTGGTCCCCCGACCAGGTCGTCGCGCGCGTCAACCAGTTCCGCAACAGCCCCGCCCAGTTCAAGATTAACGGTCTCCCCGTCGTCTCCACATTCGAGGGCCCCGACTGGGCCGGCAACTGGGCCCAGGTGCGCGCCGCGACCGGCGGGATTTACCTGATCCCGGACTGGTCCTCGCTGGGCCCGCAGGGTGTCGCCGGGAGACTCAACATCATTGATGGTGCCTGTGAGTAATGCTGAACTTTGCATCCTCACTCTGCCGGACAGTGCTGATCGAACCATTCAGTCAATTGGGGAGCTTGGCCTAATGCGAATTCCGATCAAATCACGACCGACGCAGACAGGCAATACCAGCAGGTCCTCGGCGGCGAGTCGTACATGATGGGCGTCAGCCCATACTTCTATACCAATATCCGTAAGCCGTGACACGACCCCGTACGACCTATGCTAGTCTAACAACATTCCAGGTGGTGACGGTTGGTCCAAGAACTGGTACTCCTCCAGCGACTCCCTGTGGTTCGACCGCTGGAAGCAGGTCCTCGAGGTCCTGCCCAACTACGTCCAGATCATCACCTGTATGTAGAAGGCTCACCTAGCACCAAAGCGGCGCGTAGATGATCGCAGCTAACCCACGTGCCCAAGGGAACGACTACGGTGAGTCCAGCTATATCAACGAGCCGACGCCGGCCCAGATCTACCCCGGCGCCGATATCTACGTGAATGGCTTCAACCACAAGGCTTTCCAGTTCGTGCTGCCGTACTTCATCTCGGCCTACAAGGCGGGTACCGCCAATGTACCCCTGCCAGCCGAGGGAGCGGTGGCCTGGTACCGCACCACCCCAAAGAATGTCTGCAGCGACGGTGGTAAGTAACATCGACCCTGGCTCTGCGTGTGTCGTCCGGTCCGATGTGGGGACTGACTAACAATGCCCGGCAACAGGCACCGTCTGGGGCCAGGGCGGCACCCAATCCGCGACTCTTGGGACGCAAGATGTCGTCTCCATCATCGCGCTGTCGAATTCGCGCAGGGACATCACGGTCAGCATCGGTGGCGCCAGTTCGACCGTCGGCCCTATCGACTCGTTCGGTTCCGCCTACTACTACGAGGTCCCGTTCAACGGCAGGACTGGTCCCGTCACGGTCTCGGCGGGTGGCAGGTCGACTACCGGTCCCCAGATCACGAACTCCTGCCCAGCGGCGGGTCGTGTAAGTGTTTACCGATCCCCTGGGATCCCACAGGTGAACAAATCCGGTTGCTAATGTTCGAGTAGGTCAATTTCAACGCCGTTGCCATCCAGGTGTAAATACACTCGCAACTCCTCGTGAGACAAATAAGGATCGTCGCACGTTGATGCTATCTGTGCACGCCTTGCTCTCAATGGGTTGTATATACCTTGACGAGCGATATATATACACACAGTGTGCCACTTTTTTTTTTTTAAAAAAAACTTGTGATGATGTGCTATCAGTCCGGCTTCTTGATGCTAGCCTGAAACTTCTCCGCCCACTCGGTGAACTCGTCCCTTTGGCCTTCCCAGGGCTTCATCAGCATCTCAGATGCCGCAAACGCGTCGAAGAAGCAGGAGTCCATCTCCCTATCTATGGAGTCCCGATCCATGTTGTAGAAAGCATAGGCCACTTCGCCGAAGCGATGCGGCAATCTCTTAAGAATAGGAACCACTTCATCCAGACGCCGGGCAACCGTCGGCTCCGCCATGTCTGGCAGTGAAGGTAATGCCTTCAGACGCCGCTTGGCGATGGCAGAGTAGAGCAACGCTGTGAGGCGTAGCCTCTTCAAACAGGAATCCAGACGTTCCCTGATCTTGTTGGGGTCGTCTCGCGGTATGTGCTGCGGGTTCATGAGATCATCTATCATGTCCTGCGTCGAGATATGAGAGTTCTGCATCTGATTCGCGACGTCGTCGATGTCGTCATCCTGCCCGTTACCAGTGACGGCATCGCCGTCTGCCTCATCCTCATCGACCTCCTCACTCCACTCCTTGAGCTCTTCCAGCACGTCCTTGAGTGTGTCTCTGTACTCCTCCACCTTCTTGACCAGCATGCCTCCAATTCCCAGTTTCTTTAGCAGTATCACGTCGTCGCATGCACTCCAGATGACGCCGGTCGCGGCCATGCTGCCCTTGCCGCCCCTCTTCTGGTCATCGCGCAGTACCTTCCCGTTGAGCGGGATGGTCTCCACAAGCCCGTTCAGCTCGTGTAGTACGCGATAGCAGCGCCATGCGAGGTCCTGGCGTGCTACCTTGGTGTATTTTTCGGCATCGCAGACCTGCACGGCGGAGGCGATCCCTGGTATGGGCCCGGCCACTAGCTCACGGAGAACTTTAACGATAGCCGACGGTGTGAAGGGTTCGTTGATGATTAGGAGAGAAAGTCTAGTCGTATGCGCCTTGATCAGACTGGCTGAGTCGTGGGCAAGCGAGAGGGCATTGATGTTCTCGGTGGGGTTTGCGGATAGTGATGGTGATGGCGGGGTATCGATAGTAGCCGCTTTGTCCACTGAGATGGCATATAGAAATGCTTCAAATTGGGTAATAAGGGTTTTGGTGGTTGTTACGAGAGCCGTAAGGGCCTTGAGAGGGTTTTCTGTCGTATCCGGAGTTGCCATAATGCTTGTAGAGCGGCGATCTCTCTGTTAAAAGAAGGGTTGCAGTTGATTCTTTTGCGCCGCTACGCTCTTAGCCAGAGTCTGATGTCAGGTCCGAAAAATCAACCGGCAGCTGGTAATGCATTTGTCAGCTGCCAGAATATCGACTGCCCCCTTCTCCTTGATTAGGTGTGGATGACTAGACTAGCTAGATTGCGCCAAACAGAAAGTGTTAGGCAGGTACGATGCTTAATCAGTGCCCTCGGCCTGTAACCTTGAATAGGAATTCACGAAGCCTAAAGTTAGCTGTCCATGGCCCGACGCGAACATATGCTGGACATGGCGTGCACGCAGGAAAAAGGATAAACACGGAAGTGGGCCAGTTCACCCGTGACGGGAAAGAAGTAGCCAACATTCCGCGTTCACTACTACTAGTGTTGGATATATTACACCGAATATGGTGCATCAGAAGTATCGAATACACTCGGTTGGCGCCATTCCGTCGTACTGCAACCCGGATAAGTAAGAAGCTGCATCATACAGAATGAGAGGTGATACATCAGGTGCGAGAGAGCACTGCTAATCCTTCATCAATCCAACAGGTGCGCACGGGGTTCTCTCAACCTCTCCTTGTCATCATGCGCATACAAGCCTCATTGCATCATGTACCACACGACAAAATGCAGCAGCGCTCCCAGGCCGAGTGTTCTGGCTCCACAGGCCTGCAACGCTCTCCCGAACCCGCTTTCCCACAGCTCAACCATGGCATTCGGCTCAGCAAGTAAATAGTAGAACATGACCAACGTAGGCGGCGTGAGAATGCCAGTTTGCGCCCCACTCGTTAGGGCCATCAGTATCAAAATCACCGGAACCCACACCCCGAAAGCTCTGCCGTGGGACCAATGCAGCCGTTGTCTGCGATCGACGGAGCAGCTAGTCCTTCGTGTGATCTCGTTCCACAAAAGCATGATGCATATCAGGTTGACGGCGTAACTCCACAGCGCGAGGGTTTCCTCGCAGAGCCGCGCCTGGACCTGGTACCGTTCTCTTGCGGATGGGAAGATATTATTGATAAATACGTAGGTCGTCTTCGCCGCAAAGAATGCGCCCAAGAAAAGACAGGTTTTTAACCGGATCATCTCTTCTTTGCGGGCCCGCTGTCTGTAGGCCGCCGTTAGGATGCCGGAAGATGCTTTTTCCGTAGTCGTCGGTGAATTATGTGTGTGGGTAGAAATGGGCTTCAGCTGATAGCCCGGCGGGAGTCTACGACTTCGGAACGCTGCGAACATATTTCAACGGTTTACGTTACACGGGTCATAGATGCAAGGCCGCCCTCGCAATATCAAGTAACTGTAAACTTGGCGGGGTGTGAGAAGTTCACCACGGTTTTCAGAGTTGGGGCAGGCGTGTCGGCGGCAGGTGCCGCAAAGAGCACGAAAGGGGTATTTCAACTTGGACTCGGCTCGGGGCTTGTTATTAGGATGAAAATCATCGTGGCACCGCCTAATTGAGCTTCCCAAAAGTATCGGGAAGGCTAGAAGTGCCTTTCCTGCCATATAAAGTTGGTGTTGCGGTAATGTTTTCCTCCGCTCGAAGAGAAGCTCCTCTCTGGTTATAGTGATTTTGATATGGTCTGATCCAGGTTGCTCAGAGAACTCGAAAGTCTTGCATGAGCTGAAAATGGCTCTTTAACATTGAAGACTTTGTATCTAGGAGCATATTTTATAAAGACAGGTTGACAAATTAGGATAGAAAAGCCTGATCTAACAGAACTCGATTCGTGCTTCTATAGAAAATATACGGGCTAACTTTTTCAAATATAATCTACTCTATCCGCATCGCCTGGGCTCTCAAATTCAACTCCAAAACTAAGACAAACAACGAATGAGTGAAAACCATCCCTCTCCTACCACTCCACTTCCTCATCTACCTTTTTCTCCTCTTTCCTCTTCCCATGAGGCCTCAATGCTCCTCCTTCGTAAAGGCTCCATCTTCCATGAATCGCTTGCCTCAGGGACTTGCCCCAAAGCGTCGCAGGAACAGCCACGAGACCGGCAAGCAGCAGCAGAGCCCCCATCTCAATGCTCGTCTTGGCGAAACCCTCCGTATGCACCCACGAGGGGATGGTGAAAGAAATACCAAAACTCGCCATGTAGCTCACCCCGCCGACGGCTATGAGTGCTGCGGCGGCCCACCGGGGGAAGGCCTCCGTGACCCACAGAGTGTTCGCAAGCCCCATGCCGATGTTGCTGAAGCTGTTCAGACCATAGGCGAGGCAAGCAACGGAGAAGTGCCACTCGTACGCCACCGTCAGCCCGTACAGAACGATGCTCGCGATGCCGGCCAGGATAGGCAGCAAGTAGAAGATGAGGTAGTTTTCGGCATACCTGACGCCGCCGGCACGGATCGTTAACTTCTGAACGATTGGGGTTCCCAGGCTGACCGTGAGCGGCCAGGCTATCAGTGCACCGACGGCAGCGCTCCCGTTCACGAGGCCTCGGAGCTGGTCCGACAGCGAGTAGGGAGGACGGGCAAGGACGCTAGAAACGGTGCTCCCCACAAACAGCATGCCGCCAAAGTTTATCGCGTTCATAGCCGCAACCCAGAAGATAAGCGGGTTGCAAACGCACAGCAGAACCTGGGGGTAGCATGCTAGCATAGACTTCCAGCTCGCGCCGAAGGGGCGTGGCATTCGCATCCACGACATCCAGGGCGGAATTTGCTTGTGTCGGACTTCAAGGCGCTCTTGCTCCAGGTCGTCCCCCCCGGCCTCGCAGTATTGCCATGGTTCGTACAGCTTTACCTTCTCCGTCGAGCTCTGGACGAGAACCCGGCCATCGTAGGCAACAGCCGGGCGGATGAAAAACGACTCGCGAAGGAAGAAGAGAGATAAGGTGGCTATAGATGCACTGATTATGGTGCACACGAGGAATATGCCACGGAAGGACGAGAGGTGAGGCAGAGCGACCGACGTGAGGCAGAGCGAGAGAAGTGTCAGAGATGAAGGAATAGCCCAGAACATGGCAAGATGTCGCGGTCTTTCGTTGATATATGTCATGTCGATGACAATTAGCAATAGCTAGGTTGCACGTGACAGTTTTCGTTAGCTTGGATCAATTAAGGATTCTTGTCTCACGTGCCCTGTCTTTTCTCAAGTCTCCTGTAGAGCTTCCTAGAAAAGAGGTCGTGTCATCGGGAGAATATCAACATACGTACCAAGCTACAGGTAACCCCAGCGGCAAAGCCTGTAAGGCACAAGCCGGCCAGAAGAGTGGTGAAGCTCTGTGCGCACGCTGCAATCGTCGTCCCCACACTCAAAGTCAAGCTTCCAAGGAGGAAGACAGGTCGTCGTCCCAACGCCAACGACAAGGGGACCCAGACAAATGCACCGACCCCCAGAAGCAGAGTCGGCGTCGAGACTAACCTCTGCATGTCCGATTCCTGTTGAACAACGAAAACAAAACTGTTATCATACTGCCAGAACTCTCAACCAAGGATGACGATACGAAGCACTAGAATGCTAAATGGGGGATTCGGGGCCATAAATGCTTACCGTTGACGAGAACGTACGAAAAACAAAATCGTACAAAATACTCGTTACCTGAATCGCGTACATGGAGACCGCCGAAAACGCCATCAAGCATGCGCACGCGGCAGCTCGCCGCTTGCAACTCCAGTTGAGAGGATCGCGCGGGGAGGGACTCGGCATGGGTAACTTGAGGATTTCGCCGCCGGAGGATATCAGGAAGACGTTTCCGGAAAAATCGCCGGAGACGTGTTTCGACTGCTCGGAGGGGGAGGTGTGGGTGTCCATGATTCTCTGTTGATATGTGGATGCGCGTTTCCAAAATCTTGTTTCGTCTGTTTCGCTGCTACCTCATCGACGTCTTGGTTACTTTGAGGACAACTGAAAAGAGATTAAAAAAATAAAATCCATGGGTGATGGCAAAAGCATAGAGAAAATAATTTGGACCGGCCAAAATTCTTCTTTAGGAACAGTGACTGAGTCATTTCATCGCGACATCCCAAACCTGTCAAGCTGTATATATATATATATGGATATAGAACATAGCATCGAGCGGTTAATTGGCGCCGGTGAGGGTGATGACGCGACCGGTTGACCGGAAGCCTCGGGTTTGCTTAGGGCCTGGACGTTTTCAAACCTGCAGCATAATAGCCTGAAGGCTTATTTTGTTAGGGCTCGGGCCGTGTGATCAAAAATCTCCGGGCGGTTGAACGTTCTTTCCACCACCGTCAGCGTTGATCTATACCCGTTTTAGCTGTATTTACCAACGTCGCTTTTGTGTGGAGAGCCATTGACCAGTCGCACCTCTCGCCTTGCCCAGACTAAGATCCTGGCCGCGGTATCCGGGGTGTCATATCGAATAATAATAATTGGGAGGTGTGGGGATTAGGCCTTCACATCTCACATCTTGAGCTTCGATCTAAGCTTCTCTGCAGTGCCAAGCCCAATCCAAATGCCGGATCCTAGGAGCACACTGGCAACTTCATTGACGGGCAATCCACGTTTCGAAAGCCGGACCCCGTACTCCTTGGCAGGGTAGTAAATTCCACACACTTCAGCCACTGGGTCGATCCGTAAGCTTTTTGTTTTTCAGTTATTCTTTCGGTCCTGTCGCTACGTCTGGCTCCCTTCTCCAAAGTTGGATCGCCTATATCGATATATCTCCGTGAAATTTAGGTTCCATCGGATTTACCGTGCCTCCCTAGACCCCATGTCTATGTTGTGGGGTTTGTATGCAGGCTTTGGGTGACAACCGTGGGCCAAGAAACCCGGGGTCGAGGGTGGATCTGGAGGGAAGCTTGATTCGGGCTGAGGTGGATGCGGGAGGGAAAATGATCCTCGTGAAATTGACGGAAAGCTAATGCTGGCGAAGATACTCCACCAGCTAGGTTCCCCAGACCGAACAATTGTTTCTTTTTCCCTTTATTCGTTATGCTATAGAAACATCTGGCCCACTCTTTCAGAAAAACGGATAGCCCTAGGCGTTAAGTACAATCCGTTGCATATAGCTTTTCTTGGCAGACATTGGCGTTCTGTCAATTTCACGATTTATTGCGGTATTGTAGTCCCACTGCTCAGAGCCCAACATGAGCGAAAGATCCCGGCTCTAAGGGAGCATGATAGAAATCTCCTTGGAGCCGTCCTTTCGTAGTTGGCTGTGCATAGTACGTCTAATGGCGCTCTCCGCTTGAATGGTTGAGCAATATTATGATTAGTAATAGGGAGCTCACACCTAGCCGAGACTCCAACCTATGGAATTCTCAAACCTGCACCGTTTCACAGTAATTCGACAGTCCAATTACACCCGGAAATCTACTTGGCTCAGAATGCATCCCCAAAGATTGTTCGATTCAATTCTAGCCAAAATATGGACCAGACTCCTCGTCGTATCGCAATACTACGTGGGAAATGTCAAGCCCAGTTCGAGAGACTACGGAACACCATGGATGTAGCACTGTGTTTGTGCAATAGCTCGTTGCACCGAGCGACTAATAGATCAGACTAAATGGGCCATGTCTGTGTAGTAAGCGGATTTGAATTCTAGGCAGTGTCTCCGATCAACATTCCCTCAAGACAGCACCTGTAGTGAAGGGCCCAACCAACGGTTGGGAATAACTTTTGTTCGCTTCAAGGACTTACCGTCCTTTCTCGCGCAATTGTTCCAAGCTAATGCCGGCCAACGCAGGTAAATGCAGTCTAATTCCAAGGATTATATGTAAATCTGAAAGATATACTGGAATTAGGTAAGTGGGTGGATGCATAAAAACACCATGAACAAAAATAGAAGGAAAACCATTCCTTCCGGGGAAGTGGGAAAGAAAATTATTCGGTCCGGGGAAGTGGGGCAATCGGCCCATTAGCCTGCATTAGCTTGGATCAAAGATAATGCGGCATTCCACTCCTTAGGTTCCTATTTGGTACACTTTACCAGCTGCCGATCCCTTTGCTCGGCGATACCTATATAGATTGCCGGGGTATCCATGGCCCTGGATCTTTCAAGGTGGCTGTTTCGCCTCTTTGGCAATGGGCCGTGCCGCTTCATCCCTCTGCTTGACTTATTGTCCAGGCAAAACCTGTGCACGTGCCTTCACTTTGAACTTTGCGGAAAGAAATTTGGAACTGCCATGGACACCGGTAGGCGTCGTGCATGGAACACATTCACATATCCCGCACGACTGCAAAATTAAGCCTCGCTGCCTCCCATCTGTTTCATCTATCTACCGTGCGGCGATGTTCTAACAATAGCGCGAACTCAAGCCACTACCGCAGCCTAAGGAGGAGATCGCGAATCCATCCCCCTTACAGATTACTGCCTCAGGTCTGAGGGGAAAAAAAGAAAGCTACTATCATCGCAGCCTCAAACCTTGTTCAAAATGGTGGTCGATAGATACCACTCTAAATACAATTCCAAGCTGAGGAGGCATGTAGGTGGTCCCCAGTGATTGATTTCAACCCAGGATGAGATATTGGGCTAGAAACCCACACACACTGAAGGTAGTTAGCTAGATACTGCACAAATAGGAAGACTTCCCGTCTTGTCTCGTCCTCATTTTGAGCACACGGAGCCCTGCGTTCCCGCGCACGAGCATATTTTGTGAAGGGTTTTTATATTTTCATTTTATTTCTTTTTCACGTTCCCCCTTTCATCTACCGAACCATTCGTTCTTTACGGCGTAACCTTGTTAGAAAAGGGCCGTGGGGCCAAGGCGCACTATGCTTCTCTGTGTGTGAGGCTATTCTCTCTCGTAACTAACCATCAAGTTCCAACAGGCCCGGCTTAACTATTCTCGTGTAGTATGGCCCAGGCGGGACTCCCAGGTCTGAATGCTCAGTGATGACGGGTTGAATTCGTGGTACGTAGCAGGGCTAGGGTTTGCGCTAACCATGAACCCACGCTAAACTTTTTACCCACTGCTACCCACCCCGAAACATTTTCCCCGTAATTTTGTTTCGGTACTTAACCCACCGATGGTTAACTACCGGCATCGAAGGTATTTTTCAGCAACGTACTAATCCGCGTACTATTTAACGTATAATTTGGTCGTAAAGATCATGCAGTAAATATATAGTTTTATATAATGCTGTATATAATTAAAATATTTTACGACCGTATAAGAATTCGAACATTTTATTATAAAATAACTGGTTAATAATAGTATCAACCACCTATCGGTAGGTAGGTACTTAAAAATAAAGACGTCACCCAGGCTACCCATTGCAACCCCTACCACCATTCCCTCCGCGATATCCATCGAGTCTCCCGGCTTACCGACAGTGCTGCCTATCATGAGCGCCGAACATGGCAGAGAGTCACTCATCCTCCTTGTAAGACAGAACCCAGCATTCTAGTCTCAGTTATGTTAGAATCGGGAGGCGAATTGGGAGAGCTTGGGGCAAGTCTGGCTGTCCTGCTGGATTACAGTTTCATCTGCTTGTTCCCTCTCTCCCTTTCAGCCTCGCCCTGAGCAAGGGCTTTGGTATCTTGGTAGGGGGGGTTTGTCAGCTAGGTAGGAGATAGATATGCTCAGGTGGGTCGAGGATAGCCTAGGGATAATAGACTATCGAATATCCACAAGCCTTCGAATCAAATTAAGGAGATAACGCAAGCTTTTACTATGACGTTACAGAAATAGCCGTCAGTCTTAATAGGAGGCCAGTGAGATAACAGAACCTTATATGTTTCCCTTTAAACGTACCTCTCATCTCTATATCCGGATTGACCGACTCTCTCCTACCACTTACACTCAGCATCTTCGTAGCTAGCACTCCTAAACGCATGTGGGTGAACAGAATAATTCAACAGCAATCAGAATGGAATACTCACTCACGGAATCCCCTATGCCCACCGGACACCATGCGTTTCACTCCACTCATCGTCTCGACGCTCGCAGCCATGGCGGCCGCCACCCCTCTGGTCTCGCCCTCGAAAGTTGCGCCATCCCCCCTGTGACCTGCCGAGGCTAAAGGTCATTGACGGTACCGACATGATCCTCACAGGCACTTCCGAGATGTGCGAGGGAATCTCCCTCGTGACTTGCCCGAAAGCGCTAGCCATTGAGCAGGACGTCTCCTAGCCACTAGGAGTCATAGACAACGTGCTGCTCGAGAACAGCTTATCCGTGATGGGCGAGCGATCAGAACTTAACGTACAGGCTTTCCGATAAGTAACCATGCATCGTGCGTCTTGGGGGGGGGGGGGGGGGGGGGGGGGGGGGGGGGGGG
>QJNS01000167.1:0-124148 GCA_004154925.1 Monosporascus cannonballus | reverse complement strand
GGGGGGTTGCCCCCCCCCCCCCCCCCCCTCCTCTATATCACATCGCATTTGTGCCCCTAGCCACTATTGCATCCACCAAAAGTCCGCCCACAGGAAAGCACAGCAGCAGCAACAGCACCAAATCAGGCAGTCTAACAAAGTCGCCCTCCTGTAAACGGTACAGTCGACCGAACGCTTCCTAGGCGGGTCCTGAATGACGGGTACGATTACGCGGAGACGGCGATCTCGCAGCTGCGGGAGAAGGGGGCACTCGCACCAGCGCGCCGAACTACTGCCACCGAGTCAGCTGCTCGGAGGACGCGAGCATCTGGTTCGTCAAGGCGGGGCCCGGTGTTCGGTGAGCTCTCCTGCGATGAGGTCGCCAACATCGCCGTGCACGTACTCGGGAAGTTGCCATACAGGCGACACCCATAGCGGGGTGCAGAGCAAGCGGACCGATGGTGGCAGCCTTCAGGTCATCCTCGCCAAGATAGAGTGCTTGCATTGATCGGCCCAGATCTGATCGGGTCGGTCAACGGGTGCGACTATTCTGCTCAGACGTTGCCTGTGATGGTGTGATAGCTGAGTTGCCGGGATGGGGAGGCCGAGGAGTTCAGTAGTGACGGTGGTGAAGGGATAGTCAAAAGGGAGCCGACATTTTGTGGGCAAGTGTAACATAGGTAGCACGAACCCCTTATGGTGGACGTTTCGGGAGAGCTTTGATGTTAGTTAGACAGTGTCCCTGTCCCTAGTTAGCCTAATCGTGCTTGCGGAGATGGGTTCCAACACTATCAATATGATGTTACGTGCATAAGCCGGCTTCGGTTAGGGCGAAACATGGTCACTTCGTAGTAACAAAGCCAATCAGTCGGTAGGGCGCATACGCGTGAACAGATATCCGGTTACCGGTAAAGGATGGTCTGTGGAAATCACTCAATTGTGTTCAGATCTAACCATACAGGTACCAAAACCCTTTGTCATCTCATCGCCATGGTCTCAAGGGGAGATGCCATCGACTCTCGAATCAAAAGCTGACCGGCTGGAGAGGTATGATATACTCGAATAACCTCAATCAATCCTCCATCACAGTCCATAGAATCGTGATGCTTGCCTGCGATCCGCAGTCTAGGGTACCCCCTAAGCTTGCGCAGCTCAGTTGCGGCTCTTACTGAGCTCGCCCTGGGTTATCGCAGTAGGGCCACCCTTGACAGCACTGACCTCGTGGGTGATAGTCTTCTCACCCTCGGTGATGTCGTGGAGGCTGGCTCTGTTGATCGGCTCTCCAGCGTGCTCCTGGGCTTGGGCAGTGGGGCCACCCTCGACAAGATCATCCTGGCCAGTGATACGCTTCTCAGCCTCTGCAATTGCCGAGATGGTGCTATCATCAAGCTTTCCAGTGTGTTGGGTCTGTGATGAGACGTTAGACCTAGGTTTCCGGTGAGGGTGGGACAGCTCAGATTGCAGAAATAACTCACGGTAGTAGCAGGTGCTTCTTGGCCGGAGGCTAGGCTCTCGACAAATGCGGTAGGTCCATCCGCGCGCCGGGCGTCCTCGTGGGTGATGGCACGCTCACCGCCAGCAATAGCCGAGACGGTGGCGTCGGTGATTGCCTCGCCAGTGTGCTTCTGGGCCTGAGCTGTAGGGCCGCCTTTGACAGGTCTTGCCTCGCCGGTGATCTCCTTCTCCTTGCTGGTGATGTTGGAGATGGTGGGGCCGTCGAGAGCGTGGGAAACCATCTTTGCGTCTGATGAACGGAAGAAAAGGTAGCTTCTGATGTGATATGCTTGACCGAAGAGAATGCGGATTCTGACGAGGAGCGAGAGATATGTTCTGTAAAGTGAAGCGTGAAGGACCCTGGGGTGTGGAGAGTGTCTGGCTTGATTGCAGTTGAGGGGTTCTGGTTGAAGAAGAAAAGTTGGCGAGTTCAGCCTTTAAAAAGATGGGAATCCACAAAATTCACATAGGCAGTTGCTGATTGATGTTTGCTTGCTTATTTGGTTGTTTGAAGGCAGGTGCGTTATAGATTGAAGGGAGAGTTATTTTGTTCTGACCTCATCCGTGTCGGATTTGCGTCAGGCAACCGTAGATGTCTCCAACTTGAGGTATGACGACTATATGTAATTACAGCTCATTACTGCCTTGTTTCTTATAGAAGCCCTAGGAAAGTATCCGTCGAACAATTCGAAAGTGCAGGCACATACTTTTGCGGGTGGTGATTAAATCCAGTAGAAAGAAATGGCAGCTTTGAAGTGTCACCCCTTGCCCACATTTGCCAAACTAAGTGAGGATATCAGTTATTTCTACGTTATACGACTAGAGGTGCTCGTGATAACTCACCGTATGCAAAGTCTGCCTTCCAGATTGGAGTTCTTGACTTTTTCCTACTTGTGAAGAAGGGTGACAAGGAACGCGGAAAGAGAACCCGTCTGCGACGCATGTGCAGGCCATTACGCAATAAACCACTTGAATTCTTCGTGGTGGCTCATCATAGAGGCCTCGCTGGCTTGCCTTCAGCAGCTGGATGAAATCAGTAGCTTAAGGTAGTTTCTATTTGGTACTGTACATGGACTTGTGAACCCGCAGAGCGGCGTGGTTGAGACTGGCAAGGTAGTTTGCGGCATTTGCCTGCTCGTGAAGTTGCCCGCTAACACATAAGTCTTGCATCAGAATTCAAGCAGGTGGCGGTACATATGGCTTTTGAATCTGTATATTCTTTAACTTCCAAGTTACACAGTAACCAGCCTTTGCAAGCGAACGGAGACTGTTAGACATTTCGCTGACTTGACAGTTAAATAACAGCGTTTCGTCAATGTAAAACTGGGCAAGTAGATTAATACTCAGGTAGTTGAACCCTCCAAAGACTGAGAGGTGTGCCCATGTCTATACGTACTCATGCTTCCGGTGAGTATGGGTGCTGTCGATGTATGCTTCAAGAGAATACCTGTGAAAGCTGGGGAGGACTGTGTTGATGCTAGGGTAGAAGGTTTCTACGCAACTCTGTGATACATAGTATTTGGACATATGACTGAACCCTACTAATATAGTAACTATTTCCCTTGTAGTTCGGACTGCCTAATTGCAACATGTAGGGAGGCCTGTCAACAATCATTATCCCTACCAGGGTCAAGTCTCATGGGTAATTGAGGGAGGGGTAAGTAGTTGAAGTGGCCTTGCACGGGCCTCTTTCCACCTTACAAATTGTGTTCTCTGCGTTGAGAGCTGGCATTAGTAGATATAGGTAACCTCGTCTATATCGATAGAAAACCCGTGTTGTACCACCTGATGCCGTGATGAGGAAAAGGAGAAGTAGAACTAATCCACGGCATTACATGCTTATGCCTTACTTGGGCAAGTACCCTGTTCCCCACTCGTTAGGATTACACAGACCCTTCTGAGGATCTGACAGACTGCAGGTGCTTATCTGCTATATCCTCACTTGGATTGGAGACGGCTTGAGAATCGTAGTCTGTCCTAGTCAGGTCTTTAACACCTGCCACGGCCAGCAACCTGACAGATGTACCCTTTCTAAAGGAGGGTCAGTCAGGATTCTCGCCTACGGCTGCCGCATTTGCCGCAGTCAGTGAATATACGAATGTGATCAAGTCATTGTTATCACCCGGGAGAGAAGCGACTCTGGATGTTAAAATTTATTATGTCTCGAGCCATTGATTAGTCTCGATAGACAGGGACTTCATAAGAAGCTAAGGTGGGCGAATCATAAAACGGGAACGGTTTCTGGGCATGGTACCTCATGACTCCCATCGAACATTATTATCGGAGCCCCCATAGGAAGTGGGATGCTCAGGTGGTAAAGGGAACCACACACCCATAATCATGAGTTCTAGTCTTATTATCCTCGTTGATACTTGAAAACCGAAGCCATTGTGCCAAGTATGGGCGACATCTTGTGTTGCCACGACACCTCATATGTACATAATCAAGTTAAGTAACTTGCAGGGCTTAAGGAGTTCGACCACGTAACGGGCCCACCAAATTACTCACCTGCGTAGAAAAGCGGCCTATGAAGAGCTATCCTATCAGTCCTGGCGGGCTATCGACGCTAAATTCTACCTATCAAGCTGCTTACTCTATTAGCTTAGGGTCAAAGCTTAAAGCAAAAGCTCGTTCCACCTCTGGCCATAACAACAAATATTGATCGCTTATGTCCCATATCCTGATGTCCTGCATTTCTCCCCCCACCTTCTGTATCCCTTGGCTTACATTACTTCATCGACGTCCGCGACTTGGATGTCCTCGTTCGGGCATCGCATTGCTCGCAATTGTATTCGCAGCTATCTGCGATAATGTCTGCGTTCTTGTAGGACCACCTCACCACTTTGGTGCACTACCCAGGATATTCTTTTCCGTCGTTTTTCGAGTTGTAGTCGCCAGCTCAACCCCGATTCCGGGAATAAGAGGGGGCCGAAGCTAAAGGGAACATTGAAGGGGCAAAGAAAGCTACCCACCGACTGGAACTACACAAGCTTCGGCAAGCTCCCCAGGGTTTACCTCACAGAATTAGGTATCTGCAATACGGCAATCACGGTAGTCCGGGCTCTGTCCAGTACTAGATCGTCTGCCACTATCGGCGCTCAGGAAGGACGGAAGGGCATCTTGCTTCCCCTTCGTACTTGTCCGTCGATCCTGGGTCAATTCCCCACATCCAACATCAATCGTCGAACTGTCCTGTTACCACACCACATATACACATACTTGGTTGTTATCGTCGCCTCCGGCTTATCATCACAGGAAACCCAGGTGTCAAGCAACCCAGAACCCTTCAGGTGGCGGGCCTGTCCGACTCCCAGTACTATCGACAATACCTACAACATGTGTTACATCCACTGATCGACCATTCACTTACGCCTATTGTCATATATTGACCGGCTTTCCACTTCCATATTTTTCCTTAGCCAAGGAACTTTCGCTCTTCCCCCTGCGGATTCGCAACGGCTCTTCGTTAATACATATACGAGGCCAATCTCACCCATATACCCCATCGAGTTCCCGACGACACCCGGTGGCGAAAATTGGCCCCTTGCGCTCTCAGCCCGAAGTAGAGATCGAATCGGGCGCTATTCAAGTCTATTGTCTCCGCTGCGGAGTCTGAATGCCATCAGGTCACCTACATTCATAGCACTACCGAATATATCGCTAGACTGGGTCTATTCGACAACATCGCAAGCCACCGACATATCTCATGAACCACGAGACTTGCCGCCTCTTCCTTATATCCCATATTATCGCCCAATCATACCAGACCCGACCGACGGAGTCGTGCAAGTATGGGTAATGCACACGGAAAAGAAGCGCGGACTAGCTCTCGCTTAGGACCCGGTGCCAGTCTTGATGCGGGCGGTAGTTCGGGCGGTGCTGGCTACCAGGGGGATCTTCCTGACCGGTCGCGACGTGTCAGCAGGGGTGACCTTGCTGTTCTGGGCTTAAGCGTCGGTGGTGGCTCAAGCTCTCGCCAACAAGATGTACCATTTGAGCATCGGGAGACCAAGCAAGAAAGGGAAGCTCGGAAATTGGAAAGGGAACGGATAGCACGAGCCCAAGAGCGGGAACGGAGTATGAGGGAAGAACACGTCGATGGGGGGTACCTAGTAACGATGGGCATCTACACGGCGTCTGAAGACTTCAGCAAACCCATCGTACGCCAACTTCAGGTAAGACATAGGCGAGATCCATACTGGGTTCAGCCGCTAACGTACACCTATGGTAGATTGAAAGGAGAATCGCACCGTTCTGGCGCGGATTGGATGATTTCAACGAAAACTGGGCGGAGCATCAGATAATTGCTGCTGCGCGGGGTCTCGAGATACCCCAAGCTGATGAAGTCCCCGAAAACCTCCTACCCCAGCATAGGACCCCCGAGTCACCGGGTACATCGACGCCCAATTTCGGCCATCTAACTGTGCCAATGGGCCCTCGAACTATGTCTGCATCCTCTGACATCGCAACGTCGAGTCCTGGCACGTCTCTCCCATCCCCGACGTCGCACGGTCCGCCAAGATCCAGTTCACCTTTTAAACCGCACAAAGCTCTTGCGGCAGCGTTGAATTTGACCAGGAATGGGTCCAACACCGATATAATGCCCCGAGAAATCAATCTGCCGCATGATCCCTTCGTGAACGGCCAGCCTCTAGAGGTGTTTCTTTACAAGGATGGGGTCGAATGTCCACTATGCCTGATGTACTATCCTCCGTACCTAAACCGCACACGCTGTTGCGCCCAACTAATCTGCAGTGAGTGTTTCGTGCAAATCAAAAGACCGGATCCGCACTATCCGGAACATCATGATCAAGAAGCTGGCGCCGAAAGTGCTGCCAGTACCGATGAACCAACAGGCGAGCTCATCATGGAGCCGGCAAAATGCCCATACTGCACCCAGACGGAATTCGGCGTCACATATGAGCCTCCTCCATTCCGTCGTGGTTTAACTTACGCTTCTAATGCTTCTGGACTCGGCTCTATGAGCACAGCTATGTCATCATCGAGCTCTCTAAACTCGAATCTCTCGCCGTTATCCTCTACTCCGCCGCCCTACTCTAACCACAGGAGGGCGCAGAGTTTAGCTGCTAATGCCCCAGGAGTTATTACGACTGACCGTATTCGGCCCGAGTGGACTACCAAGTTAGCAGCGGCTCGCGCACAACAGCGCAGGAGGGCCGCGGCCGCGGACGCCCTCCATCACGCAGCCTTCATGATGGGAAACACCGAATCCCGCACAATATTTGGTCGGCCGAGTCGATTCAGTCGCCGCAGCACCAGGGACGCCCGTGGCGCTGAAAGCCCGAGCACCAGCACGAACTCACCGTCCCATTACGACGGGAACGGTGATCCTCCGGAAGGTGCCGAACCGGGTCCACGAGGCTCTTCGGGAAGGGCGGTCCTGGGTCGAGAACGCTTCGATGTGGCGTCTCTCGAGAGTATGATGATGGCCGAAGCCATAAGGCTGAGCATTGCAGATGAGGAGGAACGTCGCAAAAAGGCTGAAAAGGAAGCTCGAAAGGAGGCTAAGAAGCGTGAGAAGGAAGAACGGAAAGCGGCCAAGAAGAACAAGGGAGACGTCTATGGCGGGCAGGGTGGAAGCGGTGCTAGTGCAAGTTCTTTGAGTTTAGGGCTCGTTGGGCGTAGGCGGGACAACAGCGCGGCCAGTAATTTGCGCATGGAGGCCGGTGTGACTACAACTTCTACATCCGCTAGCCAGAGCAGTAGGCCGAGTGGTCGGGTAACTGCAGTCGCTGCTGGACCTGAATCACCTCATGTCTCCAATGATGGTGACAAGGGCAAGGCGGTTGAACGTACAGACGCACCCCCTAATACCCGGGGACCTTCACCGGCCGTTATTCCCTCTCCCACATCACATTCTCGAGGGTCTTCCCATCTTCGCCAAATGAGTAACGCTAGCTCTATAAGCTCTAGTGTTTCCGACAGCGATGCCTGCCAGCAGCTAGGGGAGGCAGCAGAAGAACCGTCGTCGACCCCTCCGAGTCTTGGTGGCCACGCTACGGAGGATGAGAACGCCAGCTCTTCAGAGCCGGTGTGTAACTTCAGGAGCTTAGCAGAGATGGTCGGCGTTCCCATTGACGGAGAGCCTCCGTCTCCGGACGGCGATGACCGGCGGAAAGCAAGCGGCGCGGGAGATGCCGAAGGGATGTATGTTGAGCATGCCGAGGGCGGCACTGTTCGGCCTGCGGAAGACTCCGAGATTGAAACGAAGAAATCACCATCTCCCGGTCGCAACATGCCTAGTGTTACAGGAACGCATGAGAGAAACGGTAGCTTGCCACCCCCGCAGCTCATCGTCACGCCCGACACACCAGATCCGGATGGCTCTAAGCAACTGGGACACATTGCCAATACACCAGAACAGCCGCACCAGGTCACACAATAGATTTCCTTCACTATTTACCGGGGACGGGAGTGCGGCCAGAAAGGGAACTCGCTGGATTATGGATCTTGCATAGGGTATTTCAAAGTAAAGGAGATGGAAGGGGCGCGGCTATTGTTTCAGGGTCGGAGTTGGGGGCATGTAGACACTGGAATTCTACGTTACCTACTTGCCTTAAATTCATTGTCGTCGCACTGCCCAGGAGTCCCGAACCGCATATGCAGGGGTCTTATGGCGGCGAGCTGGGCTAGCTCCCCGCTACCCAGACGGGAACCGATGTGCACGCGGAGCGGCATCAATACAGGTACTCTGCGATGCCGTTAGTTGCTTTTGAGCACCCACTACTCTGCTGACGTTCCCCAGGAAAGGCATCGCACTCTAAATCTCGGGAGGAGGCGCCGGTAATGTAGTCCTGATTTCCTCGTCCCGCGGGGCACAGCCTACAAAGGGTTGTAGATGCTAGCCCCGTCATGAAATGGCTCATGTTACCTGGAAACCAGTTACTGCACATCACACATCTGCTCGAGTCCAGGTAAGGACTTCGGCAGCTAGAACAGGGACCATTCTTGACTCATGTCATCGTTTCTCATATTTTGTTTCCCATGATATAGAAGCGTGCCATCTGAAGGCAGCATGTCTTTAGGCCGTGGCTTGCTAAGCCCCACATCTCCACCTTATCTACCACAAGCGGGCATTGAAAAGAGGGTTAAGCCGCATTCTTAGAGCCTCGGTTCTTCAATCATGCTCTGGTCATCCGCCTTGAATCGTTGCTTAGCCTGCTTCACGATTGCGCGGAGCCTATCTTCCACATACTTCTCAGGGTCGTGACCATTAAGAGACAGGCCAAGGATTCCGCCTTGGTCGAGATCCCTTGATCTCGAGGTACGGAAGCGCCAATCCCGACTGAGAACGGCATAGAAGTTGGCGAGCTTCCCAGTCCCGAGACGGTTATCCGTGGAGAATATGTTCTGTGCCATTCTAGGCCTCCAGGACGCGGGGGCGTGTCTCCTGGCGTCCGCGAGGTAGTCGTCCAGGATCTTGGGTACGTATAATGAGGACGACGCGTGCACGACGCCCATCGTACGACGATAGGTGTGCTGCAACAATATGTTTGCCACTAGGTCGACTGGGATCTCGTCCAGTACGTTGGTCCCAGAGGCCGAGCCCCGACATGGCGGGAAGGTGTTGATGCCACCCGTCGGGAATAGTAGCCGTGCATAGAAGTTCGATAGGGGACTTGACGCCGCGGGCATATACTGGGGAAACGGCACCTGCGCTGCAGGACCTATGCTCGACGGCCGGACAATGAGCAATGGCATCCGAGGGAACTTGAGAGTCAACAGTTGCTCCGTGAGGTGCTTGGAGTACCCGTAAGGCCATGGGTAGGCCTCAACCCGGCCCGAACCTCTGCCGGCCGTGATGTCGGCGATCTCCTTCTCGGGATCGCCCACCCGGTAGACCTCCTCGGCCACCTCGCTGTCCTCGAGGAAGGAGTTGACGTAAGCGGTCGACACATGGACAAAAAGGTGCAGCTTCTTGAAGTCGCGCGCCATGGAGGCAAGCTCGAGGGTTGACGAGGTGTTGTTGGCCACGAGCACGGGCAGCGGGTCCCGGAAGTTGATATCAGCCGCCGCGTGGATGATGAGGGAGACGCTGTCCTGAACCTCGGCGCAGTGCTCAGGAAACATGCCCAGGGACGGTTTCGTGATGTCCCCGGGGATGAAGACGATCTTTCCCGTGCCTAGAATATCTTCCGACTTCGACTTTCCCATACTGGCGGCCCATTTGCGCTTGGCCGTCGCCGCGTCCCCTCTCACCAGAGCGAAGACTTTGGCCACCCCTAGCGTCACCACCAGTTTGTATAACAGACAGCCGCCGAGGCCGCCCGTACTACCAGTCAGGAAGACTGTCTGTCGGGAGAAGAAGTCCAAGACAGGGCTACTACGACGAAACTCCATGCTGGCTATGTCTGGAGGGAGAAGTACGACGATCTTTGGGATGAAAATCCTGATGGAACTTGGGCTTATTGCTTCTTAAGAGGTCCCACGGGGGAGCGAGACTCCAATATCCTATAGACGCCCGAGCATTACTACGAGGGTGCGGTAACCCCGACAATACGTGTCTCAACAGCTTTCTTCACTACTCGGCTTGTCATGGTCATGTCGCTACCCGCTCCTGTCGGGTCTTATCAGTTTTCCATCCAATTGTTGAATTACGCGAACTACGCAGTCCCACAATTCAGCTATGATGAAAGATGCATGCGTGAGATGTTGATTGACTGGGTCCGGATCTGGTTTTTTGACACTGGCAAACTCTACTCCTGCGAAGTCACCGTAGTTGACCGAGTACGGGACCAGAAGCCAACTTTCACCCATGGGTGGCTTCGAGCTGTTTTTAATGTTATCACGATGGCAAATAGTATCTGGTTTTTTTTATTAACTGGCCTTGCAACAGAACGTGGTTGGCGAATCGGTAAGCCTACCCGATAAATTTCGGAACCGAGATGGTTTTCACGTCGAAGAAAAGGAATAAATTTCGAAAGGGCCGAAGTTACGCAGCGATGATGGCTGAGGGGGTGCGGCTTCCTATTCGCCCACAATGCGTTTTCAGCCGTCCACTTGACATGCCAAGACGGCATTTGAGCCAGCTCCGGGATTCGACTCTTCGGCTGCTTCAGGACGTTCCTGGTCTAGAAGCGCCCATTAGCCTGCTCCGGCATGAGATAATGGACCTGTCATGCGGAACGCGTGCCTATTCTATCAAGGGGCCATGCCAGACTTGGTGATTCGACCGGACTTTCGGATTATGTTTGTAGTCCCCGCCGAGGAACAGGCTGTGCCTCCGCAATAAACTAGGAAAGGCTGTGTGCATTGGAAGCGTATCTAGTTATACCGACTGGTAGGTAGTGCATAACTTACTTATCAGCTTAGAACCCACAGGAAGAAAGGGTGTCTCGGGGTACAATGAATGTATTCAAATTGGATGAAGAGCTACCCTCAGGATTTGAAACCTAGAGTCAAGTTCTATAGAGGTCCACACCATGTTCTAGGCTTTTCAGTTATTTCCATGCATATGCACTTTAACTCTATATCAACGAACGAAAAGCAAAAGGCAAATAGCAACCTAGTGTTCTCAGGAGGAAACAGGGGCATTCTGATAAATTGTCAGGTGCTAAAATCGGGACGCGGTGGAACCTTCTGGACAGGGGTCTTACGGCTATATAAAGGGGGCTTCGCCCCCTAGATACTTAGGAAGGACAGGCGTTAATGGTCATCTCTACTTCTACCTAACAACTAGCTTCCTGCCTTTCACTCTGTGTTCACCTTTTCCCTGACATAAATTCTTTTGTCACAGCCGTGTAGGCCAGAATTAGTCAAGTGAGTAGGATTAATGCAAGTGGTATACCCGAATAACCCAATCCAAATCAGCATTACCAGGATTTCGCAAAAGCGACGCCGCTATTGCATGGCCAGAAATATGTGACGGCTAGGCGGTTTAACCAACTATTAAACCTTAGTCGTACGGGTTTATGTTGGCAGGAGTATCGTGGGATTCTGAGCAATAGATACAGTAACGTGTCACGTCTCTTAATACCAAGGGTGCCAGAGTTATATTGCAAACTGATGCTATCTAAACTATGGTAATGAACGTATCTATATATTGATCCCTTTTCTTATTCCTCGTTCTTGCTCAGTAGAGCTTTGCTGAGCGGTTGCTCAGTGATGCTCAGTAGTGCTCAGTTGCGATCCGCTGAGCACTGATCACGTGATTTGGGCTGACGTAGCCATTTGTGGTTTTGGCCCGACCGTTTCCACAGGCCCAGCCTTAGCGTGGTATTTTTTAGTACTTCTCTCCAAATATATATACGCAAATAATTAGTTCTCGATAACGTACGAATCAGCGTACTAATCGGCGAAAACCTTTATAATTTACATTTACCGTAAATATAAAGCTTATTTATTATAATATTTAATTATAATTATATATGACAGTGTAAAAATATTAAATAAATTTAATAGCCAAAAATAAATGTTAGTCAATAAGTACTACCTACGGATTACCTAGGACTACCCATTCGTAGGTAGCATCTCTTGCCATGGGTGGCTCGTGGGTGGAAAATTTATTGGGTGGGTGGGTAGTGCAAACCCTAGGGTCACCAGACGATCGACGCCTCTCATGCCTAGCTTCATAGTTCTCGAGCCTTCCGGCTGGCTACTCAATACAAAATATGTCACAGTTAGGCTGATCGGTAGATAAGGTAACATAGAGTGTGAGAAGTGATAATTGTTTGGCTAGAATTCAGCTCTAGGGTGCGGTGGCTAGGAAGCTCTCTATATACTGTGGGCGCGCCGGAATAAGGTTCTTCCGGGGTGCTGGGAGCTTGATGACTAACACAGATACCCCTATTCCACGACAAAATATAACAGGTATTCTGTCTATCCTTTGCACCAGAGTTCCCCTGCTTGGTGGAGTAATGTCTCACTTGTAGCTAAGCCACATTCAAGTTGTGACAGTTAAGCTAATCGGAAGATAAGGTTGCATATGTTGGGGGAAGTGATAATTGCCTTACTAGAGTGGGGCTCTGAGAAGTGGTGGCTACGGAGTTCTTTGTAAAGTGTAGGCTCCCCGGAATAAGGTTATTCCGGTGCGCTTGCATGGCTTTGGCCAGATGGCTAATAGACCTACCCTATTCTGCAACACAAGTGTATTCAAAATCTTGTCTAGTAAAGAGGTATGGAATTTGTGCTGGATTAATACCTAGTATTTTCACATTGGCCGAGACGTTCCAGAGCAAAGACCATGTGAGTGGGCAAAAGCAAGGCACCGTCCAAAAATATCTGTATTTAAACGAACGTTGTAAGATTTTGAACTTTTGGCGGCAGCCATTGATATGGACTACAGTCTCAACCAAGCTAAGGACTATGGATCAACTCTGACTAGAACACAGACCTTTGATGCCACCTCGCGTCGTCTAGACATACTCCGCCTTCACAGTATTATACCTTTGACCCTTGTGTATGAGTGTCCATGAAGTAGATGCGGAATGATCTGTTATTTGTTAAATATGAAGTTGTAGGTTTCCTCGTGGAACCAACTTACAAACTGATTCAAGCTTGGCATCCACTATATAGTACATGTTGCCGTCCACGCCTCTTTTCTGTGTAAGTTGGCTGTCAGGAATATGGCTGATGTCTGCTTCGACTTTGCATAAGAGCTTCAAGTTCCCATCGCGCAATAAGCTCGCCGGCCTGTCAATGCTGTCCACAAATATCTCTAGCGTGACTTTTCGTATTCGGCCGGAGCTGACCAGGTTCGATATGTAAAAGCCGTGGAATATGGCCTCGTTCTCTGAGACACTTTCTCCCTAAGACACTTTTAGTCTTTGGAAGATGGATATGAGATGGAACCCAACTAAGTCTGCCACTTACCTTTTGGATGAACCACTTCATCACCTTAACTCTGTAGCACCCCTCCAAGCCGTCCCATCGCTTAACAGATTGCAAGGCCTGCATTTGAGATCCAGTTAGTGATGGGTCGGGGGATGGGACTTTGAATAGAGTTTTCTAGTTTAAGAAGGGAAGCACTGTTGTGACTTACCGAATGCTTACTCGGATCGTATGGCACAACGAACTCAGTACCATAGTGTCGCCGCGCCACTCTCTGTTCAAGCTTGACATGAGTAAGGTGAGCTGGGGCGCTGAGCGAAAGCCCTTTCATCACAGCTCCATTCACAACTGCGAGCCAAGCGTTGGGTGGTTGCATGACTTGAACATTGGGACCAAGAGAATTACGGAGCCGTTCCCTTAGGTAGGTCGACCCACCGAAACCGCCAACCAGTAGGACTGCGCGAATAGGAATATTACTCGAGGTAATCTGGTCTCGCACTAGTTGAATGATCTGGAGGATCACAGGCTCGAAAATCGTCTGAAGCTCCTGGGCCTTGATAAGCAAGGAACCTCTCTGGATGCCTAGCGCCTTGTTATTCGCAAGGCCAGGAACTGGGATGCGAAACGTGTCGTTTGGCAGTGCGGCCATTGTAAAATGTCTCTTGGTCTGCGATGTTGTTAGAATCCTTTACCGTTATTCTCCGATAAACACGGGCTGGGTCAGTCTACGGCATATGAAATATGAAACGGGGTCTTGGGCTGTATAATTACTTGTTCTTCAAACCGTTCCATTGCTTCTGCTAAAATCTCGTCGTCGAATCCTTCCTCGTTCCCAAGCTTGCTTCGGAGGAACGTCTCGAAACGTCGATTCAAGAACGATGACCCACACAGAGCTCCGGACCCTGGAGAGGCCTCTCTGATCTCGAGGATTGGCTTCAAGTTGGTGATGGTGTAGGAAATCAAGTCCACCGTACCGCCGCCTGCGTCACAGATGACGAACGAATCCCCGACCTCAAGTCCATGCGGATCGAGTCCATGCATGGTATAGATTGCTGCCGCTTCGGGTTCCGAGATCAGGGTTATTGGTCTGTTCTGGAATGGCCCGCCTGCCCGCTGGCAGGCTTCCAGCGTCCTGGACTTTGCCAGCTCGCTCCATATTGCCGGGACCGTCAGGATAAAGTCGAGTGGCGTGTTGCGGACCAGGGCCTCGCCTAGTTTCAGGCGTAGGGTGTACATAAGATGTTCTCCTAGCTTTGATAGATAGTCGGTGACTAGTTTCTGTGCGTCACGCCGGGTGCCCCCATTCCCGGCCAAAGGCCGAAGCGACGGGTCGAGGTCTCTATGTCTGTTAGTATCTGTCTGTAGTGGATAGGTGTACAGCAAGGTCCGTACGTACAATTTGAACCATTCGGACACCTCCTCAGCAGGCGCCTGGGGCGGTACTTGGAATCCCCATTGAATACCATTGACCGTATATCTTAGTTTTGTCGGGACCTTCTCGGATGTCTTTCCGTCCCTGATTGTTTGGCTAATTGGCCACGTCGTTATGGCTATCCGCCTATCGTGTCTCTGGGTTTCCGCCCAAGCCATCCCACTATATGTTGTCCCAAAGTCTATGGCAACAATGATCTTACGATCGGATATACTCAACCTCTCAAAGGTATTCTCCATCCCGAATAGCTCAATCGACAATCAGCAGTTAGAGGAGAGTCGGATCGCGAATGACACTACCCCCAGTACACTCGGCCACAAATCCTTTGCGGGCAACGAAATGATGAATACGCCGAGCAGCCGATCATTCAAAATTTAAAGGCCAAATCGAGAATTGCTCGTCTCCGTTAAACTGTCGCTAAACTTTCCTGTGGTGACGCCTAAGGGATATATAAGTTAAGTGACGGGGTTCGTGTTATTTTTTGCGCGCTCAGCCTGAAGCTTCCATACAAAGGCATAAGTCACTTGACTTACAAGCGACACATCCATGAATCAAGCCATATACGACGCCCAGGCTAGTACATAGGCTTTCGGCAAGAGATTAGGCACTCAACATCGGATACATTGCCCCGCACCAGGCAGGCGAGTGTCTTAGAAACCCCCTGGTGATGTTAGATCTTAGGAGGGCATGTTACAACCCGTGGCTCGCATATTCCAACGTAGTTAGCCAATCCAAGGGCCCGTTAGGCGCCCACCGTCACCCTGAGCCCGTACTGTAGGGGATGCTACTCCTTAGAAAGGCGAAAAGAGGTGCAAGGATGCGCTATAGCCTGCCTCATGTAGGACAAGACCTTACTGACGTGGAGATGGTCGAACCATTGCAACTCAAGTGATGCATGGGAGCGCATATGTTATGCACGCATCAACACGTGTAGCACTGTTAGTAGTGTATCTTGTGCTAGACGCACGCATATTTAGGTTATGACAGGCGCAGTGCGTCTTGACCAGTGATTTAACGCCAAGGCAGATCTAGAATCTGCCTCACTCAGCTTCTGCAGCCACGTCAGAATCATTGTGTCGCATTGCCTTGAGGTGTGGCTCGGCCCCCTGTCCATAAAATCTGAAGCGTGGGCAGTTGATATGCTTTGGGAGGCCGCTTATCATCCCGCTTTTATGTTGCATCAGTGTGCAGATATTTGGCGAACATCATAGGAAACCCAACTTATCACTCGAAGAGGTCGCGCGTTGAGCCACAACATCCAAGGGATGAAATTGGCTTAAGAATTTAGACAGTCGACTCGTCACGTAGTCTTATTTGTTTGCTCAATAGAAAGATATCATGAACGGCGAAATGAGTGCCTCTGGGCCAGAGGTACCTCCAAAACTCCCACCCGAGTCGCTCTCCCCCAAAGAGAGCAAACAGGCAAACGAAAGGGAAGAGAGATTGATTGACGGCGTTAATCCAACGCCTTATGTTCATCCAAATGACTATGAACCTCCAACTGCGAGCGACACTGATCCAATTTCACAAAAGCCTGTAAGGCAGACGTACGCAAGGGACGTAACGCAGTAAGTTAAATCTCCTTCCCTGGCCGGTTTTCTCGCTGGACTTACCGACCTTCTAGGCTAGATAGGGTGACAAATCGGTTCCCGGTACGACAAGAAGAGAGCCTTCGGGCCATTTCGCCGCCTCTTGACGCCAAGAAGTTGCAGTCACAACTTGCTGAATCCGAGGAGAACACTAGAAGGATTCTAGAACAGCTTCAGAAAGAAAGGCAAGAAAAAAAAGATTTAAGGGAGGTAAACGAGGAACGATCCGGGTCATATGAAGCAATCATAAGATCTCTGAACCTCGAACTCAAAGCAACCAAGGCGGATTTGGAAGACACACGCTCGCATATTTTGAGCATGCAGCCATATGTGAAGGACACCACCCCAGAAGAAATGGCACGCGTGCGTATCATCTCTACAGACTAATGGCTGCATTGCTAAATCTGTGTTAGGACTTTGATGATCTCTACGATACGGTTTGCAATTGGGTTGAGACATGGATGACACCTGTCTTCGATAGTAATGAATACTGTGAAGAGATTCTTAGCAATGCCCGCAAAGGTCTGTGAAACCCGCACTCTACCTGAGGTACAGCATGAGCTAAATCCATTATGTTTACAGATCCACTTAGAGCAGCTCAACTCAGAACTACGATGAAAAGTCAGCTAGATCTACGCAGGATTACGGAATTCCCGGACACCGATCAAGACACAGTTGTTGCAATAGTCATGCAATATTTATATACACAAGTCTTCTCTAAGGTAACTTCCCGAGAACCCTGGTTTAAGATTAGCGCTAGCATAATGTCAACCACGGGAGGGCTAACTAATAGCATTGAACAGGTACTTTACGGCTCCGTTACTGAGTTTACCGACATGCTGCAGAGTATAGAGGACTCTATGCGTGAATCTGTGCGGCCAAAGCGAGGTGAAGCAGTCTTATCTCCGTATTTCTCGTTAGACGATGTTACTTACGCTTTTATAATTAGATCTATTTGCGGTAAGGAATTGGAGAGCTGAGTCTTATACCAGCCTGACGAACCACCCTGAGTTCAGGGCCATTCGAGATGAGAGGCGGGTAGAACTGACTGTGGAGCTCGGGAAAAATTTCCTCCCATTATTACCCCAGAGTGTCAAGCGCAAAGCCTTCTACGAAAGTCTCGATAGGAAGATCATCGGTCCTGCACAAGAACTGCAGGAGAAGATGCAAAGTTCCATCCATTACTACTGGTTTACCTTAAACCAATACGAAGGTTCATCAAATGGAGCGGTCAGCGACCATGTTCGAGCCTCTAGGCTGCTCGCCGAACTAGAGGAGGTCGATTGCGAAGACGTATTCAACAACCGGCGTCGCTGGGATCCGGCGAAACTTCATGATCCGCCTAGTCGAGACGATCTGTTGCATAAACTGTATCCAATCTGCACTTTGTCTCCGCGCCTGATGATGAGGCAAGTCGGACGTGGCGAGATCGTCAAGGAGCCGAGGGTCATCCGAAAGCAAAGAACACTCGTCGCATGGGCTACACCAGAGACGAGAGCTTCGAGACTGGCAGAGGAGCCTCAGACCCTAATGAATGCCATCTACAGCATGAGACAATCCAGGAGTACAGGTGCGGGAGGCTTCTTAAAGAAGTTGTTGTAAGCACTACGCACAGGCTACCAACGTATTGTTGAGGAATAGGGGTTAGCGGGAGGCTCAAGGAAGAAGTTATAAATGTTACCCCTGGTAATAGCAGTACCACTGATGAGGTCTGCTTCCATCTCAACATCTTGACGGCCCTATTGTGGTAATTAGCCGACGGGAATAAACTCGGGGCGTAATCATCGAGAATCCAGCATGATAGTGTCTGGCTCCGGGTTAAAGCCCAGACTCGAAACACGCGATGGTAAATCTCAGTGCATATGAAGCGTACTTCTACACGATACGCTATAAAGATAAAATACCAGAGGACGCCGGACATTTCTGTCCGTCTGAAAAATGTGGGAAGATCTTGTAGGGAAGGATTTGCTAGCTGCACATGAGAGTTCATAGGTAGCAGGAAAAGTTGCAGCAGCTAGTGACTCGTGCAGCATAAATGCATAACAACCAGCAACCCAATTGGGTTTTTATTTACTACCTTATCCCAAACTCTCGAATCAAAGCCTAGCCGAAGTGACATCTTCCAGTCAAGGGTGCATGCAGGTCTAATGTGTCTAGCTTACTTACCCCTTTGGGCTTCGATCAATTCTTAGGGGAGAAAGTGCAGGAGGTTTCAACAAGAATGGAGACGAAGGTCGTGGTATCATATAAATGGTGATTACATTAATAATACAGGTTATTCTCTAAAAGTCAATTCCGACTGTGTCTGTTCATGATGAGGAATCACGTATGAGGTTGCTCTAGGGTTATCGAACCATTCCGGCCACATGCAGCGTACTGCATCTGTTTAAGCCTCAGGCGCGAGGGTGCTAATCTAGCGCCTTCGCTGTCAGTCGTTCTTCCATTTGGGGAGCCGGGAGTGTGCCACAATCAGCACCCGCCAGATAGTCTCAGCCCTGGAGTGGGCGCCCCAGGCCAGTCCATTCGGCCCCCTCCCCCCCTCCTGAAACTTAAGTACCACGCCCCGTAGTATCTATCACTGCCACTCTTTCCTACCTTAATACCTGCATTCACAGCCGTATTTAAAATCACCGTTTAACCTTCTTCAAGTCAGCACAGCGGAGATTGTAAATAGGTGTTGTCTTAGCCTGGAGATGCTTGGACAAAATGGTAATGTGCGCTTTACCGGATATCGCAGCCTCCTCAGAGAGCGCATTGCCCGGCTCCTCGAGGTCAGAGACTCGTTTTCAGTACCAGGCTCCTAGTCCCTCGATTTTGGCCGGCTTCGATACGCGCGATCACACAGACAGCACTGTATCTCTTGAAGGAGATAGTATTCAAAGCAGCTGCGGCGGAGACGCCATGGGAGGAACCAGCAGCAAACAAGCATCGCGGTCGGGCTTCCGATATGCTGCAACAGATCCCGATATTTTCAAGCTCTCTATGCGAGAAACTAAGCTCAGAACGCAAGTCGATGTTCGCGAGTGAGTATATATACCCTTTCCTTGTTCCTTTCCCCGTATTTCCTGCCCTCCAGATTTCGTAACAAGTAGATACGAACTGATCTCGTAGATTCGGCAAGGGCTATTACAGAAAAAATAAAAACGAAGATACCGTGCTTACCAAGGCGCGTACTCCTATAGAGCCGGATGTAATAAAGGAGTGCGTGATATGCACTGACGGGAAACCATTCAGCGATTTCCCACTCCTCGCGGTCTCGAGCTCCTGCGAACACCCGCCCCAAGCCTGTTTGGTCTGTATTGAAACGTCCATTGGAACTGATTTCAAAAACAAAAAATGGGACGAGATCCGTTGTCCAGAGTGCCATGCCACAATGGGGTATGAAGACGTTGAACAGTATGCGGATCGAGAAACCTTCGCCAAGTAAGTGCTAATTCTGCCCTCTAATGGCTTGGTCTGAAACTTATCTTACAACTCCAATCAGATATTCCGATCTGGCGCTCCGGGGGGCCGTTAGCCAAGCGCCAGACTTTGTCTGGTGTCCCAACGGATGTGGATCCGGGCAGATCCATGAATCCGGGAACGAGCAGCCCATCGTAACATGCGGAAAGTGCAGTTTCAAGTTCTGCTTCAGACATCAGGTAAGGTGGCACGAGCAGCTCACCTGTGCCGAGTACGACTCGCTCGTCTCGGACCCGGAAAACTTCCGTAGCCGAATCGATATTCTTAACGAGGAAGCCGAAAAGCTGCGGCTAGCGGAGCAATTGGCGAGGCGCACCCAGGAGGAGGCGGATCGAAGGCTTGCGCAGAGCCTGATGGCGGCGGAGCAGCGCGAAGAAGCAGAACGGCAGGCACGGCGGGAGAGGGCCGAGAGGGAAAGGAGGGAAGAGGCCGAACGCCGCCGACTCCAGGCGGAACGCATAGCTATGCAACAACAGGCTGAAAAGATGCGAATGGAGGCGGTGCGGAAGAGGGACGAAGACGAGTTGAGCCGAATAACGGTAGAAAAAACGACGAAGCCGTGTCCCGGCTGTAAATGGCCAATCGAGAAGAACGCTGGATGGTAAGTCGTCGGCATACAAGGAGTTCCCCTGAGAACAGTGCTAACTTCGTCGCAGTTCCCACATGACATGTAAGTACTTCTCCTTCCTTTTCTTCTTGTGGTTTTCTTTGGCTTTTATCTTTTATCACCGAGACGTGTGAAATCCTCTCTGGTTCTGTCCGAGGTGAGATGCATACAGATTCTGTCACCAATCTACTACCTCGTCTGTACCATTCAGTCTTACCAGGTATTAATCTCTCGATCAGGTATCAAGTGTTACCATGAGTTCTGCTGGGGTTGCCTGGCTAGATACGGCACTCACAACCGTGGTTGTCGGGAACGACATTAGTGCGGCCCGTCGTCATTGCCCTGGGACTCCACAAGCTCTGGGTCTTTCAGCAGCCGGGCTCTTCTGTTTGCCCCAGATGCCGAAACCCCTCTGATCTGATTCTATCAGGTACGGTATGCAAATCCCAGTGGTGCTACGACTGTGGTGCAGACCACGAGATAATTCTCGAAAAGGGGAACGACTATCACTCACCGCGTTGCCCCTGGCATTCCAAGAACTTGCCTTCATATTCACCGTAATCACCTTAATGGGGCCTCAACGACTCCTTCGTCCCAATGGCGTTCGTGATCATCCGACACACAGTACTATTGCTGGGTATGAAGTGGGGTTGTCATATTAGCATTCAATTAGCTGGATATGTATTGAGAGGCTTGTCGATACACTGACATGACCTGGTGGCTTTACTTCAGCGTCAGAATATGGGAATGGGGGCAGGGGCCGGGGGAAGTTATTGAATTTATGGAACAAATGTATGGTATATGGTATCATTGGTACGAGAGCGGCTGATTTGGTTACTCCTTGAAGTATATTCACTACGATGCACGTACATACCCAAGCGCCATACATTCCATGAATCTAGCTATATTTATGCAAGTCTCAGTGCAGCGACTGAGAAATAGGATCATCAATGACACCATAACCAGAAACAGCGTGTCGAAAGTTGTAACCTGGGTCCAACTCCTGTCCTGTTAGGACGAAAGCGCGACTACATTGGCTAAAAAAAATATTAGATCTGGCCGCTTAGCTCTTGCATCTGTGCCACTTGGATTATTTTCCAGTCTTTATTTGGCTTGTTCGATTAGTCTTTACACGAGTCTTCCTATCACAGTTATCGATTTCATTATATCGACTATTAGAAGTCTCGTGATCCGCTCCAGGACGACATCGTTCTGTCTTCTCGTCACCTACCCCCACATTGAGCGAAAAAAGAAGACCAATCGGGTTCCTCCCCCGCCAGGTGCCTTCAGAATTCGAGGAGGTCACTATCATCGTGGCAACTCCTAATTTCTCTCACACTTGCTTTGATCTAAACGCTGGCAACTCGTTCTAGCAGCGCCTGCAGTATGCTAAGTTCTCTATGCAAAAAGTCAGATACGTGGGCCAGGGCAGGTTCTCGATGGCAACTCGCATAACACCGCACTTTGCCTGCCGTCTTCTGGGAATGTTTTCCCCATCAACAACCGGCCTCGTATCCCGCAAAGACGGTTATTGTCAGGTTATATGGTGCAACAGCGTGAAAGGCTAGAAGCAGTCCCGCAGGTAGGTGGCAATAGATTAGATTAATAACGCCTGCCCTCTCTAACATACGGGAGGAAACGGCTCTATATATACACCTACAACCCCTGTATAGCCCCTATCCAGAGGGTCCACCCCTAGCACGTGAGAGTTATTATGCTAAGGGGTTATCCAAAACCACGTTGCGGTGGTAAGCAAGGCAACGACTAAAGCTCGATAACCCTGACCCCCTTTCAAGGCCCCTTCAGCAGCTGAGTCGGAATCCGTATCAAAAGAACCCCCAGCAACGGAGGCGGAGTCGGCAGCATCACCGAGGGGACTGCCCGCCTGGCCCGTCACGCCCGTCCCGGAGTCGCTCGAATTGACGGGATATATGGGATCCAGAGCGATGAACCCGTTGGTGGGCACCCGGCTGTCCTCGACGCAGAACCCATCGGGGTCCGTCCACGTGGCGTCGACGGCGCGCCTCCAGACGAGCTCGGGTCGGTCGAGCATCTCAGCCGTGTAGAAGAAGCGGCAGTTGGCCGGCTCGTAGAGGAACTGGAAGGGGGTGCGCACGTCGGCCCTGCCGAACGCGTTCTTGCCGTTCACGGCACCGGCGTTGGCGGGGTCGGCGGCGCGCCGGATCGCGTAGCCCTCCGCGAGCGTCCCCAGCTGCCCCGCCGCGAGCTCCGCCTGCCGCTCCGCGGGCGCGAGGACCAGCGCCGCGGAGGCCGCCACCGCGATGTCCCGGAAGAAGAACACCTGCGCCCCCTCAACCCCGGCGATCGCCTGCATCGGGCCGGCCCTGGGGCTTCCGCCCACCGCCACGGTCTTTACGCCGGCCTCTAGTTTCATTAGGTACGAGAATATCGTGCATGTGGACCCGCAGGTGCCGTCTGTCAGGAGCACCACGTTCTCTGGTGCGAAGACGGCCAGCGGCGGGTTCGAGCGGTCACCGCTACCAGTCAGGTTGAAGTCGGTTCCGGGCATGTTCAGGGGCGTGTTCTGATAGGCCGTGAAGAGGTCGTCGTGCAGCGAGACCGGCCCGAGGATGTCCTCCACAGTCCTGAATGGTCGCCCTTCTGGGGTGAAAACGCCACGGGGAAGCACGTTACTGATGATGGAGCTCTGGGCCAAAGCCTGGACGGCGAGGAACTCGTCTTGGGTGGCTGGCACGGAATCCGCTGGTATGGCCTCTATTACGCGGGCAATATCGACAAGGCCGTCAGCCAAGCGTATGTTGTTTGCGCCATACTGCTCTATACCTGGGAATAGCTGAGAAACACGATTAGTACTAGTGCCTGATCGGGGATGACCTCGATAGTGGTGTGGCGAACCTGTGCGAAGAGTTCGAACCCGGCGATCACGAATCCACCGCCGTTCGCCGTGAGATCGATGACCAGCCGCTTCTTCTCAGCTCGTCTGCTCAGCTCCAGGAAAGACGCTACGACCTCCTGGAAGTTAGTCAGATACTCTAATCCTCCTACGCCATCGCCGGCAAAGGAAGAGACCGCCAGGACAGCAACGTCGTCGTAGTCGGTGCCGTCGAGGAAGTAGCCGGACGTCTCGTTGGCTCCGCTATCGCTAACCACAGGTCTAGGATACGCCGCAGGAGTGGCCATGCTCGTTGCCTTTGGGGCAGCCGATGTTGTTGCACTAGCTGAGTCGGGGTTGCAGAATCTGTCGTAGAAGTCCTCCCCGCTGTCGACCCCGTCAAAATCAACGCCGTCCCTGAGAACCGCGAAACTGGCTTCCGTCTTCTCTTCCCCGTTCTCGTAGGTGAAGGTGAAGCTCTCGCCCTGGTACGCCAGCGAGCCGGCCACGACTAATGTCGCCTTCGGGTTCGCGTACGTCGGGAACTGCGAGTTCCACTGCGAGTCGATGTCCTGGAAGCTGCTGAACTTCAGGCTCATGTCGCTCAGGAATTCCACGGCATCCCGGCCGTTGATCCGAGTAACGGCCACCGGTGGCGCGGTCGCATCCGGCGCAAACGCGGCTAGGAGATCGTCTGAGCGACCCACAGTCTAAGGTCGGGTGGCTCTACCGTACTCACCTCGATGATACAGCTTCGGCAGCTCCTTTCCATCTTTGGATACGGATATCAGGTCCGCGGCGAGATCGTTGCGGAAGCTAAACGCCTTGAAGACGTCTGGACGATACGAGAAATGGCCATCGTGCGCAGATACCACTGCTAGAAAGATCGCCAGCTGAAACTCGTACTCGCTCGCGTATCCACCGTCTACAGCGGTAGCCGAGATGTTGTCTAGCCGCGCCTGAATGTCCACCGGCGGTAACATATATGACGGCGGCGGGTCCTTTAACCAGGCGAGCGTGCTCTGCCACTCGACATACGCCTTCAGGCTTGTGACTAGCTGCGCCGCCGGCTCCGGTTTGTTCGGGACCGACTGGAGGCATTCAAAAGCAAGCGAAGCCGGAACGGTCGGGGTGGCTGGGCAACTAGTCAGCAATCGCATCTTCGCAGGGGTCTATTCAGGAGCGCCTCATACGGACCTAGCGGGCTGGCGGCGAGAAGGGAAGCTGTTACGGACGAGATCCGAGCACATGCCGTGGGATTGGCACTAGATCCGCCTGCTCGTTCTTGGGGAGAAGGCAAGCCGGACGCCGTTGCTAATAGACTCTGAAAGAACAACAACTTCACAAAGCTCCTCCAAAATGGCATAACGGATAGCGCAGCTATCCCACTGCCGACTTGTTCCATACCGGAACCTCAATGAAAGAAAAATGCAGCCTGGGCATTGGATATCGAGAACCGGCAGCCATCTTTCGCATAACGGGCCCGGGGGTCTTTAAAAGGGCGTCAAGACGTAAAGCAAGGCTTGCAAGGCTTCCAAAGGGGGAGCTGAAAATACTTGAAGCTCATCTGAAACGGACGGCCCCCAGGATGCGCCCTGGGGCGATCACACCTTACGGCGATTAGGATCGGTTTCTTCTCTTCCCCGAACATGCAACACCAACTTGGTGCTATTTAATTCACTTCTATACGACGGAAGGGAAAGTCGCCGGGGACAAGGGGGCTCTCCGCGCGTCGGTAGGGCTGCAAATGCTCGTTGCATGAAATATAGAGCGCCCTGCACCCTTGCTATTCTCACGCCCAGCTGGACGACCCCCTGAAGTGGTTTAGCTTCGCTTTGATCCCCACAAGACCTCAGCTCACCAATCCGAGTGGCTTTTTCTTCGACATTCGAGCAGGTAATTATTTATGCAGTTACGAGGTACAAACTCCCCAGCCTTCACTTGATATTCACTCGTAGCATCTCGCTTGTATAGTTGCTTGGGCTACCATTAAAATTATTGCTCCTATCTATGAAGGTTTCAAGGTGCTTTAAGCAAGCCCTCGTGCCTAACGACCCATGAGCCATCATTTGGGAATCCAGGGGTATCGCCCTGCGACCCTCGCCAGCCAGCCGCCATGTAGGCCACTGCACAGTCAACCGAGTCAGCATGAGTCCCTCAACTTTGTTTACATGATGATGCGTACCAGCATATAGGAAGCCAGCGTTTCCGGGCATGAAAGGCGGGGGCGTGCCGCCGTCGCCGCCTCTAACAGCAAATCCTAAACAGCATCATATCGTTAACGCATTTCCGCCATGGTGCGTTTGAGAGCACACTAACCTGCGTCGTCGAAGATCCAGTAGTTATACGCGGTCAGGTGGTAGATAGCCCGCTCGGGATTGCCGATCCTCGCCGAGTTGATAGCGAGAATTGGTCGTCCCCATCCACGGATCCTGGCATCTCCCCAGACGTCCCACACCTTATCGGCCGTCCGAAGGGCGACTTCGGGGTCGACGGCCGGGGTATCCGGAAGGATCCCCTGCATCATGATCAAGCTGCGAGGGTCGCCGGTGAGCTTGGGGTTCTCCCACCAGGAGCTGTTCAGGCCGTCGTAAACGGCGTAGAGCCCGTCGACCTGAGGCGGCAGAGCCAGGTTTTCGGCAACGGTTGTCCATTTCTGCGGCACGCGCTCATGGAGCTTCTCCTTCCATGCGCGTGCAACGTCCAGCCCGTAGCGCCAGTATGCGATCTGCAAAGAGGGGTGAGCAAGAACTTAACACGACTCGGAATTTCGTCCTCAGCACTCACTTCGTAAGCCAGATTGCGTGTCTCGGCCGGTGGAGTGTTTTCAGTCACCCCGTAAGATCTGCGATCTTTGTCAGCATCTCGTAGGAGCCACATAACGGCGAATGAACGAACGGTGGGCCAAGATCATATTTTCCGGTGGTCTCATTCTTCCACGCATAGGATGCCATGTAATCGGCGGTAGCTGACAACACGCGGTCCCAGCGCATCAGGGTTTCTCGTGTGGGTTTCGCTTGGTAAGCCAGTTCTGCAAGGTACATGGGATGTGGCTATGAGAGACGCGGTCAGAGACTGGGAATTTGTAAAGTATTTCGCGTCATCGAACTAACCTGTTGCCACAAGAGGAGGCCATTGATTCCACCAGGGGAGCTGCGGCCTGTGATCAATTCCGTCATCTTCGGCCATCTAAGCGGCTCTGTCAGCGTATGGTGGACTGCTATTGAAGACATTTTACCTTGCTCCTTCCCAGCCCATGGCTCTAGCTCTCGCAAGAGACGAAGGTAGCAGAGTCTCATACAGCTCTGGAAATATGGCGTCGAAGTACTTCTGTCGACCCCATGTGGCCCAATGTGCAGCATGCCATACGACCATCTCCATGTGAAATTTCCCTTGGACACTCTTAACCAATTATGGCGGAAAAGGGGCTATAAACGGGAAGTGCTTACCATACCACCCATTGTTCATGAGTCCACTCTCCTGAGGTGTCTGTCCCTTAGATGCGCTATTGACTCGCACGTGATATTGAGATTGCACGATGCGCCGCTGCAGTTCCGTCGCATTGGGGTTGGAAGAAGAAGTGAGGTCGACAAAACCCCCCTCAGACCAGTAATTTTTCCACCCAATGGGATTTCTCGCCTTTACAAGGAGAGGCAAGTCGGCCTGTTCCTTCTCGGGAGAAAAGCGCGCGGTAAAGCTAATGGTGGACGAGGGCCAGAAAACCTTCCAAGCGGGGGCCAAAGTGTACTGGTGGGCATTGATCTTATCGGAACCTTCTGGTTCATCTCGGGATAGTTTGAGCGGGGATGTCAGTGGCCATCGCAGGTTGACGAAGTAACTCGTCTCTTGCATTTCATGATAGATACGTGCGGACCCTGGGGACCATTCAGGGGCAATGGATGTTGTGTGGTTTAAGGGAAAATCGTAAACTCCTGCAAAGACTTCGTATTTGTACTTTGTGGTATGTATGGGAGGATAGGGGAAGTCCAATTCGACCTTGAGATCGCCCGAGCGGACGAGTTTTGATTCGATGTCGAAGGCCACCGCATCTGTTTCGAAGTCACCACGGGTTGTAACTTCCACGAGACGGCCATCCACTTTGAAGGTCGACTTGATAACACCGGTCCAGAGGTCGAGCTCTTGTCTAGGCTCCGTAATCTGAGAGGCCGCCAAGGTATCACCCCGATATTTCAGACCGATCCTGCCCAAATTGATTCGGTTCGGGTTGCCGATTAGCCACTGGGATATCTCCGGCAAGTCAGGATCGGGGATATCATAAGATACGTTTCTGCCGTGTGTCATCATGGGAACGCCCTGGTAATCGCTGATTTCCTCCCTATGCACACCATCGTCAGTCCGGTGATCAAGCGTCCCCCAAGCTAGTGTCCTTACCCATTAGTAGGCAAGGAATCGTTGTGCCATGCCCAAGTCGACATAGTATTGAAAGGAAGGTAAGTCTAGAGATTCAGTTAAGCAAACATTGTCAGAACGAATAGGGCAATGCCTTGCATGAAACATACCTGCATCCCTGTAATGTCGACGCTGAAGGCGAAGTTGCCGTTGCCAACCTGCAGAGGAGTCGTCTCATTGTCGATCAGGCGCGTTCGAACAATATTGTGCTGAGACACGATTCGGCGCCTTCGCAGTGGTGAGCGTCCAATTGTACGCTGCGATCATCTCAACTACTAACCTATCAATCTTCCCGAAAGCCAAGCTTGAACCGGTCAGGGCAAGCCAACACACGGTTCCCAAGCGCACCATTTTGTTGAAACGCCTCGATTTGCCTCGAACCCGTGGATTGGGACCATCTCAACTTCGTACCTACGCGGCATGCAATCATATATTTCTTCTATCAGTTCTCCACCGATGACATGGCCGGGCGTATCTAACCCGAATTTCCCCAGGGGTTCCCCTCATCGCTTAACTAATCTGACGGTTAGGGCTCTCTACGGCAGACTTCCCGACGCAATCGTGTCCCCCAAGAGCTGGGGTTCACCAGAGCCTACCCCATTGATCATCTTGGCGGACAGAGACATAGCCCGAATTCTCGTGTGCAGTGGGTCTCCGCTTCCGTCAATGGCAGGCGAGGTTTCACTTCGGCACGGTTCCGAAGCTACGGGTGCCAAGAAAACGTCTTCGTGGAGAGCTTATTTCTTTTCCCCGTGGGGTTTGGGGTTGCCCAGGTTCTCATTCCAAAGGCCGGGGCGATACCACCGAACTTAACGGACCACGATATAAACGAACGCCCGTCACCGAGTTTTTGAAAGAATACACGATGCACATGAATAGTCGCTATTAGGCCCCTACACCACCAGTCTGCTCAATGCCTTGTCAGTGTGATGTCACTACACTATGATACTGAGAAAACACCCCCGGGGCATACTGGTCGCCTTTCCGAGGAAGAACAAACAGCTAGTTCAGAACTTGGTGTGATAAGCTATCGGTTCTCCCTAGCTCAAAGAAACAAGTATCCTTAGCAGGCGATGCAGCCAGCGCTCTTATATTCTTCTGGTGGTGTATTCGCAATACGGGAGCGCTGGCAGATGTGAACGAACGGGTGTAGCCAGCTCAGGCCCTACAGCGATTGTAAATAATCTGCGCCATAACCGAAGTCTGGAATGTCCGTGGGGTACAAGCCACTTCAACGTCCTGGGACAGATCTCGCTTTGCAAAAAGCTCCTTTCTCTGAAGCTCTTGGCGTATTAGATGGAGCGATCAACGCCAGATGTTGTGTCGGGTCTCTAGTCTGATCTGGGGATAACCTGTAGACGACATTATCCTTGGACATCACAAGAGCACTGACGAGTAGTTATGACGCATGGGTCCGATCTTAGCAAGTTACTCGGCAGTATGAGTCGGATGTCCAGTCGGGTACTGTAGCTTGATTTAGCGGCAACGGCACACGCTAAGCAAGGCATGTGTCAGCGGAAATTGTGGTCCTGAAAGCGGCGGCGTCTGGTTCATGTACCATACAGCCTTGTCGCTCTCAATTGAACACGAACAAAATAATGATCTCAAACCTAAAGATACCCTGACGGGTACGGTCAAGAGGGTGCTCCATGATATTCGAAGCGAGTACCCGAGCCAGAGAGTGGCAATTAGAGGACGAGCCCAGGTAGTGATCAGGGCTGTGGCTTTATGACGGAAACCCAAAACCTAGTCATGGATTACCGTGCTAGACCTAGTAAGTGTGTTGATCCGATAGGCAAAGAGTCAATGTCCTGGCATGAAGGGAAGAATTAAGGCTAGGAGATGCTCAGTGCAAGAGACAGAAGGCGGGCATAAGTACCGTCCTAGTTGAACATGTTCCATGATCAGGGCTGTGCTGAAGAGTACTTATTTGCCACTACCTCTGAGTCGCACACTAGAACTGCCTGTTATGTAGCTAGGCTTGGTCGGGTCGCCACGGAGAACTTTAAAAGAGATGGAGAAGTCAAATGGCCTTGAGGGTCTATTTGCATGTGCCCAGGTATATTATGCATAAGCCTTCTTCTACCGAAGTAACCATGTTCGGGCGAATGAGAGAAGCGGTCGACAAGGGACTTGATACTGATACCGTCACCATGTAGCTACCAAGTGAAATGATTCATAGCCTCTATCTTCTATAGAATAGGTAAGTCGTCCCAAAGCGCCCACTTAGGACTGTTGGGCCTACCCATAACGGGTATCAAGATGGTGTATTGTTGATCTCCTTCAAAGCATGGTATCGCATCCTGCTAATTAACAGCCTATATACAGCGCTCGTTCCCAAGCCAACCAATCACCGCTTGTTTGACTTTTCGAACCTCTCAAGTCCCTTCTTTATCCGCCTGTCAATGGACTGCGCCGCCCTCTCTAAGGGGAGTCTGTCATCGATCTTCTTGACCGTTCTCTGGACCGGGGGCTCTATCCACTGCGCAATCCTCTGGGCCGGGATCGCGAAGTGCGAGATGTTGCGCTCCCACCGAGGTGCCCAAACGGCAGTATGGTGTGCAAGCCGCTCCTCGGCCCCGGGGAACATGAAGTAGAAGGGTGCGAAGCCAGCGACGCCGGCGGCGCCAAAGGTGGCGATCTCGGTTGGTCTGGCCTTGGGGATGCGGACAGGCATGGTGTGATCGTCCGTGGATCAGTGTTTCGAATGATGTGGAGACTTACGTCCGTCTCTCAGAGTTGCTGGGTCTGTTAGTTAGTCGAAAGGGAGAGGACCCGGCAACAAGGGGGGTTATCATACCGGATGGTTGAGATATCAGCGGTTTAGGTGGTGAATGATGCAGTTCTCGTAGATATATACTCTTGAAATGGTGGGTGGCGGATTGACTTGACACAGTTGAAGGAACGAGTCCCGTGCTGCTACAAAAAGGGAAGGATTCAGGATGCTTTATAGGGTCGGCGGTCCAGCCCACACTCGTTTCACTTCGTCCAGCAATACGTGTACGAAGCGGGGTAGGCCAATGGAAAACCAGACACTGTGTGCAACATTCTTATGCACCAATCATCAAGCTTGATTGAAGGGCGGCCTGGCAGATGTATCAAGTAGGTTGCCTGGCCTAGAGGGCAAATGCCCCAAATTCTAGATCTACACCTGGCGCAACTGACCAGGGGGGCAACCTAAAGTTAGGTTAGATCCGTTTTCACGAGAATACACAGAACTTCCACACCAGCAGTTTCGTGCGAGGGCCAGGAAGCACCTGGTAGACTGTCATTCGCCTGTTAGGGAATGAGACTTTGCTTGATACTTGTATACGGATGGTATGATTTGGGCGTCCTTTATGAATGAGGTTATACGGGCTTCATTTCCAAACATTCGACTTTCTCACCTGTCGCGTTCCCCATTTACTGATGGGTCCCGATACAGACAACTCCGGTCAGTTGTCTAATCCAGGGGGGTCTTACTGGACGCTAACCCCGCTTCCCCAGGAAATCGGTGGGTCGTTCCCGTACCCCAGAAGGTAGGAGTTACGTGTTACGTTAGATTTGACTCTCAACAGCGCGCTAATTGGTGGCTCCTGTCGGTCGCAACCGTCTGGTTACGCTATCAAGTAATTGCTATCATTAATCTTAATCCACCACACATTCGAATTGAACCCTAACAAAATTTGATAACAAGTCGTATCTTTCGGGGTGTAAGCACGCTATAAGTCCATGCCGGTAACAGTAAAAGCCAGGGGCCGGCTTTTGCTTAAGGCGGATTAGGTCGGAGTTTACATGTTACGTTAGGTTAGATTCCTAACAGCGCTAGTCGGTACTCCATATCTGTCGCAACCATGTCCAGATCCAGGTGTGACAGGTGCACATGTACAAGTCACATGGGTATATTTAGTTAGTTTCCTCTCCCAGGGGCACTTTTTGAGCAGGTAAAATCATATACAAATTTGTATGAGCTTAAACATTGCAGACGGGTTCTGCCGGTGCTTACCTTTATCGTCCGTTACCAGTTTTCTTTCTCGAACGATATTCATGAGGTCGCATACCATATAATTCTCTATACACGTCTGCATCCTAAACCAGGATGGAAAATAGTGGCCCAGTGGAGGTAACTAACTAAAAATACCCCTCTGACTTGGAGGTGCAACCTACATAAGAAATCAAAAGTTTGGGAACAAATCGCAAGGGTCCCCGCAATTAATGCCGAACTATTGAATGGGATGATCACAGTGGTGCGTTGACCATTCGATATTGACTACACAGCGATCTAACTGAGATTTTGACCGCCATGAACGTACTGCTCTTACCTTACAATTGCCCAACTGAAATCAGACCAATAATTATTGGATGAAGTGACCTATGCTTGACTAAGATACAGCTAACAATCCTTATTTCGTTTTTGCGTGCAGCGGGATGCTTGTTTCTGTTCAAAGCAACCAGCAAATCACCATCATGTGCCTTGATGTTAGGTGGGCATATGTCAGGTTTCACATGTTGGTGTCTTTTCGGTCTGTGCTTACCCTCTCAGTTGCCAAGGGCAGCTAAAAATGCAAATACCTGGGGGAGAATTCAGCATTTGGCATTGTTCTACGGCGGCACTCTAGGGCCGCTCTATAATCATGGCTTGGTATCAGCTGATTCGGTCGGGGCCGATGTTACAGTATACTCTAGCCCCCTCACATCACATTTCGAGCTCATCTCTGCTACACCCTGCGAGGGCGAGAAGGAGGCGCGATAATAGCCTCATGATTAGGACGACGTCTTACGCGTAACATAACACAAACGGATGATCCCCCAGCATGGCACCATATTAGCATCAAACCACCTTACATGCCATACCTGAGCTGTGCTGCATGCATATTTTCAGGTTAGGCGGCCACTTCCTGTATTCGTCGTACTTTACCATTCCCCCCGAATAATTTGTAAATGATGCCACCAACATTGCAAGGCCCGACGCCCCAATTCAAATTGAGCGTAAAGTAATGGATTGTTCGTTAATAATACCAATTGACGCGTTCCAGAGGCTACTGCGACCAGTCCACAACGCGAATTACGGCTCAGGTAGAAGGCGCCAAGTTGGGCGAAAGACGGGTACTTCATGTGCCAAGCACGGTCCTCTCCGGAGGTCAGAATAAGGGGTTGGTGTGCTGGTATCTCCTCAAAATCCATTCTTATACACCTATACTACCTACAGCCAAGTTGTAAGCTTGCCTCTTCAGGGCTCATTTTACTGATTGCATAACTACTCGTCTTTGGTTGATCCTTCGGCCTGCTAATATCCTCAACATCTATCCCGCAGTTGTGTGCTATGTGTGGCATGTTAAATGAGCGGCCTCTGAGCTCATGATATATTGGTTTGGATTCTTGGCTTTTCCTTAACAGTAGGGAGACCTGCTCGGATTCGTATACTAAGATGAGGTATACCATTATTGCCCCTTGAGTTCAAGGAGACATGATACCCGTCTCTGAAGTTCCAGGTATGCCTTAACCTTATGGCATCAGGCGAGACCAAATTTTACAGTCTCCTTTCTGCCTAGTCCATCGGCTTCACTACAGCCCTCGTCGCTCCCATAAAATTTCTCTCAACTTATCTAGTGCCTCTTGCTCATGCGACGCCATATCCAAATCATAAATGAAGTTCCATCTCCAAATCGATGGCCTGCTGGCGCCGAGGTCGTCTCACAATGTTGTAGGCTTTGAACACAGCCCCCATCTCATTCGCCAACGAGATATTGGCTAGATGGGTCCCGGGGATCATCGCGTCCTCGAAGGCCAGTTCGGCGCCAGAGCCTTGCCACGGCGTTATTGCATGGACAGCATCTCCTGAGAGGCAAACGCGTCCGTTGGCATAAGTGGGTGTCGATTTGTGTTCCCATTGAGAGTACCCGCGAAGACCAGATTGGTCAAATGCGAGCTGGAAACGAGCCAGTTTCAACTTCTGTTCGTGGAAAGCAAGGACATCAAGCCACCAATGGCACTGGAGGTGGTCGGAAAGAAGAATGAACCTCTATCACGCCATCGGCAATAGACAGAACCATCCTGGAAAGTAAGCTCAACGTCCTGATTGTCATAATGATGGTAATGAGCTCCCTGTCAGGGTGGAGGACACCCCTTGGCAATGGAGCGAGAAGCCCACGAAGCAGTAGTCGGTGAACATTCAGAGCCGAATTACTTTCCGCTAGGTCAAGGACGAGCGTCCCCGCTTCCGGCCCTGATCTCTAGGTCGACTGTCGATCAGGCTCCCAACGTAATTCGTCGAAGCACCCACCTATCAGGACTACGCGTGACGGGTTCATTGGAACCGCTCCGGCTTTATCAAGCATGCCCATCGAGGGTAAGTTCTGTTCCAAGGCCAGCGGAGAATTCCTCGCAAGTCCGACTGCAGCACCACGCTCCAAGAACCGGGGCGCAGACTCCAGTACGTGGGCATCGGCATGGGGAATGTGAACTAAAGCGTTCGCCAAAATGGCTCCAGCGAATCCGCCGCTAACAATATCGACGCGAATTCTATTTACCCCATGGGGGCTAGAGATGGACAGGGGATGCACTTCGTCTCTATGGAGGAAGATGATGATAATTGAGAAGGCAGCTACCTAGATGGACAGTCATTAATACAGGGCAAAACGAGAAGTGTCGTTAGCCAAATGCGATTCACAAGGGAATTCTATTTCAATCCTAAGCAGGTATCCAAGTATGTAAGGGGTAGGTAGTAGGGACGCTGCAGTGCAACTTGGGAAGGGGAGCCCATGTAATAACGTTGAATGTGTTCAGATGGCCTGGCCAACATATGTACCCTTGATGCGGCGCAGTCACAGCATACTTGTGCATGTAGATAAGACTGGTGATGCCAAGGTTACAACATCCTGCGTATGGTTTCAACGCGGTTGGTCCCAACCTCCTACTTCCTTATGAGATCCTTCCGCATCAGCGAGGAACCAGGGACGACAGTTCATCCTAGTACCAACTCGTTGAAGCTTGATCATCCGGCCAGAACATTCTGGTTCGGTCGCTGTGCGAAGCGCCCATCAGGTGCCGCACACTAAATGGCCTACAGGTCAACCGTCAGCAAACGTGTTTTGCATAAGCTGTCCAGCTTATGTGCCTAATCGGCGACTGGAGACCAGTTACTTGTCAAGTGAGGCGCCTGATACAACGTACGTTAGACTCAGACTCGCTTGCAAGTCATCGCCGCTTCATTGAACTAACCACCTAGTTACATTTCGCGGCTTGCCTCCCTAGGTATGAGGATCCGGGAGTAGGTAGTCATTTTCTGGCGATTCCCACGGCCACGAACTGCAAGAAATTGTAACCCTTGGGCGAACTGGTCTACCGCAACAGGAATAGACTGGGGCTTAACAGTATGAAGTGAGTTTCAATTCCAAACAGGAATTTTACAATTCCCCAACTATGGCCTAGAGTCCCTCGTGATCCAAGCTAGCATCCATGCACGCACTGACGGGCTGTTAGTCTGGTCAACCCGCATATCAAAGTATCAAGTGAGGTGCAAATATAAACCAGAGTTACGAAGCACAACCTAACGTCGGCCCCAAAACCGCTGACTCTGGCTGCATCCTCGCAGCGGTCAGACTTGAAAGGCTGGAACAAGACCGTGAAGCGGCAGGCTTCATCGGTCATGAGACCACTATCGGTATTCATACCGAGAGAGGTCAACCGACCAAGAGCAGTCCAACTAATGATAGAGGTACGCGTAAGGTGACGGCATGAAACAGAGTCTGTCCCTTGGCCAACATCTTTCTTGTAGATTTCTCTGACAAGCCGCTTTCCTATTCCAAAGCGTCCCCATGTCAAAGCGGTGGACATAGGCGCCCTGGGGATTTGCTAGTCCATTTTCACGCTGAAACCCCTAATACAGCACATAAGTCCACATGATCCTGGTTCAACGGGCTCTACTTCTTTCGCGAGAGCAATAGGGATAGCTCTAGGTCCTAGGGCTCTCCTCGACTGAGGTTCGGACCTGAGAACACCGCAAAGACTACCCCAGGCTGACGCTGCACTTACCACAGCCCCCATCCGCGGTATTGAAAAAAGAAAATTCAACTAAACATTACCGTAATTTCCAGTAAGGAATCGCCTTGGATATCCGACGAAGTTGCCGTTTTACAGATGCACAAGCTAGGAGGATGTTATGATTATTAAATATGTTATATCCACTATTAAGATAAACTGGAAGCCTGAATAACACTTGGATGCGAGAGATTGCCTCCGAGGGGCGTTGCTCGTGTGAATTAATACTATGGCATTTTCAGGGGGATATCCCCCTTAAGCCCCTTTGAACCTTCGTCATTCGGTTTGGCGGTGCTCTGACAGCTGTCAGACAGGTGACGTCCTCCACATTATCAGAAGCAAGCTCCTAAATCTAGTATGAGCAGAAAGGACCCCGCCGGTTGCCTATATATGCACTTAATTAGAGAGATTACGATACCTGCTGTGGGCAATATCGGTTACTTAGGTCGAATATGCAGTAGTTGAAGTAGCACATTTGTGCATTAGATGCTGCAGAAGTCTCACGGCATCAGGCTCCTATCTAGGAAAACTTCAACCTCCTTGAGTGTCGACAGTATTCCATTTGCGGCTATGAAATTCAAGGTGTGCAATGACTAGGATGGTCGTGAGAATAGTTCGCCTTCTGCACTCTATTATGCAATGTCGGGGGATCCTGGTGGAGCCTACCAGCAAACTAAAGTCTTCGGAGTAGCACACGTTGAGATCCGGTATCCAAAGAGGCAAGGTTGTTCGCTTAGTGTACGCGTGCAATGGACTCTTCGTATTCCCATGAGTTGAAAGTCGCCTTTGCAGCCATTCAGAGGGCTGCCAAGATCAGCCAATCCGTCCTTGCGCAAGTGGACCTGGGAGTCCTCGAGAAGGATGACCTGAGCCCCGTCACGATCGCAGATTTCGCGATCCAGGCGCTTCTGACAGCCACGTTTCACGCCGCGTTCCCAAACGACAAGTTCGTGGGCGAGGAGTCCGCGGCCGAGCTCCGAGAGAATCCTGCCTTGCTCGAGCGCGTCTGGAGCCACCTCCAGCAGGGCGCGGACGCCGGTGGGGACCCGGAGGCTAACGAGCTCTGCCGGAACCCCGAGTCGCCCGAGCAGGCGTGCGAAATGATTGACTGGTGCGGCTCTAGCGTCCCCGGAGGCGTTGGCACGGGTCGCGTCTGGGTCTTCGACCCCATCGACGGGACGCAGAACTTCGTGCGCGGCGAACTCTACGCCATAAACGTTGCCCTGCTCGAGGACGGGAAGCAGGTGCTCAGCGCCGTGGGATGCCCGAACCTGTCACCGGACGCTACGGCCCCCGTGATGGACAACTCGCTAGATTCCGAGGGCAGGGGCAGTATCGTCTTCGCCGTGCGCGGCTACGGCACCCACGTCCGACAGCTGACCGGCTCCCTCGACGAGGTCTCCGTACGGGCGATACCCAGGCATGCCGAAGAGGCGCCGGCACTCCGCTCCGTCACCTGCCTGAACACGCTAGCTTCGGGTCTGGAAGACGTTCACATAGCGGCAGCCGAGCGACTGCAAATGCGGTTTCCCGGCTCCAACCTCCTCCCATGGGTCATCCGCTACGTGGTTCTGGGGCTCGGGCTGGCCAACACAACGTTCTGGGTCTACACCACGCGGACGCGACTCGCGAAGCCGTGGGACCACGCCGGCGCGATGCTGCTCTTCGAGGAAGTCGGCGGCAAAATCACGGACGTCGACGGCAGGGACATAGACCTCACCGCCGGGAGGAAGATGGCGGCCAATTATGGCTTTGTCGCGGCGCCGAAGAACCTGCATGGGCTGGTGCTCCGGACTCTACAAGACGTGATTAGGCAAGACGGGAGGATCGAGCTGATTGGTTCTGGTGCTTAAGCGCACTGTATGTGTATGCTTATAGACGAGCTGTACGAATCTACCAGAACTGGCGCAAGACGGAATTATACCATAGACCGTTCGATCAACACCTATCATCGGACGAACGTTGCTCTCTCGATGAGCGGGTTGCACATTGAACAAGTAAGGTAGCCCGTATTGGTAGCCCGGCAAGCGGCAGCCCCTCGCTGCTCTAAAACTGTCCAACCTTTGGAGAGCTCACTTCTGAGCATCCGTCATGTCCCTTCCTTAACTCTGAGCAATCTCAATATTGAGACCATTGAATGTGGTCATGTTTCGTTGTTTCGTTACTCGATATACTGTCTCAACATGTGCTTTAGGCGCCAATGCCTTCTTCCTTCTCGATTTCTTCTTTGCTTGGAGACCACTTGTCCTGCAATTTCCGGTCCAGGGTCAGGCCGTAAACGTCCTTAGGCCACCACTCGCCCCAGCTCGTCAGGAAGATCTGCTCGGGATCCTGGGGGAAGTCATCCCGCGTGAATGCTCTCCGGAGGCTCTCGGCGCCTACAACAGTCAGTCAGCCATCCGCGCTTTTCCGTCCTCAGGGAGAAATGAATTCAGCTCGTACCTTCGGAAACGGTCTTGGCGTCCGGCATGCTCATATCAAGTTTCAAATCACTGTTCCTCCCTAGGCCCGTCTGGGGGATCCGGCCTGGCGAGACGGCAACGACTTGGCACGTATCCCGCAGCTGGCGCCGCCACCAGTGAGCGCTCAGGAGCTGGGCGAACTTGGTCGCGCCGTAGAGGGGCCATCCGGCCTTGGAATCGGCTTTCATGACGTCTTCGAGGGTGTCTACCATCAATTCATAAGTACGATGAACTGATACATTGACCTAAACTGGACTTACCAGGGTCTTTTACACTTCGAACGGCCCCTGAAGAGACGACAATGATCCGAGACCGGGACGCTTCTAGCTTCTCTCGGAGCAGATGCACTAGATAGTGCTGGGCTGATAATAGAGTTAGACCCCATCAGGTCGCTCGAGCGGCCAACAAGGTCACACTTACAAAGGTGGTTTACAAGGTAGGTCTCGGACCATTTCGACCCATGAGGGCCCGGGCCGTTGGCATCCTTGTACATGCCAGCGTTCAAGAACAGGTAGTCGATGTTGGTCTCGCCCAAGGCGTCGAGAGTCTGTTGTGCAAATGTCTTGACATTTTTCAGATCGGAGAGCTCCACCGGGAGAAGGGTCAAGCTATGCCTGGTGCTGTCGTACTTGAGCTCGTCCAAGGCCGCTCTGGTACGTTGCGTGTCCCTGGCGCCCAGGATGAGTCTGTACGGCTGGGTTTGGGCAAGAAGCTGCTTTACAACCTCAAATCCCTAGGAAGAAGTCAGGACTCTGGAGTTGCTCTTGGAAGGGGCTTTGAGACACTGGATAGGCATGGTACTCACGAGGCCGGACGAGGCACCAGTCGCTACGATGGTCTTCGCGATATTGGCCATGGCACAGGCTTCTCGACTACTAGGTAATTGGTATTATTTTGTTTTGTGACTGACTACATGAAATTGATGGAGATGAGCTCCTTCGTATACGTCGGAGAACGGCGTTAGCACAAGTCCCAAACTCCGGAACTGAACCAGCACCGCTTCTACAGCTTTTCCTTCTTGTGCAAATGTTGATTGATCAGCAGCTGAATCCTGAGGGGCCCCTCTTACATGTTGTACCCCCTCACAGGGGTTAGCACAGGTGTTTCCTTTCTGTATGTGTTCACAATGGTACCTGGAACCACAACGTCACAGGTGCTGTTGTTGCCTACCTGGGCTACACAATTGCCTCATGTAACATATCCATGTCCTAGGCATCAGGACTACCTATACATTCTACACAACAAGCGCATAACGGCCAACTGGGGCCAATCATAAAAGGTAAAAGAAAGATTGATGCCAAGAGTTCGAGACTTTGAGCTTGAAGTTCTACGATTTTCTAAAGCTATGAGGGACCATACCCCAATCGGCTAGCTGCAAGTACCTCGGCTTTTGGCCGATTGCTCCGTCACGACCAAATTTTCTGAAGTGAGAGCTTCAAAAGCAAATCGCCAACCACATACAGAACCCCCGCCAGATTTTCCCAAGTAATTCACCCTCTCCCCCCGTTGGATTCCCTCCTCTCTGCGGCGGCATCTCCTTCTTCTCTGTATTCTCTCTCTTCCCTTTCCATTCATCTTTACATACGACAATCGTAATGCAGCGCGCACTTTCATCCCGGGCGAGGGCCTCCGTCCTGTCCAATGCCGCTTCCGTTAAGTATCGAGCCGGTGCCGGTCTTTCGCAGCAGCTTCGATTTGCCCACAAGGTAAGCAGCTACCTAGAACCGATGTGCACGTTTCTAGTCTGTATGTCCTATGTCTGGCTTCAAGAATGCTAACGTACCCGGCTTTGTGCTGTAGGAGCTGAAGTTTGGTGTCGAGGGCAGAGCTGCTCTGCTCGCTGGTGTCGAGACACTCGCCAAGGCCGTTGCCACAACGCTCGGTCCTAAGGGACGGAATGTCCTGATCGAGTCGAGCTATGGCTCGCCAAAGATTACGAAGGGTATGTCCAGTGTTCATTCCAGGATCACTAACTCCAATTCCGGCACAATTACTAACGAGAAGTAGACGGTGTCACCGTCGCTAAGGCTATCAGCCTGCAAGACAAATTTGAGAACCTGGGTGCCAGATTAGTGCAAGACGTCGCATCAAAAACGAATGAGTCTGCTGGTGATGGTACTACTAGCGCTACCGTCCTTGCCCGAGCCATCTTCGCCGAGACTGTCAAGAACGTTGCTGCCGGCTGTAACCCCATGGACCTGCGACGCGGTACGCAAGCCGCTGTCGAAGCTGTTGTCGAGTACCTCCAGAAGAACAAGAGGGACATTACCACGAGCGAGGAGGTCGCCCAGGTCGCCACCATCAGTGCTAACGGAGACACCCACATTGGTAAGCTGATTGCCAGCGCTATGGAGAAGGTCGGCAAGGAGGGTGTTATCACAGTCAAGGAGGGTAAGACCCTGAACGATGAGTTGGAGGTCACCGAGGGTATGCGATTCGACCGAGGCTTCGTCTCGCCTTACTTCATCACCGACACCAAGTCGCAGAAGGTTGAGTTCGAGAAGCCCCTGATTCTGCTCTCTGAGAAGAAGATCTCTGCTGTCCAGGACATCATTCCCGCCCTTGAGGCGTCGACTCAACAGCGTCGACCTCTCGTCATCATTGCCGAAGATATTGATGGTGAGGCCTTGGCCGTCTGCATTCTCAACAAGCTCCGAGGCCAGCTCCAAGTCGCCGCCGTCAAGGCCCCCGGCTTCGGCGACAACCGGAAGTCCATCCTTGGCGACATCGCCGTCCTCACCAACGGTACCGTCTTCACGGATGAGCTCGACATCAAGCTGGAGAAGGCGACGCCCGACATGCTCGGCTCCACCGGTTCCATCACCATCACTAAGGAGGATACCATCATTCTTAACGGCGAGGGCAGCCGGGACGCCATCGCGCAGCGGTGCGAACAGATCCGGGGTGTCATGGCTGACCCTAGCACGTCCGACTACGAGAAGGAGAAGCTGCAAGAGCGGCTTGCTAAGCTCTCTGGTGGTGTTGCCGTTATCAAGGTCGGCGGCGCTTCCGAGGTCGAGGTCGGCGAGAAGAAGGATCGATTCGTCGACGCTCTGAACGCCACCCGCGCTGCCGTCGAGGAGGGTATCCTGCCCGGTGGTGGTACCGCTCTGCTCAAGGCCTCGAGCCAAGCGCTCAAGGACGTCAAGCCCACCAATTTCGACCAGCAGCTCGGTGTCAGCATCGTCAAGAATGCCATCACTCGCCCCGCACGGACCATTATCGAGAACGCCGGCATGGAGGGCTCTGTCATCGTTGGCAAGCTCATCGACGAGTACGGCAGCGACTTCAACAAGGGCTTCGACAGCGCCAAGGGCGAGTACGTGGACATGATCCAGGCCGGTATCCTCGACCCCCTTAAGGTCGTCCGGACTGGTCTGGTCGATGCCAGCGGTGTCGCATCGCTTCTGGGCACCACCGAGGTTGCCATCGTCGAGGCGCCCGAGGAGAAGCCCGCCGGCGGCATGGGCGGCGGCATGGGCGGCATGGGCGGAATGGGAGGCATGGGTATGATGTAAAATACGTACCCGTGAGAGGTTTAATGTTTTCTCTTGTATCAAAAGCGTGGGATATGGAGCATATCTGGCTTCGGTGTTATGATGGATGATGAATGTGGCCCGCTTGCATGTAACATATCTCTCCCCTCCCCTACCACCTACCACTTACTATCATGGTTCATGTTTGATACCAGGCGGCGTTGTATAACACTTGTATAAAATAGAGCTACCTACCTTACGTGCCTTAAGGTCAATGACAATACATAAATTCGCACTCGTCCGATCGCAATCTTGTCTTTACCATGGCTTATAGTCATTGCTGCCTCCGGAAATGTTTCTGGCTGATGTCCTCCTACATTTGGTTAGGGGGCACGTCTGACGGTTCCCTGGGGCTACACAGGAAGGCAACAAGAAAAGGGACAATGAACCACACATCTCACTCAGCCCAACCTTTATGGTCACGTGTCAATCCGGAGAGTAGGTAGCAAGCAACTGTACATACAAAGTGGCGTGTGCAGCATTGAGTACTTTAACTAGGAGCAACCCACGTACAAGATTGGTGAGCCCAATCTGCCCAGTTCTACCCGTTAACGCCGTAACAGCGGGAGGCTGTGATCGGACAAATCAGGCAGGGATAAAGCACTGATCTCGGGGCCAACAGGCGTACCAAAACACCACTAAAAGCACCACTAAGCCATTGTGTTACCAATGCCAAAATCCAGTATACATACAATGTCCAAAGTGTACTAGGTACCCATGTAAACTTGAGCTTTTGCTGCCGTCACCCCACCAAGGCTCTGAGAGAGGCTTTGCATTTCGACCAAGATAAAGCCCCACCCGACACTTGGAGCCCCCCCTCCATTTCCATCTCTCTCCCAAAGTGCGTAATAGCGCGGCCACACTAAAATAATAACCTTCTTTCTTTCCGCTCATCACCACCCACCCCCTTTTACCGCAAACTCAATAATCAGCAGGAAAGAAGTTGCAGAAACACACTCCTGTTCATGTTAGTTTTGGCCCTTCAACCCGATGAACCCGAACTTACTGGATCCCTAATCGCAGCTTTATCTACCACCATATCTGTATTCCTTTTTTGCTCTTTGACCCCGCTGATAGACCCACGTCGCAGTTGATTTCTGTTCTTCACTTTCGTTGCAGTCCAGCAGCAGCAGCAGCATATACCGCCACAATGGTAAGCCGTCAGTTTTAGGGAAGATTTTCAAGTTGTCTGCTAATGGTGTACATTTCCGCGTAGTCTCAATCAGGGTTCGTATCCAATACTCCTCCGTATAACTGCTATACATCACTCTTGCGCGCCTTTCGACCTTGTCCGCGCCCATAACTTTTCCCATCTTCGCCTGACCAAGAAAGAGTGCCATCGCGGCGGTCTTTGAAAGTGTTAGAGACGCCAAGCTGACGCTGCATGTCTCGTCAGAGCCACCGTCTCGCAGGAGTGCATAACTGCCTTCAACGACCTCAAGCTTGCGAAGAAGTACAAGTACATCATCTTCAAGCTGTCGGACGACAACCGGGAGATCGTCGTCGAGGAGGCCTCCCCGGACAAGGAATGGGAGAACTTCCGTGAGAAGCTCATGAACGCTACCACCAAGAGCAAGACTGTAAGCATCTCTACACACCGCTTGCGCCAGCCAGGGTGCGGGTACGGGATCCACCACCGTCACTCAGTCTAACCAACCCTCGTACACCAGGGTTCCGTAGGCAAGGGTCCCAGATACGCCGTCTACGACTTCGAGTATGCACTGGCCAGCGGAGAGGGTTCACGGTTGGTAGACGTCGCTAACATAAGAAGACGTCGGCGCAATACTGATAACGTACAGAAACAAGATCACCTTCATCGCCTGGTCGCCTGATGATGCTGGCGTCATGGTCTGTAATTTCCTGTATCCGCTCGCCAACAGCGTCCAACAACCTGGCTAACCCACGAGCAGGCCAAAATGGTCTACGCCTCCTCCAAGGAGGCCCTCAAGAGATCCCTCAACGGGATCGCCACTGAACTGCAGGCCAACGACCAGGACGATATCGAATACGACACAGTACTGAAGGTGGTGAGCAAGGGCCTGGCCGGTTAAACCCGTCAACCTGCCGCCACGTCCAAGAGGGAGTCCGCGAGAGTGAGGGTTGGAGAGCAGCGGAAGGGGGTCGTTGTGATGCTAGATCAGCAGGAGGCCCGAGCTGTTGAGGTCACGACGCTTTACGAAAACTGCCAAGGCCAACGAGCGGTGGGCGCTCTTCTAGTCAAAATGAAGAATGGGGGAGGGTAGTTTGGTCGCTTTGCTTAGAGAGACGTGACATGGATTTCCCGATTTAATGTTAGCCAGGGGTACACACTCCTGATACTGCACGCTACACCGCACACACTAAAAATCATAGGAATGTAGAGAGCATTCCCTGCCGTACCGCCCCCTTCAGTCGATGTCCCCTCTTTTGCGCTATTCATTCTCACGGCTGTTGCTTTTTACGCATTAGAGCGGGTGACTCGATTTCGTGATCTATTCGTTACAATCGTTACGTATTCGGCGTCTGTGCCAACAAAACACTATGGCTTTCTTCACTATCACGGCGGCGCCACAGCCGTCACCGCTTCGCCTTCCAGGCCGCCTGGAAGGTCTCTGACAGCTCCCCGGCCAACCTCTCGTCCCGCACCCGCTGCAACAGGAACCCCCTGAGATCGTCCCAGAACACGGGCGTACCCAGGACATCGGCACCGCTGGGCCCACCCTGTGCGACCACCTCGGCCGTCTTGTCGTCCGTGTTATCATCAGCACCGCCACCAGCAGCAGGAGAAGCAGCAGTATTCGTCGCAGCCGTAGCGGCACCACCACCCCCCATGACCATGACCGAGAGCTCGACGGCCATCTCGCCGTCCCCGGCGGCACCGAGGAGATCCCCGAGCACCTTGGTGTCGGACACAGGCCGCCGCTTGTGCAGCAGCTTCAGCCGGTCCGCGGGGATCCCCGTCGCGGCCGCCACGGCCGCCTTGACGTCGAGCAGCGGTGTGCCGCGCGTCTGCGCCCCCGGCAGTCGCAGCGCCGCGTCCGGGGGGAAGGCCGGGTGGTTCCGCTGCAGCGGGCGCACCGACACGGCCACGGCGGGCTCCTGGCCCGGCGCCGCGGGCGCCGCGGCGGAGCGCCGCTTGCTCATCGGTCGGGGCATCTTGGGGAGCGTGTACTGTTTGGTGCGTGATGCGCATGTTAGCTAAGGGACCTGACATCCTAGCTTATCAGACAGGGGTGCGCACGTAAAGGGAAAATGGGAATTGGAAGGGCAAATGGGGAAGGGGGGTGGCGAGACGTACGGCGCTTCGTGCCGGGTAGCTCCTCGGATCCTCGACGTGATCCGGGGAGAGCTTCACGGGACGCGAGTCCAGTATCGCGAGGAAGGACTGCGCGAAGCTGACTTCCGTCATCTTGTCTCCTGCGGGCTTTCTCTGCTGGTAGGTAGTCCGAGCGCCGACGGTGGAGGAGGGTAGAGTAAGATAGCGGAATGCGGATTTCTTTTGCGATTGTTGCGTACAAAGTGTGAGGTGTGTCTGTTCTTCTGCACTGTTCCAAAGTCCGTGACGGTTTTTGTCCCGCATCGCAGATCAACTAGTACGTACAGCAGCGCCACAGACATCCCACCTTTTGTGGCTGGTGCTCATGGCTTGTTCAAATATCGTTACTATGGTACTTCGTAGAGCCACGATCTCCTTCAGGAAGGAAGGGACCAAGAGTGGGGCCGATTCCACTATCAGCTTATCGCGACCAAAAAAAAGTTCGAGACGGGCGGGACCCTATTTTATTTTCGTTATCGCTGAAGTCGACTCTGCGAAGGGCACTGCCATCTACCTGCTTTCTTACCCACCCATCAAACACCAGCTTTCTCGACTGCAGAGCCCGTCAACCTTCAACCGGAAGCAAGATGGGTGTCGGTCGCCGCATGAAGAAGCAGGGACCGCCTGAGCCCCTTTCGGAAGAACATTTTGCGAAGCTCAAGCGCAAGGCCGGCCTGCCCGTCGACGACGTTCCTGCTGAGCAAGCGCCGGGCAAGAAGAGGCGGAGGCGTAGCTCCCAGGCTGTTGCTGCTGCCGCGCCCAAGGCGAGCGGCGCGGCTGCAGGGAAGGCGAAGACGGGCGGCGGCGCCAAGGCGGCGAACGGGAAACCCAATGGCGCAAAGGCCGCGTCTAGCAGCTCGAGATCGACATCCAAGTCTCGGAGACCTGAGCCGGAACCGGAGTCCGACGATGACGAGGACATGAGCGACGGTCTCGGGGAAGGCTTCGGGGACTCCGATATGGAGGACGAGTTCTCTGGTCTCGAGGAGGGCGGGAGCGAGGGAGAACTCGGTGACGACTTCCTGGGCTCGGGTGGCTCCGTGTATGATTCGGACAGCGGCGCGCAGCAGAGGGCCATGTTCTCTGAAGACGAAGATGACTCCGACGCCGAGGAAAAGCTGACAGCCGCGAATATTGCCGGCCTAAGCAGGAAGCTCGACGAGCAGCGGGCGCGGGAGGAGGCGGAAGCTCAGGCCGAGCTCGAGGAGGCCGCGTTACAGACCAACATCGACGTCGACCGGCCGCACGTCCTGGCGGACGAGGAGGAGGACCTGGCGCTCAAGACGAAGGGCCTGTTGGCCCCGGACCTGCAGCTGCTGCGTAACCGGATCAACGAGACGATACGGGTGCTCGACGACTTCAAGCTGGCCGAGGAGGGGACGTCGAGGGCCGACTACACCAACCAGTTATTAAAGGATATATGCGCTTACTACGGGTACTCGGAGTTCCTTGCCGGGAAGCTCCTCAACCTCTTCCCGCCGAAAGAGGCCTTCGCCTTCTTCGAGGCCAACGAGACCGCGAGGCCTGTTGTTATCCGGACAAACACGCTGCGGACGCATCGCAGAGATCTAGCTCAGGCACTCATAAACCGTACGTCGTCCTTGGTGTTATTGCTCGCCAGCTTCTTTTACCCTTGCATCCTGAAATCCAGCTATCGCTGGTTTTGTGGAATGCTCTTCCTTAAAGCACGTGCCAAAGTTTTATTCGAAGAGGGAATTGCTAACTCGAGATGTCACAGGTGGAGTTGTCCTGGAACCGGTAGGCAAATGGTCCAAGGTTGGACTTCAGGTTTTCGAATCACAAGTCCCGCTAGGAGCGACGCCTGAATATCTCGCCGGGTTTTACATCATACAGGCAGCGTCTTCTTTCCTTCCCGTCATGGCCCTGTCTCCGCAAGAGGGCGAGCGTGTGCTCGATATGGCTTCCGCTCCCGGAGGAAAGACCACGCACATGGCCGCACTCATGAGGAATAAAGGGTGTATATTCGCCAACGATCCCTCCAAGACACGTAGTAAAGGCCTTATCGGAAACGTCCACAGACTAGGTTGCAGGAACGTCATTGTCTGCAATTACGATGCTCGAGCGTTCCCGAAAGTCATCGGTGGTTTTGATCGAGTTCTGCTGGATGCTCCGTGCTCAGGTACCGGTGTCATCGCTAAGGACGCGTCTGTCAAGACAAATAAGACCGAGAAGGACTTCATAGTCCTGCCGCACACGCAGAAGCAGCTGCTCCTTGCCGCCATTGACTCTGTCAACCACGCCAGCAAGACTGGTGGGTTCCTCGTCTACTCTACGTGTAGTGTCACAGTCGAGGAGAACGAGCAGGTGGTCCAGTATGCCCTGAACAAGAGGCCGAACGTCAAGCTCGTATCTACCGACCTCCCCTTCGGCAAAGAGGGCTTCACGAGCTTCATGGGTAAGAAATTCGACCCGAGCATGCGCTTGACGAGGAGATACTACCCCCATACGTGAGTCGCCCCTAAGGACAAATCTCGTTCGTTTCTCTAGGCACTTGAACATGCGTCTTAACCTACCATATCTTATCCTCGGGTTCCGTCAGAAGGATGTTACTAACTTAAGAACCCAGTTATAATGTCGACGGTTTCTTCGTCGCCAAGTTCCAGAAGATCGGCCCGACGCCAGCCAACCTTGTGAAGGACAAGGTCGAGCAGTCGCACGCGCCGAAGGAAGAAGAGGTCGTCGACAAGACACCGATCGCGGCCGACGAGAAGGTCCCCGGGCAGGAGAGCGACGACTTCGGCGGCTTCGACGATGAAGAGGACGAGCAGTACATGGAGAAGGCGAGGCGCAACGCTATGAGGAGACGCGGTCTGGATCCCAGGGCGCTGGACAAGAGCAAGACTGCTAACGGGAAGACTGACGGCAAGACGAGCGGCAAGGCTACTGAGAAAACGAATGATAAGACTGCTGAGAAGGCGAACGGGGAGGTCGGTGAGAAGTCGAATGGCAAAGTCAGCGAGAAGACAAACGGCAAGGTCAAGAGTAAGAAAAAGGCATAGGCGGGTGGTTGGTTGAAGCTTAGTAATTTCGGACCGGTGTCGAGGCCCAGGAAGCCGGCCTCCTTTATATTCTGCGTTCTTCCCAAAGAACTAGGTCCTCGCGAAGTGGCCATGCGAGGGATATTCAATCTTGCGTGGCATTTACGGCAACTCAATGCAAAAACCTGGAACCCGTGAAACCGCACTTCCTACATTGAGAATTAGTAACGCGAGTCTCCTCTTTCTTCTCCAATTCAGGGGCTCCGCGTCCCATATGCCTTGTTGGAGTTCGAGCAAAGGGGACATGGCAATGCTGCCATTTTCGCTGACTCTCAGCGGTTATCAGGGGCTAGCCAGGATTCACCTATACGACAGTAGCAATCGGGGCACTGTTAGTACGCGGCAGGATTACACAGTCTCCATTGCTCCATCAGGAAAGCACATTCGAGGAAGGGGATAATACGTAAACCCAAAGACAGCACCTACTACCCATAGTTCGAGTAATCGAAACTTGCCTACCCGTGCCGATGTCCTTACCTTGCTAAACACTCGTTAAGCAGCTATAATAGAGACCATAGAGCAAAATCCGATTATCCCTAGGCCAACCAACCAACCCCACCAACCAATACGCGTATTTATCTCCCGATGTTTCAACCCACTAGTCACCAGCAAGAAGATAGCGGCATCGGTAACGATACCACCGCCGGGACGGTGAAGTCCGCTAGGGACTAGGTGACGCCCCGACCGTACTCCATCGGCCGGCGGCCGTCCTTCGGCGAGTGGCTCAGGCTCGCCGCCCCGGACCTCCTTTCGCTGCTCGTCCTCGGCGCCCTCGCCATCGCCATCGCCACGCGACCGCCGGCTAGGACGCACCTCTTCCCCGTCATCCCAGGGCACGTCCCCGATCTCCAGTACGCGTACCTCTACCGCGACCGCATCATCCCCAACTGGGCGACCGGCCTCATCGCCGTCGGCGTCCCCGCCGCCGTGATCCTGCTGCTCCAGATACGCATCCGCAGCTTCTGGGACGCGCACGGCGCGCTGCTCGGCCTCGCCACCGCTCTGCTCTGCGCCTCGACCTCCCAGGTGACGCTCAAGTGGATCTGCGGCGGCCTGCGCCCCCACTTCTACGACCGCTGCCGGCCGGGTCCCTCGGCCCTCTCCCCGCAGCAGCAGGCGGGCACGGGCTACGGCAGCGTCATGCACACGACGGCTGCGTGCACGCGGCGGGCGGGCCTCGAGGGGGACGCCGTGGCCAGCTTCCCCAGCGGGCACGCGGCGGCGCTGTGGGTGGCCATGGGGTTCCTGGCGCTGTACCTCAACGCGAAGCTCAAGGCGCTCGGCGGCGCCCGGCAGGCGCCCGCCTGGAAGCTCGCGGCGCTGCTGGCGCCGCCCCTCGCCGCGTACCTCGTGTGCGCCTCGCTCGTCGCCGACCACTCGCACCACGCCCGCGACCTCGTCGCCGGCGCGCTGCTGGGGCGCCGCCTGCGCCCTCGCCGCCTACCGCATGCGCTACGCCCGCCTCTGGGACCAGCGCTACAACCACGTCCCCCTGAACCTGCTGGCCGCGTACCGCTACGACGACACCTGGGACCGCATGGCGCTCTCGAGGGCGGAGTGGGGGGGGGGGGGGGGGGGTGGGGGGGGCGGCAGACCCGAGTGTGGTTCGATATGGTACGGTATCTAACGGGGCTGGTCGGGTGGGGCGCTTGGAATCCGCCTTTGCGTGCAACTTACATAGCCTTAATCAACAATGTCTTATTATGGTTCTTCCAGCTGGATCCCTAATGGCTGATCAGTCGTAGGATTCACGAGGCTATGGCCGGGCTCTTTGCGCTATGCAGTCTAGACCCCCCCCCCCCCCCCCCTTTTCAACAAGAAAAGGGGGTCTGGAGAGTATTGTGTTTTCCGCGAAGAGAGGAACAGATATACTTCAGCTTCTGGTGACGAGATCTATAGACATACAACGGATCCGTCGGTCCCCACTAAATAACTCTCTGCCGTCAGGTCTGTGGTTCCCCGTTTCGTCGTCCCGTATTTGAGAATTCCATTGTTTGACACCGGGCATACTAGTTTCGCCGCGCCAGCCTTCAATCTTTGTGTTACGGACGAGGAATGATAAAATCGTAGTTACCTGTAGAAAGGGCATGTGATTGTCTGATTGCTAAGAGCCGAACCCTTTGATTTATTATGTCATGCTTTTTCCCTTTACTTTTTTTTTTCTTGTAGAAATTGTTTTTAGCAAGATAAATATTGCATGAAGTGTGGTCATAGGGTCCACAAGTAACGCCGCAAGTACCCCTAGATTTTGTACATATATAGCCTTTGGATTCGGGACCGCCCGTTTTTGTAACAACAAAAGTATAAATGTCAGAGAAGAGTCGGGGCATTACGGTTATGAAAGGGCAATCAAGAGAGCTGACGTCCCCCGAAGTCCTTTGCTCGTGTCGAATTTACATATTCCTAACAAGAGGTGATCATACGGGCTTTGAAGTTGAGTATATTTTCAAGTGGATGCTTCACATCCCGCGCCGCTGTTCCCCACCGTCGAGTTCCGGTTGTAAAGAAATGGTTGGGCCGGCTATACAGGCCTCGGGGGGGTTATATTTTGTTAGTTACCTCCACCGCCCCGCAGGATTCCCTAAACGGCTAGTATGTATATTCCCCTACACCGGAAGCAAAAATACCTGCATGACTTTTGTTTGCTATTTCTCAGAGTCCTTAATGCAGCGCTTCATCCTTTCCCACTTACGAAGGCGTTTGGCAGCTTTAAGCGACGGCCACAAAAGCAGACGGCGTTATTTCTTGATATTGGCAAGTTGGGCTCTAATAGTTATTGGGATAACGCGCAAGTGGCTTAATTGTGGCAATATCGCGTTAGGTATCATGAAATAGTACAGGGGTACAGCTGACGATATTTGCTGTTGGTAATGATGTTTCCCGATGTTAATTCCCACACAAACTGTTATGTAGAGACAAAACCGTAACTGTATTTGGGGAATAGTATGCGGTAGAGGTAACTACTAACGAAATATACCCCTGCGACCAGGTATTCCGATCCGAATATAATGTCTCTCAACAACGAGATCTTTCATCAATCACCCCCTCGAGCGAAGGCCTACCCTCGCTCGTGTAACCTGCTCTCCCTTGGTGGTGTAGTTGGTTATCGCGTTCGGCTGTAATTGTCATATCTTGCCACCGAAATGTCGCCGGTTCGATTCCGGCCCGAGGGAGCACTTTCCTTTTGCAGTTTTCTGCAAACTTCTTTCCCCGTAGCAGTACGGATTGCAATGTGGTCAGAGGCATGTGGTCGGGCCTCCGAAATTTCATTTTGGCAAGTGCGACAATTAATTTATTAGCGTTCCCAAGAGTCTTGGGAGCTGGGACGGAGAGTTTCTGAGCTCCTGATTATTGCGGTTGAGCTTATGCCGTCTGTTTACTTGGTGTAAAGGCAAAACGTTTCTCTACGCACAACAGTTCTTGTATTTTGTTTAGGACTCCGGGCTTGTTGTGTCTGTAGTTCTGTCGCATTCCGCTTTTCCTCGGCATATCTCCGCAATGGGGTTAGCCTGCACTGGAACATCGCCTTCAGAAACATTTTCTGCGCATTCAGATCGATACACACTTGGGTCAAGGTCGGACATTGCGGCTCGACTGATCAACAACGCATGTGCATTTGTACCAAACACGTTCCAGATTTACATAAATTATATGATATAGCCGAACAGCGAGCACCTGATCAACCTGTCTAGGGAGAGGGATACCTTTTTAAGGTGTCGTGTTTACGTGTCTATAAAACCGCCGTCCGCGTGCTAGATGATATCCTAGCATCAATGGCCTTGCGATACTCGACGCGTGACGGCTCTCTTGGGAACCCCCATCGATGGCTGCTCGAGTGCATTTTCTCGAGCCATGACCTCAGCTGCTGTTGGTACACGGGCCACTCAGCGGCTGAATCTCAGCTCCGTCGGCATCAAGAGTTAGTCGAAGCTTACTGGACGGGAAACTAGGGGACTAACCGCCTTGGCGAAGACATGACTTGATTCTCTTCGTTCATATTTCCTCGATCAAGCTCAAGGCAGCACCCAGTCTTCTCCCTGGCACGATGCGTTCATCTCGTCCACGAAAGCCGCGACGCGCTCCATTATCCATCCGGAAGAGACGCGCTCAGAGGCGGGATCCTGTTGTTGGTGCTCATGCCCGAGCTTGATGGCCTTGGACGTCCTGCAGGTTCGGCCGGTTAACGAGAATTGGACGCAACCGGACTGGTTTTCACAGACGCTGCGACAGTCCGCGAGCGTGCCGGTTTCGGAGTTCTGCGTGTCGGCCGATAAGTTGTCCCAGTCCGCAATCTCGGACCGGATCTTCGGAAGCACGAAATAACGGAAGATATCACCATGTCGTAGGAGAGTGCCCGCGTTCTAATGCCGCCGAGTTGGTCAGTTAAAATCATCAACGCTGGTGGCAGAAAATTGCTCACTTCTTTCCTCCATTTCCGCTCGAACTCGTCGTATTGAGAAACCTCTGGAGGGGTTAGGTGATGATAGGAGGTGGCGTAGTAGCACCAGGGATGGACGGCATCGTTCGCAAACGTGGAATTAAAGTCGAGCTCGGAGACAACATCGCCCAGGAGGGTAGGCCAAGACCACGTCAGCTCTACTCCAGCGTCCAACATGGCCTTACCGAGCACGCAGTCCCCGGCCCAGTGCTGTCCTGTGAAGTCGTCGTAGAACTTGAGGTTCGCCGCCCGGTGCTCGACGAGTGCTTTCATCGCCGGGTTCGAGATAACGATGCCGGAACCCCCGTAGGCAAACACCACATCCCCTATCCGCATTTGCTGGCCCAGGTAAAGCGGCTTTGAGGCGTCCATCGTCGACAGCCATGCTAACATGTTTTTCCAGATGATAAACGTGTCGCATTCCATAAAAATGAACCACTTAGCCTCCGGCCGTTGGTGGTATGCCTTGTCCGCCAGCGGAAGGAACTTCCATTTATCCAGCTTCCAGCCCGGGGTGTCGCGCCCCGAGGCGGTGTTTTGCGCATTGGCCCATTTGGCCTGTTCATCAGCCGAGAAAGCATCCCTGCCTTGCTCTTGAAGCCGACGGTAGTATTCGAAATCTTGATGGCTAGCTATCACCTGGGGGTCCACCTCGTCAAGGGCATTAGAGACATGATGGCCGGAGATATCCCCTTCCAGATCGGACCAGATCCCATAATGCGGGATACAGTCGAGTGTAGTTCTCAAGTGCACCGGAAGCTTTTCGGACGCCTCGTTCGCCCCGGTCTTTAGAATGACGAACACATCATCTAACCCTTCGAGTGAGGCACAGGGCAAATCTGTCGCTTCCTCATTCCGTGAGGCCCAGTATTCCCACTCATTTGGAAATTGGACAACACTGAGACCCCTGCGTAGCCCTATGAAGTAAAAGCTCACGAAGAGGCCGAGAGAGAGTATCAGGCGCTTTCGCGGCCACGGTGAAGCAGAAAGCATTCTGTACAAGCGTTCGAAGCCGATGATGCAGAGGTAGAATCAGAGTTGGACAAAATGAATTAGATACGAGCGATGAACAAGGCCAGCTTGAAACTCATCGAAAGGAGCCTGCTTACGGCTGCTATAGAAGTTGAGATGCTCACGTTATCCTAGGGGAAAGGGGCTCTAGGGAACGGGGGCGAAACATGGTGGCTGCAGCCTTCGTCTCCGCATCCCAGGCTACATATTCTTCTTATGCACAGCTTGTTGGCACCGGAGCCAACAGCAATCCGATGCATTTTTACATAGCATTCAAGAGACAGAGGGGGTCAAAGGAGAGAGTACCATGGGAGGGTTGTACGCGCAATATATCAGGATCAGCGGCGAGGATCCTCCAAAAAAGACCATTCAGGAAGCATTTTAATCACTAATTACTAGGGGTTCCCGGTTTTGTGGTTAGAATCCTTGTAATGAGCCCCATAAACGGCCGGGAACCTCGACTTCTCACTGTCAAGCTACGCGCGGCTCGGGCAAACCGGAGCACATCAGAGCGGCATGGCCCAAATGCATACCGGTGGCCAATCGCCTTCCAAGTCCACGTTTCACCCAATCGACTGGTGAATAGAGAGGTGCAAAGAGATGTCGCACGAGCGCAAGAAGTTCTTATCGACGTCACCGTATACCTAACATAGGTTGGATACCACTGAGTTCATACTGTAAAATCGATATTTTAAGCCATTCCATGCCAACATCTAACCATTCATCTGTCATGCCGCAGTTTCGTCCATTTAACGTAAATGTATTGGCCATATGCAGTATGCCGAACACCCGAAGATCGTCACTACCCTCAGATCCACTGCGCCATCCGGGCCGAGTTTGTGAAGCTGATTATTGCTCGCAGTCGCAGCTACCTGAAGCGAGAGATCGTTATGACGAAGAGTCGTCCGGGTAAGGCATGGCTAATTCGGGGGAGGCGTGCGAGTGGGGCGTCAGTCAGACTTCGCAATCCTTTGGGGCTGTACGTCCGCGCACAGCCTCGGGGAGCTCAGAATACCGGCGGGCTATCTCTAGCAAACGCCAGAAGTCGCACGAGGCGCTACATGTCTCATCGTCGGAGATCTGATTCCAGATGGCGGCACCCGTACTCTAAGCCTTTCTGCCGACACCGTCGATCTCGTCTTCGCGGAGTTAGAGTGCCACGTGCTCTAATATCAACATTTTGGGAGTCCAAGCCTCGTCGACAGCCTCAGCATCCCAGGGAAGCCGTACATACCTGAAGGCAGAGCGGCACTTCACCAGTGGCTGCAATGCGTCGCAACCAACTGACCGGCTGTCACTTATTTACCCCTTCCATCCGGCTCAACCGACGCCGCCGTCGCCTCGACGCGAGCGTACGCCGGACTAGGGGCCGCGGCTTTGGGTCCCCTGCGTCGGACGGGAGGCGAGTCATGGAAGTGCTGGTGCTGGTTTGATACGAGGGTGCGCCCTTGTAGGGGAGAAGGCCGGGTGTCCGCGTCGTCGAGCGGCGTTCGCCGAGCACGATGGCGGGAGCTAGAGCAGCCTAGTAGGTAGGAAGGTAGGTGGATAGGTAGCGGTGCTCTGCTTGGCTGACGACAGATCGATATAGCAACTAGAACCTTCCGGCATCGCTGTCTTCCTTTCCTTTGACGAGAGCTACAGGATGAGTGTGAATCTGTCTAGACGGGGCCGCGATCCGATGTACTATAATATGGCGGATCGCAGCTACTGCCTAGCTGGTAATGACGTACATACAGTGAACAGAAGAATGAAAAGTGCTTACGACGCCGTCTCGTGCAGTCCCCCATACGACATAAAATACTACAAAATGATCCCAGCCTTCGTAACATTGTATACCGACCTCGGCGGCATCGGGTAGCCCGGGTCAGGCCCTCCTAAGCTTCCCAGCTCACATTACTCATGTCCCTGCGGAGGAGAGGCCCGCCGGGTCGCCACCAAGAAAACATATCCACCTGTCTGCCCAGTCGGCATCCCACCCCGACTAAGCATCGCAAGAGCGCCTGCACCTTCGTGCAAGGCACGCGAGGCGGCGGTAGCTTTGCGTCGCAAGCGCGCTCGTCTGTCCCGACGAACCCGGTCTGAGCCCCCGACTCGTGTTCTATACGGATGGATCTCGCCCGGACGCCACGCGCTCGTCATGGCTCTCGGGCCCCCGCATGGCTGCGTGGGCGCTGTGCTCGGGGACCCCTTCAGGCGGGAACGGGGCCTACGACACGGGTGCTCCGCGGCTCCCGGGGGGGGGGGGGGGGGGGGGGCGGAAATCGCTAAGTCATCTAGGCTTGCCTGCGCTCTGCTAGCTCCCTATCCCAGGGGTGACTGCCCTCTACCGGCCATCGTTGCCCCCATGGATTGTGAGCCTGTGATGGGTAAATATATGTGGGGTGGACGAGTTGTACATATATGCGCATGAGCGGCACCAGCGAAGGAAAGAGAGGAGAGAGGGTTTGCGTGCGTGTGTAACGAAGGGGCTGTGTGTTCGATAATGATGTGTTGTGATTATGGATTAAGTATTAACACGCCGAGTTGTAGGCTTGGTAATGGGTAATAAATGCAATCAGCGACGCCGTCACCGTCACGGGTGAGATATGCGGGGAGCGGTGTTGCGTCTGATAGATGGGTAACGTAGGTCCCGCCATGCCGTGAGTTGGACCATATATTCCCGAATCAAGCATTCAGAGAAAAGAAAGGCATCGCAACATTCAGTTCCGCAACAAAGCACCGGTTCCTATCATTAGACATTATTAATTTCCGGGTCTCTCATCATCGCAGCGTTAAACCCGTGGCCCTCTCTTTTTGTCTATCAAGAATTTGCCTGCCAACCTGGTCCTAGAAATACATCTTGATATCGTCATGTCGTCATAAGCGTTGCATGTCATTAAAATCATTCATCAGTCATGACCCCCCCAAAAAAAACCAAAAAAAAAAAAAAACAACAACCAAACCCCGAGCCAATACAGATGCAAAATCCGTGCTTGCCCACGGACACCAGAAGAAGATGGCTGTATCTCCAAACGTTAAGAGATATCGACACCAACAAAGAAGAGAGGATGATGACATGGGTAGGTCTTGCTCGCTTTGAGGACTGACTACCACACCAAACTAGCGAGGTAGCCATCCCTCTAGGCTTTCTGCAAGACGCCGATATCATCTCCTAACCATCCATCATTATAAGCGGTAATGATAAAAAGGGGTCGTTCCCGTATCCCCTTCTAGGTCATCTTCCCTTCTAACGGATTTGTCCTCCTCGAAACGCCAATACTGATACATCATGTCGTAATCCTTGAAATGCGTTCGATGGTGGTCTTGGATGAGAGTGTACCGGAGGATCAACCACCTGTGACGATGTCTTTGATGGCCCATCGCCAGGCTTCCCGGTCACGCTTGACGACCCCAACCCATTTATTGCATTTCTTGCGCCAGCGTTCTTCCTCTTCCCGCTGCCGCCTGATGAACTCGGGGCCGACGTCGAACTCTTCGCCGACGAGCCACTCGTCCTTAATGTCGCTTACGCGGCTGTGCCGACCCCCGGTTTCGTCCATGTCACCGTCTTCAAGATCAGGAATGTCCTTGAAAGGGTCGTCGTCATCATCGTCCATAGCATTAAAGTCTTCCATGGGATCATCAGAATTGGAGGTTGGGGTCGCGCTGTCAACCTTAAGCCAACACATGGCCTGTGGGTCAAACACCATGTTTCCAATCCTTTTAGCCCCCTTGCTCGTACTCATATCCTTGATGAGCACGGGCCCGGGAGTCGAGGCCTCCTTCTCGCGGTGTACACGTGGAGGCATGGGTGTCGTGGGTGATGAGGGTATCGGAGCGTTGAAGACGTTCAGCGCGTTTTCGTTGCCTTCCCAGCGATATGTGACCGGGTTATAAGTCATCCCATTCACGACTAGCTTCGATGTTAGCGCTGCCTCGGAACATACAGGGTTTGGCTCTCACCTTTCGGCTCCCTTGCCGAGCTAAGATTGGTGATTAAGTGCGGTTTCAGCTGCTGAGGCTTTCGGGGTTTCTTTGCCCTGATGGTATTCTGGGGGAAACTTGGGTTCAGGTTCATCCTAGTAGAGAGCTGAGCCACCCTGTGCATGGTCAGAGGAGTCAGCGGTCCGGCTCTTTGTGCCAGACTCGCTTCCCTTGCCAGGCGGCTGGCAGTAGTGTCTCGAGCGAAATGAGGCTGGTAGTTAAGCCTGGGGGGGGACTTGGGCGACACAGGACTTGGAGTCTTACGATCCTGCTGAACGTTTTGGTGCAGCTTGTTCCGAATACTGTTTCTGCTGTTCCCGCTCGCCACAGGCTGTTTAGTGAATCTGGACTCTACCTGGGCCGATGTTGGAAGATCATCGAAACCATCTAGCTCGTGGCCGTCACCGAAGTGTCGTAGACGACGCGGCTTACTAAGCTGCTGCCAAATGGGCTCCGAAGCCATCTTCTCATGGCGGAACCTCCTAGGGCTCGGTGAACGCATCGTGGAGCGGGAGAAGGCACGTGACAGGGGCCTAGCCTCCGGGCCTTGATCCGAGTCATGACGCCTGAATGCACGCGAGGCCTTGGCATTTACGTTTTGCGATTGGCTCTGAGAGGCACCAGCAGGCAAAAACGGTACCTGAGGCTTCCTTGCCTGGGCCGCAATGCTCTCATACGTCGAGCGAGGTCTATCTACTGGTGTTTTGGGGCGCAGAGATGACTGTGGCCGGGTAGAATCAGTCCGGGAAGGCGGGCGCTCGGGGCGCGACGTTACCGGCTTGGCAGGGGGTTGAGCAGCACGCAGAACCGGCATGGACCTCTTCAGTCGTAGAAGCTGGGCACTAGTAGTGGTCGGTTCTGCCCGAAGAATACTTGTTGAGGATTTCTGTCCTAATTCTTTTCTACGCGGCGTGTTCTGTTGATGAAAAGCCGATGCAGATGCAGGAGTAGACGGAGCGTAAAGGCTGGATATGGAAGACTGGCTTGAATGACCGAGTTTTGACTGCCCTCTTCGGCTGGGTCGCGATTGGATAGGGCCACCGCTTTCAGAAACCGGTTCGAGCGAAGGAGCCTGAGCGTGCGAACGTTCATGGCTAGCCATGGGTCGGGGAAGACGAGAGGTAGGTATCGATGTGACAGGTTTGTTGGTGAAAGTTATTGATACCGCAGTCTTCGGCCGTGTAGGAACAGTAGGCTGTGACTCCTTGATTTTGACATTACGGTGGAGTGAAAGTTTGCCCGAGTTGAAAACATCCCCATCGCCTAATTCCAGACCAGCGAAAATGTCCTCCTTCTCTTCCGCAGTACGTAGGGTTTGCTTGGGTGCTCGACTCACTACTGATCTCTCTGGAGATCGACTTAGTTTCCGCCGCTTCAAACGCTCGCTAAGGTTCAATGGCCCAATGGGTAGCTCTAGCCCATCCAAGTTCTCATCCTCGCTCTCTGCGGTCATCGAACTTGCAAGGCTAGGACTTAGAGCCGAAACGGATGAGCTGCGGTTGGAGAAGGCATCCCGTCGGGTACCGCCAAATCTTGTTCCTAGGCTACCCTCTCCCCAGTCGAAGTCTTCATTCCCGTTCATCGCCGGGGTTTTAGGAATATCCTTTCTCCTCGATAGTTTCAGCTTCCCGTCTGACGGCAGTTCAAGGTCCATCTCGAAATCGTCATCTTCCTTCTTTTGGGGGATGAGTGGCGAGAACAAGGATACCGGTCTCGCTTGTGGCCGGAATTTCGACGGCCGAATGGTTGAAGCTCCCTCGCCGAACATGTCGTCGTCCTCGTCGTTATCCCTGAACCTGTCCAAGTTGATGGGCGTTCCCAGGGCTTTTGGCTTGTTCTCTCTTTTCGATGGCGGTGGTTGTCTCACCGGACCAGGCTTTGCTGAGCCACTGACTTGTCGTATGGCTTTGGGAAATTCGGTTTTATCTCGCGGCCTCAGGCGGAGAGTCTGGTCTGATTCCGGCAGCTCCAAGTCATCGCCCCAGTCCTCTTGGAATACCCTCTTGACGCTACGCTGCCCGAGCCGGCGAATGGTGCCTCCCATTAGCGCGGACGGTGGGACGTCGGCGGGGATCGGAATGCCGGCATGGGCAGCAGCGGCTATGGCATCCAAGGTAGACTTCTCGTCGTCCCCTGGTACATGCACATGTCTCTCCTCCTGGCCAGGTAACGAGTCGCGGTCCGACCTGAAAGAAGAGTGGCTATCGCGTCTGTTATTCTGCGTGTTCACAACAGTCGACGAGCTCTGGAAAGAGAGGTCGGCGCTATCGATCATAAAATCATCGTCATCCCAGTCTTCAACGTCATCTTCTACAGGGTTCCGGGGCTTTAGTCGTAAGGTGTCCATGGTAGGAATCTGCGGTCAGGATGGAGCGGGTTGTATTCAGTTGGAGTTGTCGCATGTGCGCGGCGCCAGTACGTCTCATATAAAATTGTCGTTCGGGAAGGGAACTTCCCATATACGATTTCCATCAAGATGTATCGCTACGGCCCCGTCGCATTTTCCAAGTCTACTGATCAATTGCTTCCAACCTCAACCGTCAACAGGCTTCCTCCTTTTCTCGTTTGCAAGAATGCCGGTAGTGGGATTTCGCGACGGCGAACGTCCTAGGATGCTGCGACGGAAACGGATTTAACCACTCGGCAAAGGACAAACGGTGCCGATGCGACTTGTTCGAGTTGTCCGAAATTAAGCACCTAAGGTGTGGAGATATTCGTGATTGAACAACGCGACTCCAATGCAATGACCAACAACAGCAGTTGAATAGTTAAAACAAAAAATCATACAATATCTCTCCCCAACAGCTGCGGTGATACGGACGGACGGTATTCTTAGTCAGGAATGCAGCGCGTTGTATGGTTGGTGGGTGGATGAAGATTGATCGAGTTGGCTGCTTCAAGCAGAGTGAAGTGCTGCTGCTTGAGGTGTGTGATGTTGGTGACAGGTTTGGGAAGAGGTCAGACGGCTGGGCTTGGGTTGTGGTAGAGTCGCAGTGGCAGCGCAGGCGGGCAAGAAAGGCCGGGCCGCTGCTGAACTGGGCCGAGTGGGGTTCTAAATTTGTAAATTGAGTTTCCCTTTTGGAGTCAGGGGTGGAACCATCAAACAGTGCCAGTGGCTGGTAATGGCCCGTGCAGTGTCCCTCATGTGCAAATCATGCCAAAATCAGTGGCCGGATCTCACACTTTATCTTCATTTGCCCACTAATTCGGAAGTGCTAATGCTAATAGAGCAGAAGCTACTTCCTCTCGTTACCTAGTGAACTTGATTGAGCCTTTCTGTTTGAGTGAATTGATCCCGCGGACAGTGTTTGGACGCGAAGCAGAGGTGAACGAATAGCTTCTCCATTGATACGTGACATCTCACCAAACGGTGTATGGCCTATGGGACACCGTCACCTCCGAAAATATACCTAGTATGTAAGTATGTATCCCTCGGCCCAGCCTATAGCGTCGTTCTTCAGTGGCGATTGCGCTGGAGAGAAACGCGAGATGGACGCGAAAATATGAGGACGCGCGATTGACCCCTCACCAACCCAGCTATCATGCACTTACCACTACTAGAGGGACACGGAGATGTGTAATGGGTGCTTACAGACTTCGGACGTTTCTATCTATACATCTGAGAGTTACAGAGATATGTATATATATAACCGCATGTACGACGACAAAAGGGTATTCTCGCATTTCAGAGGCGATTTCCCATTCGTTTTTATTGCGATACCTTGTAGCACTTGGTAGAGCTCTCTAAGAAGTTTGGTAAGGAAGGAAAGCAAAGTGGCTCCCGGTTTCAAGACGGGTGCATTCGGCTGCAGTTGCCTAGAGAACCAAACCGAACTATTAAAAAAAAAAACAAGAATAATACATTAAATTCCCGTCTTCATAAAGAATCCCATGAATGACGGCGGAGCAAAGTGTCATGCCCCTATCTTTCGAGGTTGCTTCTAGGAGCACGCTTCCAAGCCCCTAAAACCACCTGCCTGACCAGTTTGTTGGCTGGACACACTACCTACCTTGGTAGGCAGACGTTAATACGAGTTGCCCCTTCTTGATGGAATTTTGACTCGGCATAACAGCGTCTGACAATATATCTCGAGATATACCATCCAATACGGGGAGCTGAAAGAGGCTGTGTAATCTTCCGGTCGACTGGATTGTTGGTAGCACCATCAATAACCCCACCCCCACCTGTTTCGAGGTACCTGTCGGAATGACGCTCTGAATTAAACGTCACCCTCCAATCTCGGGCCGCAGATTTACTGTCTCAAGCGGACCACACATCATCTCAGGAACGAAACTCTAAATCGCGCGCGGAGCAACATCCGCCTTGCCACGATATCGCTCGCGCGGACATGCCCGAAATGGCAGACATACCAGTCCTGCGGTTTCCAATATCCGGGAAGGAAGACGAGTTCTTCCTGTTGGAGGTGATGCCCTACGGATCGAAACCGCTCGACCTCAGGCTCCGGGGCTCAGAAGGATCGGCGGTGTTCGCGGCCAAACGTGAGTGCCCTCCCTCGTCTGTCCCCTCTGGCTTCCCACCGCTTGCGTCACCCAGCATGAAAAGGGCCCCAGATCGATGCGACCGGATCGGGCGGCCTAGTCGCAAACCTAATCTCGATCGCTATGTGTCAGGGGGTCAACAGCACGTGCGTACGGGCTTTTAGATCTCAGAAGTACTGACTGACTCCTGACCCCGTTTTATTTATTTGTTATAGTGCGGCACAAGAGAATAGGGGAACACAAAACGGCGAATGGTCATTGCACAGATGTCGAGTGGGAGGCGATCCTGACCGCTACCCTGGTCGACCACAAACCGGCGCACGATATCGAGATCAGAGCCGAAGTGCAGGAGGACGGCTCTGCCGTAGAGCTCTGCGTGCGGAAGAACATCCAGGGAATCACGGTGCGTCTGTTCCCAACTCTTCTATCCATTCACGCCAGTAAAGAACTCCCCTTATTGACCCCGAAATCACCAGCAACGCCTCGGCGCAATCAAGCTGCCGGAGAACCCGGACGAGGAGATCTCGTCATTCACGTGGTGCGTGTCGGCGATCGCGGCGCGCGTGCGCGTCGAGGAGGAGCTCGCCGCCGCCGCGGCGCGGACCCGCGCGCTCGAGGCCTCGGTCGCTGAGCTCAGGGACCAGCTGCGCGAGCTCATTCGTGCGCGCGAGGACGACGAGGCGCAACTACTCGAAAAGTTTCGCGACCTCCTCAACGAGAAGAAGGTCAAGATCCGCCAGCAGCAGCGCCTGCTAGCCGCCGCCGACGTCGACCCGGCCAAGCTCACCCGGGTCGCCGGCGCCGACGCCACCGCGCGGAGGTGGGCTGCAGGTGCCTCGCGCGCCGGTAAGCGGAAGGCCGCCAGTGATGATGGTGATGACGATGTCGACGCCTCCGTGAAGATGGAGGTCGACAGCGTCGCCGGCGCCGACGGCGGCCCACAGCTAGATCCCGAAGAGGACGAGCCGGAGACGACGGACGCCGAGGAGACAGCGAGCGAGGCCGCTGCGCGGGAGGCGGAGACCGAGAGCGACGGCGACATTGACGGCAACCCGCCGCCGCCACCTCCTCCGCCGAAACAACGACAACTACAATCTAGGGGCAAGCAGCAGGCGGCCGCGCGGGGCGGGAGCAGCAGAGCCAGGACCACCCGAGCCGCTACAGCGGCTGCGCCGAAAGGTGGTGGCAGTGGCAACAAGGCGGTGAAGAAGCAGGGGACGGCGAGCTCGAGGACGAAACCGGCTTCTCCGCGACAACAACGGGGGAATGCTACCGACAGCGGCCACCAGGAAGAAGACGAAGAAGAACCGCCCCCGCGCGATCTGCCCTTCTTGAGGGGGAAGAAGCCCGCAGCTCCTGTTCCTCCTAATGGCGATATTGATGAGAAGACGGAATCGGACGACGAGCTATGAGAATGGAGCATGGGTCCGTAGCAAGCGATGCCTGTTTGTATCTAGGTTTTCGTCGTAATGAGAACGAGTTCTCCGTATTTTAATAGACGTTGATGCGATGAGCAAGCAAGCACGGCCGCTAATTGCGCCTCGTATAAGGGCGTAATGGATACTTTAGGCTTCGATGGCATCTAGATAGTGGATTAACGGGTTGGAAGTAGAGCTACAGTGTGTATTTGCCTCCCAAATCAGTGGTATCCTGCGCAGAAGCGCTTAGATGTAGCAACTGCTATGCTATCCGCAGTAGTAGCCAACAAGGCCTGTATAAGTCGCCCTCGTACTGACACCGCAGCTGTACGACGCCGTAGCAAAGATAGAGAGAGTGTGGGATGCTCAGATCGATCCAAAGATGTTATCCCCTTAAAAACGAAGCCTTCGATTCAGGCCGTGCGCAGGCCTATGGCCCGTCATGGGCACTTGTAGAGATACAGCCCGTGTCAAGACCAGCTGAACTGAAGTTGTTGCAACATCCGAAGTTAATCTCTCTATCCCCAATTCGCCCTATTCCCTCGGTTCCATTTCGTCACAGTAAATCGACACTAAACATGGGGCAGCAACGTCTGAAGCCACTTTGGGAACTGTGCATAAACTTGCGAACGCCTCCACAACAATGTGCGCCCGCGCCAAGAAAGTTCATCAAAAACCCCACTGAATAGGAATTTGTCAGCTAGCAGGGGTTGCTCTAGCACCCCATATACGGAAGATTCCCTCTGATCGGAACATATATGTTCCGGGACTAGATCACCTTAAAGTGCAATGCGCATTCTAGAACATTTGTAACTAATTATCAATACATATACACAACTAATATCCCTTATATCTAATAATTAAAAATCTTATTCGCTTAATTAAGGCATATATTAATTAATCAGCTGCTATTAAGACGATATAAGCTATATATCAATTATAATTATCGAAATACGCTAATAATAATAATAACAACCGTATCGTTAACGTCCTTCGTTATCTATAAGGGACCTAAGGATTAAAATCGCTTCAAAAGCGAATTCCAATCTAAAATATATACGTTCGATATTTAGGATTATATCGATCTTAATCAAAACTTTTAATAACTTGTTAAACTTATAAAACTTAATATAACTTCTTACTTAAAAAGACGAATCCGCTATATAATACGAACTAATACTCTAAGCGGTTTTTCGTCCATATTTACATTCTCTGGAAAAGCTACCGAAAAAATCAATTATACTAATTATCTAATAAATACTTATAAAAGAACGACCGAAAGCAAATAAATCTATAATTAGGATTTTACGGCGCATACTTATAAAAATCGGAAATACGATATTTTTCGCAAAAGCATTAATAACCTTACGAAATAGATCCTAAAGCCGATATTTTTAATAATTAAAGAAATTTATTTTTTTTTTAAAAAAAAACTTACGAAAATAGTACGCCAGCTTAAGCAAATCCGGCAAAGTGTACGATAGCAAATTCCTATTTAATATTTAACAAAAATATTGCGAAACGTTAAAATAAATTTCGAAGTTTAATAAAAAATTAAACGAATAAATCGTAAAATAATAAGAAATTATAACTTTAGAATAACGACATAATATTCTAAAAACGAAAATTACGATTATATAAGTAATGATTTATGCATAATATTAGCCCTTATAATTAAAATATGGATTATTACTTTTTAAATAATAAAAAAGGCCGAGATCGATAACGGTACGATTAATTTCCAAAAAGCGGTAATTAATTTTTTAAATTATTAAGCTATAACTTATCTCATATTTATATTATAAAATATTAAGGTAACGTTTTTAATGTTTTACGAGATACCTATAAATTCTCTTAATTAAAACAATTTTAATTAAGAAAAATTTAAAAATATCAATTTTTAACCGTAAGGAAACATCTTAAGCCGTAAGCCGAAATAAAATAACCGTAAAAATTCTTACACGAACCGAAATAATAATAAACGAAAACGTTAAAAATTAAACATATAACGTACCCGTTATAAAGCGTACTTAATTAATTATTATACATTATTTAATTATTATTATGTATTTCTTAAGAAAACTTTAAAAGGTTTCCGTTTTAACGATAAGGTAATAGCATATATCTAAGAACGAATTTCCGCCGATTAATTTTTAAAGGAAAAAATCGACCGTTTATCGAAAATTAAGGAAAAACTTATTATATAAAAAATAAATTAATTTTTAAAAAGAGTATAATAAATATTAGCACATTTTTTTGATTATTAATTAATATAACGTTATAAATATTTTATTTTATCCTTTAAAGAATTTAGTTATTTTGGATTTAAAGTTTACGATATATATTTTTAATTTAATTAGCAGATTCCTGAACTTTAAATCTATCGTATAAAGTAACGAAATATACGTAAGCAATAATTTCGTCCTAATTAAGAGGTACAAAAAAGTTAATATAATTTCTCAAAATCTTAACGATACGAAAATATTACGTTTATATAATATAATATATTGCGAAAATTTCGCATATAATTTGGTATGTTTTCGATAATTTCGAAAAAAAAAGTTATTAACAAGATAACTGAAAAACTAATATTTTATTTGAAATAAATATAATTAAGTTAATATTATATTAATAAATAAATTTAATTAATTCGTTATCCAAAGTATTAACGTAATAATTATTTATATAATTTTAATAACTTATAAATAAAATATTAATTCGTAAATAACAAAATTATTACAAATCGGTAAAGGCATTATATAGTATTTAAAATTAAATTATCTAGGACCTAAAATAATCGCTTAATTATAATTTTATATAAAAAGAATTTATCTAAAAGGTTTTAAACTAATTAAATACCAAATATATAATAAGGCGAAAGCTAAAAAGTTAATATGCCGCGAACAAAAAAAACGTATCCCAATTAGGACAAAAAATCATTATTAATTTTATAAATTTTAAAAAAAAACCCTGAAAAATATAGATACGTTATATTTGCTACCAACAGATATTTAGGTTTTATTTAAGATATTTATCTTAAAAACCGAAAACAAAATATATTAATTATAACGTTTCGATATTTCTTAAAAATCTTAAAAAATTAAAATAAGGTTTTTTTATAAGTAATCAAATACGATAACGAAATCTTAAAAAATTATTAATTTTAAAATATATTTGAATTATATTCTTTTAAGATTAGATTTAAATCTTTAACATTATATACCTACATTTAAAACGGAGATATAAAACGTTTAAAAAGTATAATTAAGGAAAAAACGATTACAATATGAAATAACGTCAAATTATTTTCGTTTTTAATTATATATATTTTTAAAACGGCAATATATTTATATAACCGTACTTTTAAATACGTACGTTTTTAGCAAAGCGTATACGAAATTTATTATATTTATTTAATTTATAAAAACGATATTGTAATATTTGATCGAAAACTTTAATAAGTTTATTTACGAATATACGGTTATATAATTTACGTTATAATAATTATCGTTATAAAAAAATAGAGACTTTAAAAGTTAAATACTAAAGTATAAATTAATTATTTCGTCGGTTACCGATTTACGAATAATTACAAAATTTAAAACTTATTAATTAATAATGTTATTATTATTCGAAATATATAATTCAACGAAAAGGCCATTTTTTTTAAATAATATTAAAAACTTAAAAAATACCTTTTTATATATTACAGAAAAGAAATTATAAAAGTTATTCTAATAAGTAAAAATATCTAATTAAAACGATAATTATTTAATTTATATATAAAAAAAGGTTAAAAATCTAAATAGAATAATTTAATTACCGGTTAAGTAAACAAATAATTTCAAAAAGGTATTAACATAAAATACGTACGTAATAAAAAAATAAGTTTATTCGTAAAAGATTAATAAATCTTATATAACCGTTATATTCGAATTATTTTTATCTTTTGAATTATTACCGCCATTAACGTTTACTTTAATAATTATTATAATTATTACGCCGATAAAAGAAATAAAAATAACCTTAAGTTCCCTTTATATTATTTAACTCAAAGTGACGATAAAAGACGAAGGTATTTTACGGGTTATAAACGTAAGCTCCCCGTATATTCCGTACTAAAAAGGTATTATCCGAAATAAATATAAAGTATAAAAAACCATATTTAATACAGGAAGTTTAACTCCCTTTATAAGTACGTACGATAACCGGCCGATAAATTACGAAAATTTAAAAAAATTAATTATTTAAAATACGTATTATCCTAATCGGAAAAATAAATATACCTTAGTATATAAAAAAGTATTTAAATTATAGGACCGGATACATAAGCGTAATTTACTACTACCGTCATAAGGTCATAAAAAACTAAGTATATCTCTGTTAAAAATATTTCGTAAAACCTAAAAAGCCTATTTATAAAGTTATAAAAAAAATGTAATTTTAAAAGACCGTTAATTAGTTTTTTGGTAAAAGGAAATAGGTTTTAAGATATATATATATATATATATTTATAAATTTAATAAATATAATTAATTTTAAAAATATAAAATCTGTTTTATCGTACGAAACGATTAATAACTTAAATCCGCTTGTAACAATATATACGTAATTACTTTTATTAAAAAGTTATTTCGAACTTTAATTGTTATTATAATTAAGTTCGATTTAAAACTTAAAGAATATAACGTTATGAACGTTTTTATAAATATTAATCTATTTTACGAAATACATATAAAAATGCCTTTAAGATATCCATAACGTAATAAAATTTTCCTAATTAAAAAGATATTATATAAATTAAGGGAGTTATTTTTGCTATAACTAAAAAGTTTTATTAGAACGTTTAAAAAATTAGAATTTAATCTCGTTTTTTACGAATTTTATTATTTTATTGGTTAAAAAAATTTATTTTTTTATAGATAATATTATTATAGCATATTATAAAAAAATCAATATTTCGTCGATTAATTAATTTAATAAATACAAAAAACGGTATACCTAAATAAGGAGTAAAAACTTACAGTAATTCCTCGATATTAAAATAATTAAAGATAAATCTAATAAAACAATCTGGTTATTTGAATTTAACTTTATAAATAAACTAATTAACTTAATACCTAAAAAAAGTTTAAATAATTTTCTAAAAATACTTATAACTGGCATTAAATTATTACCAAATCTTAATTTAACTTATTTAAACTTTATTAATAAATACCCTAAAAATGTCGGTTTTATTTTTTTTGTAATAATTAATACGTAACCTAATATATTCTTTACGGCATTCCGATTTGCCCAATTTAACCTCAACCTTAACGACATATATTACAAAGCTGTTAACAGAATTATATTATACCTAATCGAAACTAAAGCGCTAACGTTGCAGTTCGGGGATAAAAATTTATTAGATATTTAGAATAATGCCTTTTTCGCGAATAATACGATTAATCGAAAAAGCTCCTATACTTATATTATAAAGTTATTTGGAAAAATAATAAGATAACGGGCGAATAAACAAAATATAATAATTACTTTTATAACAAAAGCGAAATTATTATCCTTTATGTAAATTATAAAAAAATTTAATTTAGTTTTTAATTAATTAAAAAATTAAAAATTACCTTAAATATAAAACTGTTAAATATATAATAAAATAACCGACACATTATACGGCTTATTAACGCCGATATTACTTTATTAATAACGAAATTACAGCATATAAATATATATAATTATGAATTATAATAAGCCGCAAAAAGGAATTTAATCCAAATAAATTATATACTTACGGACGATATATTAATTAACGGTTTAACAAAAACCCTATTACGCAAATCTTTTAAGTACTTTAAAAAAATAACTGGGACTAATAGATATTACGGAAGCCTTTAATTAACAAAAAGACGCCTTATAAAAATTTCAAAAAAAGAATTAGTTAATTAGGAAGATTTAATCGCCGGAAGAGAAATAAAATAAATAACTATAGTTTTAGAAATTATGACAGTTAACACAGTAAATGCTTCAAGGTGTTAAAGGGGTATATCAGCTAGCAGAGGTTGCTTTAGCACTTCATATACGGAAGATCCCCTTTAATCGGAACATATATGTTCCGAGACTAGATCACCTTAAAGTGCAGTGCGCGTTCTAGAGCACTTGTAACTAGTCATCAATACACATATGTAACTGATGTCCCTTATATCTGACAGAATTTATATATAGTTAATCTCCTGTTTTATTATTGGGGAGAACTCTTATTCAGTCAACTCGAGACTTGCTAAGATTTTTGATCGTATAATACAGGTATATACGCAAACTTACATGGTAATGTTAAATTTCAAATAACAGCGTTTCGAATATTCCGTTGGTTATCCAATTAACTATTGTTATAAATGCTGTTGCTGTGGGATATATGTCGAAGCTATTGTCAAATCGAAGTTCTACCTAGTAGTGTAGTGGGGTCCCTCCTACAATAAACAAGGGATTGAGTTACCTCAGCTAGCTCAGGCCTCCCTGGCTCGTTTTCCCAATTTCTTCAAAGTCACTCAAGTACCGCTCCACAACGCTAAATATTAACCAATCAAATCCTAAATCCCCGTAACGAGCCAACGAGGCCTAAGTTATAATTACGTAAAAATAGCTTCGTTTAATATATTTATTTTTTCAAAAAAAACGAAAATCCGTAATAACTTAATAATAAAACATTTTTTATAAATATATATATATATATATCGTTATTTCTGCCATAACTTATTATTAATATTATTTTGGTTTTAATTAAGACTTATTTGTCATTTTTAAACCGTAACGCGTATAATAATTATAACCTAAGTTTATTACGTTATTATCCTTTTTCTTAAAATACGATAAATTCGAATTTTTCCAGTTTTACCGGGTTACGCTCTTAGAATAAAATATACGTATACGTACTTTAAATTTCTGGTATTAATATAAAAAAATTATTATAACGTTTAAAAATTTTATTTGTAATTAGATTTTTTACGACGATTTAGGCCGAATTATTAGGTCGACCGTTCGGATTAATTAATTAATTAATGTTTTAAAAAAAAATAAATATGCGAAAAATTATTAATATATAAAAATTAATAAGAATTTTTAATTGCGGTTAATTAAAACCTTATTATACGTAAATTTTATAATATATTATACGGGAAATTTATAACTTTTATAAAAAAGTCTAAATTTTGTTATTTATTGGAAAAGGTATTATTCGAAATTAAAATAATTTATATTACTTTAAACAAAAATTAACATTTTATAAAAACGTTTGCCCTTAATTAATTCAAATTTTTAAATTAAATAATTATATATTTTAGGAAAAAATAATAATTATATAATACGAAACGAAAAACGAAATAATTTCGTAATAATAATAATCCGGATATTTTTATATATATTTTTTTATAATTTTAATTATTATAATTAAGATAATTTCCAAAATTAACGGTAATTATTTATTTTATTTATTAAGTAAGTTTTTATTATTTTCGGGTTTATTGCAAAATAATATCGATATATTAAAAAAGTTAAGAATTTACGAAAATTATTATACGTTAAATAAAAATATAATTCGGTTAACGGAAAATATTAAGGTAATTATATTAATTTTTTTATAATTATATAATTTTAATTAAAATAAATTACGTTTTATAATTAAACATAATAAGGCGATATTATATTTTAATATAATAATTTTAATATTTAAAATTATGTTCGTAATATAATATTTTAATACGGTACCGTTATACGAAATATTATTATTATTTTTGCTTATTATTATAACCATATTTTTTAAAAAAAAATTAAAATAATTTATATTTCGGCTTAATTAATATTATAAAATAAAATAATTTTATAAAACATAATAATATCTGGTACCGTTTAATATTTTTTATTAATTTACAATTAATAGTATTCGGATTTTACTTTTTTATTTTTATTAATACATTTTATAAACGTAATAAATAAAAGTTTTTCGGTTTTTTTAAATTAAAATATATTCCATATATTAAATATTATTCGATTTCGTTAAATATAATTAACGAAAATAAAGGTATTATCGATAGTATTTATAACGTTTATTAAACTTTTTTTAAAGAATATATAAATTTAAAAAAACATAATTCTATTGGTTTTCGAAATATTTTTATTTTATTTATAAAAATTAAAAAATAATTAGTTATATTTAGAAAATATAAGCTAATTAAGCCGAAATAACCGATTTATATAATAAAAAAACCATTTTTTTTATTTTTATTTTATTTTATATATAAATAAATGTTTTACTTATATTTATACGTATTTATTAACTTAATAATATAACCGAATTACATAAAACATAAATAATTTTAAAAATACATTATTAATTTTTAAATAAAATAACATAATTATATTAAAAATTGCCGAAATTTTATTTCCTTAAATTGTTTATTTTTTATATATATAATATTTATATATTTATATTATTTTTATAGGAATTATATAATCGATATAAACGATTTATAATAAAAACGTTTAATATATATAAAATTTCCCAGAATACCTTAATCGAAAACTTTTTTTCGAAAACCAAATTTACCGAATTTATAAAATATATATATTTCCGGTTAACCGTTGCCGAATTTTAATTTATTACGTATAACGTAATTTCTAAATATTTTGGTCGTATTAGATGGATAAGAGAAATATCGTAAGGTTTTAATTAGAACGCATTAAAAAATAGAGATTTTTTAACGAAAATCTTTTATTATTATTTATTAATAATATGTTACTTAATAATATCAATAATCTAACGGATAATTCGTAAATATTTTATTTTTTAATTCGGAAATATAATTTATTTATGTTATTTTTTAAGCGGCGTAATTTTAATTAAAACGTATTAAATAAGACTTTTTTATTAAATAATTATAAAACCGAAAATATTTTTAATACGGCCGATATTTTATAAGGCGATAACTTTTTTAATTTTATTAAAAATAATAATTAATTATTAATTAATATTATTTTTATTAATAAAAAATTTAGAAACTAGTATTATTTCTTTTAAAAAATTTAAATTTATTTATGTTTTTCGTATATTATACGATATAACGATATTAATTATATTAAGCGGTTAATATTAATATTATTTTTTTATAGGACCGGTTAATTTAATTATAATAAAAAAACGTTTTATTTCGATTAAATATTATCTTTTATAATATTAAATTAAATATTTATTAATTCGATTTTAATAATAAATTTAATTTTAATAAAATTTAAAGAAAAAATATAAAACGTATTTAATCGAAAAGGCGAATATTATAATTTACATCTTACTGGCAAATTCCGCCGGTCGAAAAATAATATATATAATATTAATATTATTTTTTTCCGAGATTTATTTTTAATTAGGTACCGTATATCCTTATAATGCGAATTTTATGCCCGTTATATTTTTTCGCAAAATAAACGTTACGTTATTCGAAATTTTCGTAACGAAATTTTCGAACGTATTTATTTTTTATTTCGGAATTTCTGACTTATTAAAGGATATCCGTTTCGGATTAAAAAAGATAACTGGAATTCCGAAGATATTTTAGCTGCAAGTTGTAAAATTATGGAAATTAAGTTTATTAATTTTAATAATACCGTATTTATTGTTAACGACGTAAGTAAACTTAATTAACTGGATACGGTAAAAAACGAAAATTAATTTATAAATAATTTTAACGTAATTACCCGAAAAGTTTTTAATATTAAATCTATTAAAAATAATTTAATTTCGAATAATTATAATATTTTATATACAGAAAAAAATTATGATTTTATGGTACAAATTATCGATAATTCAATTAATAATTTTAATTAAAGTGATTCGTTATTATTCTTATTGTTATTAAATAAATAAAATAAGAATTTGTTAAACGAAAACGAATTGCTAATATAATTCTTTATTTTTTTATTATTTTATGCCTTTTTATAAATAATATAGCATTTATATTATAATTTTAATATTAATATAATTTTATTACTTATATAATTCTAATTAATTAATTTTTAAATTATTTTATATATTTTTATAATTACTTAATTATTATATTAATAGAATTTGCTTACTTTTAGTAATAAAATTGCGGATAGGAAAATAATATTTTACGATATAATACGTAGCATAATTATTAAAAAAATTAATATAAATAATTGAATTTATAATTTGCATAATTTTAATTAATTATATCCCGTTTAAACGTTTTATTTTTCGTAAGGTTATATAAAAATATCGTATTACCTATAATTAAATATAATATATAATATAAGGTTAACCCGTATATTCCGTTTGTAATTAATTTATTAACTAATATTCTTAAATATTTTCTAAGATTTTTTTTTATTTTTTTTCGCGCATTATCATAACTTATATATTAATAATTCTTTTTATGTTTTCGGGTCCTAAGATTTTGTTCGTTCTAAATGTAATATTTACGTTCAAAATTTTTTAGAAATTTTTATTCGGACTATATAATAATGCCGAATATTTAAAGATTATATATAAATATTTTTCGCCCCATTTTTATGTATAATTTATATATTTATTACCCATGTAATTCCGTAAATTATAATATCTATAAAATAATTATATAATATATATTTTTTAACTAAGCGGTTCGGTTTATAAAATTATAAATCTTTTTCCGCATTATTTATATAATACTTAATTTATATAATTTTTTCGTTAAATTACGAAAACCGTAATTAATTAAAGGTTTATAATTAATTTAATAATTTAATAACTTATAAGGCCGGTATAATCCGTTATAACATAAATTCTATTCTTCTAATTATTATTACGAAAAATATTTTAAATTATATTTTTAATATTTAATGCTCATATAAATAACGTATATTTCTATAATAAAAAATCTTATTTATAATATAAACTTTTCGTAACATTACCAAATTTATAAATTTTTAATAATTATAGGGTTTTTTAATTAATATATATTTATATTAATATTAAAATGTAAGATATTTATTTTTTTATATTTTTCGCTATATTAATATAACCTTATAATATATACCTAATATTTGAAATCGGTTACGTATAATATGTATTTTCCATAAAGAATATTTTATATTTTAAAATAATTAAATATTATTTAACTAATATAAAAATATTTTAATTAGGATTACGCCGCCGGTTTTACCTTTTTGCAAATTATTTTAATACCGGTTCCGGTTATTTTTTTGTCCGAGATTTTATTACCCGTCTTTAAAATTATATTTTGGGGGCAAATTAATTGTGGGAAATATTATTAACGAATTTAACTATTTTAATTAGGCGAATAAAGTTTTTTAAATTTATTCGAAATATATTATTGGGAGTTATAACGAAAATTATATTTATTATATCGGCAAGGAATTTATTTACCTTTTATAATATCGTAAAATATATAAAAATATATAATATAATATAGCTTTCGGATATTAAATAAAAAAAGAATTAATTAATAATAAATATATCGTAAATAACATAATTTTATATATTAAAATATAACAAATATTTAAAGATATAAAAAATTATAATTAAATAAATAATGTTAATTATATATTAAATAATTATAATAATTATGTTTAATATATATTTAATCGAAATAGTTTTATAAATTATATTAAAAAATTTATAATAAAATATAAATTTTATATAATTTACTAATAATTATTATGTTTTTTTCTTATATATTATTATTTCGTTATAATAAAATAATATTAATTTTTTTATTTATACTTAATAACTTATATAAACCTAAGAATTTATATATTTATAATTATATAATCCTAAACATTATATACATTTTAATTTTAATTATATGTATTATTTTAAAATATCTTTATAATTTATTAATTATTTGTAAATTTTATTTATATATTATAAATCCTTATATATTTTTTATTTATATTAATAATATATTTGGTAATTATTTAATATACGAATTTTATTCTATTTATTATATTTTATATTTTATATTTATATTTTTAATTTTAATTAAGCCGAACGTATATCGGTAATTTTATAATATTATTAAATCCTTTAATTATAATTATTTATTTATATATACTTAATATTATGCAATTATTATAATGGTATTATTGCCGTTTAATAAAACAAAATACGGTAATCGTATTCGGGAAATATATGGCGACATAATAAAAAATTAAAACGTATATAAAAATTGTAACGGTATTAAATTAATTTTCGATATAAATTATATTAATTGCGATATCATTTTCCGTATTTTATTTCTTATTATATATATTATTTTTTAAATTTTGTCTTAATTTTTAAAATAAGTTTTGTTTAAATTAAATAATTATTCGATAAATTTTTAATACCATAAGATTTTTATAAGGTAAATTTTATTATTATATGCGAAAAAACGTAAATTATTTATTATTATATATATATTAACGTATATTTTATTTATAATAATTTCGAAATTTTATATATATATATATAACTTATAAAAAGTTAATAAAAAATGTATTTATATATTTTAATAATTTTTAAATTTTATTTTTTTTAAATCCCGAAAAAGTTATTAAATAATATATAATATTATTTATTTTTTTCCTTATATTAAAATATAATAATAAAATTATCGATACAGATAATACGAATTACTGGATAATAAATTTTTAAAATTACAACATAAATATCTTTTATATTATAAATTTAATCAATATATATTTTTTGAAAAAACCCTATAATTTAAGCCGTTAACAGTTTTCGAGAATTCATAATATATAATAATTTGCATAATATAAATAATATTAAGGATATAATAAGTTTATAGTTCCGATTAGAAAAAATATAAAACCGTAATATATTTTATGGTATATATTATATGGATTTTATTTTTATAATATTAAACGAAAAGAAAATCCGTAATTTTACGTAATTAATTACTAAATAAATAATTTTGTATAAAAATTAAAATTTTAAGTACCGCGGTATATTCGGTATTAATACTAAGGATTTCGGCAGTTACCCGGAATGTTTAATTATTACTATATTTATGTAAAATTTTAATATAAAGGAATATTTAAAACCAGCCGGAGAAAAAATAAAGAAATCTTTAAAATTAATCAAGGACCTAATTACGCCGACAAAGAGAAAATGCGATAAAGGAAAAAAAGCTAAATCCGGCCGTTAACTTTTATTAAAAGAATTAAAAAGCCTTAATTCGAAAAAGAAATAATTACCAAACTTTCTAATAAAATAATAACAAAATATACGGACGGTTTCGAAAAATATTAATTAGGATTATATGCCAATAAATATTAATTTTAATTATAAAAAAAATAAAATTATAAAACCTAATTAATAAGGATTTATTACAAACTTAAAATTTTAAACGATTCGAATTAATATTTAAAGAAAAGCGGACGCCGGAATAACTATATTAATAACGAAAAAAATATTTTTTTTAATATTGGCGAAAAATTATTTATATTATTTATTTACCTATATAATTAATTTCTTATTTTAATTATTCGACCCGAATTAAAATATTTTAAGAATTAATATAATAAGTTTAAAAAAAACCGAAAAATAGGATTTAAGAAATTTTAATTCGGCGTCGTAAATTAAAGGCTATAAGTTAAAAAGATAATTGATTAATAATTACGATAAATTATAATTTAAATTACGTAATATAAAATTCTTTTAATGTTTTTCATTAAACCAATTTATTATATATTTATTATGACAAATAATTAATCCGGATTAAAACGAATTAATATCCCGTATAAAGCTTAATAAATTAAAAATTAATAAAAATTGTAAATTTAATAAATAAATAATATATTAATAATTTTAATAAACATTATTTAAATATTGATAATTATCGCGTTTTACGACCGTAACGCCGTATTAAAACTAAATATATTTTTTTGTTATTAGCCTTAATTAAAATTGGCAAAATTTTGTTTTTTATTTTTTAACCTAATATTACGATTATTTTTTAATTTGTTATTAATATTATTATCCGATAAATATTATTTACTTTTAATACGTAATTTCTTAATTTCGATAAATATTATTATTTCGATTTTTTTCTCGATATATTATTTATAACGTTAAATTACGGATTATTATGTTTTAACAACGCCGACAATTTCGATAACGATATAAAAACAAACAAATTATATAAATTTAAATATAGTAACGAAAATAAAGTTAAAAAATTAAAAATATTTAAAAATAATAAGTTTTGCGCCGATATTATAAATAAAAAAGATAAAATAAGTTCTTAATTAAGATTACTTAGTATATTGCGAATTACGCGTATAAATATAGGCGTTACCATAATTGAAATTACGATTCCAAATTGCAAAAATATATAAATTATATACCTATTTAGTATTTAAATTATTGAGATTATCGTTAAACCGTTAATTACCAGTTTAAACCGAATAACCGTATGCAATATGTTTTAATTAGGACAAAACATAACTTAAGGCGGGCTTATAAATTTTTCCGATATTTATCAAATTTATAATATAATAATAATCCGTAACCTATATAAATCGGTTTATAATATAAGGATATAACGTTATTATTTCCGATTAAACGAATTCCGTTACTTACGGAAAATTACTTATATTTTCTGTAAAATCGAAAATATAATTTTTTTATATATTATATATAACGCAAAAAATAAACGGTCTTTTAAAATATCCTAATATTGCCATTTATCGAAACCGGGAACCGTCTTAATTAATTTAATTATATTTTGAATTACATATAGATTTTTAATTTCGTTTAATTTATTCGAAAATTGATTAAATAAAAACCGTTTAAATTTAATAAAAATAAATATTTATTTTGCTTTTTTACCGCCAAATAAAAATAACCGCGTAAAAAATAATTTATTCGCCCGTTATTTATATTAGAATTTATTATTTCCCAAACAGCCGCCTTTATCGAACCAGTTTGTAATTATTTTTACGTAAATATTTTCGAATTTTAAAATTCAGATATATAAAAAAAAAATTAAACGTACATATATTATAATAAAACGTAGCCGAAATTAAATTATTACGATTTTTTAACATAATAATTTCGTTTTTTTAAATATAATGAAATCGTTTTACGAATATATTTGTCGTTAATTAATACGTATTATTAAAACCTTATTTTTATCCGGTACCATAAATTAAAATTATTCCATTTCGGAAGTTTACGAATAATATTTTGGCCGGCCGAAAATTAAAATTAAAATTTAATAATTATTTCGTCCTAATTAAGATTATTCGTAATAAATTATATATTATTTTCCTTATTATCCGAATCCGTTATATCATTTTCTATTACGATCTTTATATTCTTATAAATAATACGGTTTTTAATTTATTAGATTTAAATTATTTTCGTTATTTTAACTTTTTTTAAAATAAATAACTTAATTCTATATTTATTAAATACTTAATAAAATAAAAATAATATAATTTATTTATAATTATTTATATTTAATTACTTATAATTATAAACCGTTTAATTAAATTACTATTATATATCCTTAATCGAAATATTTTGTAATATATTTTATTATATTATTTAATTAATATTTGAAATATTTATATTTAATTTAAAAGTAATAATAAATACGACGATACGGATAAAATTATCCGATTATTTTAAATTATTATATACGTAAACTTAATTTCCGTAAAATATTTCGGAATTATAAAATTTAATAATTTCTTTTATAACTTTTAATAAATACCCTCGGTTTATTATAATCCTAATTAAGTAATTCCCGATATTTATAATTTTTGCCTTATTATTAATATAAATAATAATTTTAATAAAAAAACGTAAATTATTAAATTAAATTAAAAAAATATTATTTAATAATTCGGATATATTAATTATTAAAAAATTTAAATATTTTTAATTCGAACATTAACTTTTAAATATTAAGAAAATAATAATATTAATTTCGGAACGATTAATATTAAAATGTCCGACTTTCGCCTTATAGCCATATTTAATTAAGCCGTTAATTTAATTAAAACCGCTATATTTCGCAATTCTTTTTTTATAGTATTACTGGCAGTTATTATATACGTAAATTAATATATATAAATAAAAAAATAAAACGCAAATTATAAATATTAATATATTTAAACCGGAAATTTTTCTATTTTAATAATAAATATATTTCGTCGATAATAACCAAATTATATTATTATTCGAAAATAAAATTTAATATAATAATTTAAAATTAATCCTTCGATATTTATTTAAAATTAAAAATAATATAATTATATTATTCGCCAGTTATACGGTTAAATATTTTTAAATTAAGTTTTTTCGTATTTATATATATTAAAATAAAAACAAAATATAAAATTATTAATATAAAAATTTGGTATTTTTTTATTACCTTAATTAATAATATAATTTAAATAATAATTAAATCGGTTATTAACGAAAAAAATTTAAATAATTAAGGATTTCTTAAAATTTATCTTAATAATAAAAAAGCATTAAATTTTCCGAAAACCAAATTATATATTATATCGACTTATATTTTCCGTAAAATACGGCTTTATCCGCTAAATATAATATTTAATATAAGGCGAATAAATTAACGGCATAAAATATCTATAAGGTTATCGGCCGTATATATAATATTAGCATATAAGTTAATTATGTTTATATTGGCAAAAAACCGATAAAAATATCTAATAAAAATAAATATTTCGTTTTGGAAAATTAAATATTCGAAAATTTAAAATATCTACCTTAAACCTTTAAGTATATTATTCGTACTTAACTAATTAAGAAAAGAATATATTTCGGGCTTTATTACGAATACTTTAAAGCCTTATATACTATTATTTTAATTTATAAGGTTATGTTATTATCGTATTAGCCCCAAAGGGATAAAAGGTTATAACATATATTAATTAAGATTTTGGGCCATTTTTTTATTATAATAATTTTTATTTCGTATTAATTAAAATTATTATTATATTAAAAAATAAAGATTTTAATTTTATATTAAATTATATAAGTTAAAATACTAAGAACTTCGTAATTAGCATATTTTGCTAAAATTAATATTAATAATTTCTGCAAATTTATATAAAAACGTATTAAACGGAACGAAAAAATTATAACTTGCTATCAGGCCTTATTTTGGAGGTTTTGTTATTTTTGTAAGTATTATTCTTAAAGGAGTTTAGTTAATACATTAGACCCCTAACAGATATTTCTTAATCAAAAGCTATAGCTGTGGCTACGGCTGCTGCGCCGCAGGCGCAGCCACAACCTCCAAAATGGGGTCCTGATCAAGATGAGGTAAGGATTGAGCGTAATCTTCAAGGGTTGGGTAGTCGGTTAAGAATGGGGACATGGAACAGCTAGAGTGCAGGACAGAGATCATTGCGACAAACTCAAATTTTTAATTAGGCCACCCTACTGTATATATATTGTAGCTATTAAATATAATGAAGTTAGATACTTAGCATGTATGTATACAAATTCTAGCAATGTATATCTTAATAAACTCTTTTCTTTATATATTTTTAAATAAATAAATTTATTAATATTTTTACACATATATATATATTATTATAAAATTGTTACAAATTTATTTTCACTTTACAGAACCAGTTAAAATATATAGTTAATTAATTATAATAAATAGATATTTATAAAAATATATATAAATTTGTAAAAGCTTATATACAGACATATAAAGTTAATTAAATACGTTATAATATAAATAATCTCAAATTAAATTAATTTGTTCTTAATTAAGCGCGTATAGATATTATCGAACGTAAATAAATATTTACAAATTTTATAAATTTGTGTAAACTTTATTAAAATAATAAACTAATTAATATACTAAACCTTTTAAAAAACGTTTTTATCCAATTACACGAATTAAATACTCTCGAAATCGATAGAGATAGCTTTAATAAAATTAAAAAAACATTTAATTTATTATATTTTGCTAAAAGAGTACAGACATAAAATTTGTTTAAGGATTATAAGATAAATATAAAATTATATAAAATTATATAAAAGTTAACGAGAAGGTATAAAAATTAAAGATTTTAATTAATCTATTGAAATGTCGTAATTAAACGAATAATTTTATTACAGCTAAAACTAAGTCTAAACGAATTTAATAAAAATATATTATAATTATTTATAATATATTTAAATTCATTACTAATTATATATACAAAAATTACAAACATAACTTTATATAAAGTTTTGTACAGTTTTATATATTTAAAATAGGAGATATAAATTTACATAACGAAACCCCTTTTATATTTATTATTTATTCTGTTTAAATATATTTAAATAAAACTTATTAATATTATTAATATTCTTTGTAAATTTATAATTACAAATTTTATATTAATAAAAAGTATTTTGCTTTGTTTTATTTCATAAATATATAATAAATTTTATTCAAATTTATACGAGCTTATATTAATTAATATAAATAACAACGCAAACAATAACGACAATATATCGCTTGTGATTATTTAAAAATATTTAAAATATTATTCTTTATTAAGTCGAATAAATAAATAATTAATACACAGTTAAAATTATTAATAACAAGAATTTTGCTTTTTGTTTTTATTAAAACCCTTTTCATAATTAAAAAATAAGTAAATTAATATAAAATTATATATATTTTATTTAAATGTCTTAAAAAATTATAACTAAACAAATATGTTTTAATAATTATTATATTTTTGGTAAAGGTTTTAAAAATTACCAAAAATTAAATTAAATTAAGTAAATATATATAAAGTAATATATCTTAAAATAAATAAATATAAATTCGTATATTTTCGTAAGTATCTTTATTCATTTCATATAATATATTATATTGTTAAATAAATTGACTTTTTTAAATATTTTAATATTTTAATTATATTAATCATATTATATAAGCAAAACAAATATACACGCTTATCGGATAGTTTTTAACATCTTTCTACAATAAATTAAAATTAATTAACTATAATATATAAAATGAATTTATTTAATCGGATTCTTTTTCGTTAACCATATTTATAGCTTTTTTATAAGTATACGTATTATTGTAAGATAATGGACAGCTATAAGCGGAGATAATGTAATCTCCGACTAGTTGTAAAGCAGATTCCAAAAAGTGAATGTATTAGATTACTTCTATCTAGCGTTTCTCACTAGCTGCCAGATCGTAGATTTATACTAATAAGTGGGTCGGTGGCTGATCGGTGGCTGGTCGGCTACCAGCCTCATCCTTATAGAAGCTGTACTTTTATAATTATATCCGAGCTTGTTATAGACGTTATATTTTCGTTTTTTCGTTTTAACCGTTTTACGATAATTATCTTTAGCTGTTATTAGTTATATTTTTTTCATTATCAATTTTGTTTCGCCAAAAGAACTTATTTCTTTTGTATAATAAATGCTTTTTTTATAAAAAAGACGTTTATTATTTGTCCTTCGACATTTGCTTAAGATAAAGTTCGTTTTATATAATTTGTCGGTTTTTTCTCTAAAAACAATTACTTTATACAAAAGTAATAAGTAATTTTTTATTAAAAGATTAACCGATTTTATTATTTTTATTAGCGAACTACTTTAGTGATTTTTTATTTCCTTTATAAATAACGTCTTTATTATATTATTTTATGGATATTTTTAAGAGTTTTCACAGAAAAGAAAAAAAATATACAACCGGTAGAACTAAGCGGCGAAACGGTTAATATTAAGATAATTAAAAACATTTTCAAGCCGAAAAAGATATTATTAACATCAAATAAAATAAGCCCGGTTATTGCAAATTCGGATTTGATATTGTCGAACGTTATAGCAGTTTTAAACGCGTTGTAAAAGCCGGCGAGAAAATCTTTTTTCGCACTATAACTATAATAACGTTATATTAAATTTTCGATATAAAGCAAATAAAGGCATTTTAAAACAAAAAATAAAATACGTCTAAAAATTAGAGCTCATAAAAAATAGACAAATATATAAAACGTAATAATACCGTTATTTATATAACATTTTTTCGAATTTTATGAAATAATAATTTTCGTAATCGTCGAGAATGAAAAAACGATTAGATTTTTTCGTACGCGTTCGAATATATTTATGGAAATATTAAACTAGTTTTAAACTCAATTCGTCTATTTTTTAACTATTATAACTTATATTGAATTTTTAACAAAATAATAATTTATAGTATCGATATTAGAAATTAAAATAATTTGTTTTCTGCTAAAATACTAAATAAAGATAAGGTTTAATTTTACGAATAAATAATTTCAATAATTGTATTTTTTTCCGAATTTTTAATTATATTTCTTAAAGTTTTTTACGTTTTTTAATATTTATAATTATTATACTTATCGCTATAAAAAGCTGTATTAAAAATGTAGTTTTATTACAGTTATAAATATACTTTTCTATAATATAATATTTTGTAATAATAATTCGAATAAGTTCTAATTATTTTGAAAATATCTTTAGATTTTCGTATAATATCAGTTAATAATCGATTTTTCGATTTAATCGCGTTTTAAGTTTTTTCCATTTAATAAAGTTCGACGCCTAATTAATCTTAGTACGTATTACAATCCCTTAAGCTAGAATTAAATTCGCTATATTTTTAATATACTAAAACCGGATAAGAAATATTTATGTATTTAGGTTAAAGGTTTGGTAGATATAAGATTTCTTTTCGATTAGCGTTAATTTTTGAAATTTAAAAATAATATAGACTTTAGAGAATTCGCCGATATATTATTTATATAAAGTGAAATAAGTGGTTTTATATATACAATTATATATCGTATAATTAAGTTTCGAGTTTCTTTTTTTAATTTAAACGACTAATTTATTTTGATTTTTTTATAAACCGTTTTATTTTCTAAGTACGAAATAATAAATAATTGAAGTTAAAAGTTTAAAATGTGTCAAAATATTATCCGGTAAACTTATAGACACGGTAGGCTTGTGTGGTGCGTTATATACCTTTTGATATTAATGATATAATATAATTTATAAAAAATTAAAATAAATTTATTTATTTATATTGTAAAATGAAAAATAAATTTTATTTTATATATATAAATATTTTTTTATTTTATATAAACATATAACAAATAAAATAAATGTAGTATTTTTTTAGTATATTATAAAAAAGTAAATAATTAATTAAATATTAATTTTTAATAAATATATTACAATATTTGAAATATTATTATACATATTATAATTTTATTATAATTATAATTCTAAAATTTATTATAATAAAACATATGCTTTTAATAAATGCATAGTTAAGAAATATTTTCATTATAATAAAATATATAATTATGAATATTAAAGATTTTAAAATATTTAAATAAGTTTAATAAAGTTTTAATTAAAAATGGTAATCAATAATAAATATATAAACTTAACAATAAAACTTGAATTTTAATATTTATATTTACATATAATTAAAATATATTTAAATAATTATATAAATTATATTATAATTATACATCATATTATAACCGTTTGTATTAAATTAAGACTTTAACACACTTTTTATTGTAAAATATATTTAGATATCTAATAATTAAACTTTATTATGATATTATTATATTTATATTATAAATTATTTTAGAAAAATTTATAACACATTTAGAAGTATTATAACATTTAATAACATCCTTTTATTTAAAATCTTTTAAATTATATTTATATAAACTATTTGTTAATATTTTAATAGTGTTTTTATAAACAATAAAACAAAAATACTCTATACCACAATCAAAACCCAATACACTCTTAAATAATTATTTTAAAAGATATAAAAGGTTTAATAAAATAATAATACTAAAACAGAATTAATAGAAATTAAAATAGTTATTGAAAAGGCCTAAAATAAAACACTTAAATACAATATTTACAATAATTTTAAGTATATTATATATTTAATTCGAACAACTTAATTAATTAAGATTTATCTAATAAATTATTATATTTAATAATATACTAAATTACAATTGTTTTTGATTTCTAAAAATACACTTTTAAATATTAATTATATATAATATATATTTATAATATGTTTTTATTCTTAGAGATTTAAATTTAGTATTAAAAGATATTAAAAATTTAAATTAATTTCTAAAAAGTATTATGAATTAAATAATTCATTCGTAAATTCCATTTTATATCAAATATTCTTTTAATAAAAGAAGATATCTATTATTTTAAATTAATTAATTTTATTTTTCATAATAATTATATAATATATATAATATATAGAATTATAAATATTAGAATTTTATTAAAGTTTATTTAGCCTGTATAACTTTACCTATCTTTATACGAACTTATATTAGCTGTATATTTCTTATATAAAATTTGTTTTAGTTGTATTTATATATATTTTTTAATTCTTTCTTTTTTTATATATTAAATATATCTCATTCTTATTTAAAATATAAATTGTACTGTAAACAAAGTATTTAATGTTATAGGTTTTGTATATTTTTAAACGAAATCATCTAATTTGTATTTATTTATATAGAGTTAAAATTATTTATAAAACATTTAAACAATATACTTAAAAATAAAATATATTTCGACGTAAAAGCTATATAAAAGTATGCGAATTATTATATATCTGTATTAATTATTTTTATTACGAGTACGGATATAGTAACGATTAAGTTTATTAATATTTAAAACGAAAAAGGTTTATTATTTTTATTGTTGATTTTAAACATATCTGTTAAAAATTTAATATTTTCCGCTATTATATTATCAACGCTTTTATCATTAAAATTATCTGCGTTCGAATTCTTTTTCACACGCAAATAAATTACTTACAAAATCTTATATCGTTTTAGTTTGAGCTTTTATATATATAATTTTGAAAAAAAAGTTTCAACTTTTTTTAAATATATTATTTCTATTATTTATAAAAAGATTTATTCGATAAAAATTCGTAACCGTTAAAATCAGTTATACCGGCGCCGTGTTAATTAAATTACCTTAAGGTCGAATTATATTTTATTTGTAAATACGCATTAAAAGTTTATATAATATAGACTTAATATTTATACGAATATAAACGTTTATTTATAGTATATTATATATGACTCCTGTACGGTTTAACTAAATATAAGAATACAGCCCTTATAAGGTTAAGGCTGGTAGCCGACCAGCCATCGATCAGCCATCGACTCACTTATTAATATAAATCTACCATTTGGCAACTAATAAAAAACGCCAGATAAAAATAACCTAATATATTTATTTCTTGATATTTACTTTACGATTAGTCGGAAATTACCTTATCTAGTTCGTAACTATCTATTATTTTACAATTCTTTTATTTATTATAAAGAGTAACATAATAATTACCAAAAACAAAGCTCGCCGATTACAAAACAAACCTAAGTTATTAGTCGAAAAGACCGCCGATCGGAACCTAACCGATAAACGATCGATCACGGTACGGGAATAGGCGAAAAAGCTTATAACGGAACCTTAACGAGCAAAGGACCATGGTCCCCGAGATCCCGAATTACTTTATATATATAATAAGGATATATCCCGACAACCGTTAATTAAACAGTCGGAAAACGGATGTAATATAATAATTACGCCCAGGAACTTAAAATAAAAAGAAATAAACCTTATAATCATAACTAGATTTTGGAAATTATCCGCTAATAAAATAAATAATATTCGGAATTATTTCGATAATTAACCGAATAATAAATAATAATACAAATTAAAAAAAATAAAACTTTATAAGTTAATTATAATATCGTCGCAAAAAATCCAAAAGCGGTAAATAAATATTGCGTTATAATTGCCCGAAATTTTCCGAATACGCGTCGATTAAAAAAAAAGATTAAATAAATATTATTACGAAAATTTACGCCAAAAAGCCAAGGCGAAATGCCTTTATTTATATCTAACAGGCTATGGGCTGTATGAATGTTTTTATTATAAATATTTAACGATTATATTATGTTATACTTCATTATTATAATTACGAAAAAAAATAAAAATGAAAAATTTAGAGATTTTTATTAGAAAAAGTTACGTAAATCTTAATTTTTTCGATAAGAAATATAGGAAACAATTTATAAAATTACGATAATAATTTAATTAATCGTTATTAAACATTTATATTAAATGAAACCTTTTAATTTATAAAAGAAAATTTACGGAAGTTTTTAGCTCGAAAGGTAATCGGGATAAAATACCTTTTATTTTTAATTATTTTTACAAATTAATATTAAAGTTACGAAATACTTTATTGCAAAAAAAACATTAAATTAAAACGAATTAAGAACGTATCAAATAAGGTAAAACGCTACTAGAATATTTAAAAAAATAAAGAAAAACCGATTATGTTCTACTAAAAATATTAATAAGTATAAACAATTTTATTTTAATATTTTGAGAGAAAAAAAATTCTTAAAGCAAATTAAAGACGCCGTATAAAAATAATAAGGATTATAAATATTTTTATATTCGGAAAATAAATAATCGTTAATTTAATTTCGATCGAAATAAATCTGCATAATTTAATATCCTTAACTTTTATAAAAGCTTATTTAAATATTATAATTATAAGAAATTAAGTTATAAAAACGTAAATTGCAAATTAAAAAAGGATACAAAAACTTGGTTATCCCGGCTATACGGAAACCGATTTTCGAAAACTATATAAAACGTTATAATATATAATAAAAATTGAACCAATTTTTAAATATAAACCTAAAAAAAGCCGAAATAAACGTATACGTCCAATCCATTTCGGCTAATAATTGCATAACGATCGAAACAAAGCCGTTTTTTTTTTAAAAAAAGGCATTTATTAAGAAAAATACGGAGGACATAGCAGTACAAATAAGTATGGATACCGAAATATAGATAAATAATTTAATCAAAAAACTAACGAAAAATTTTAATTTTTAATTAATTTTCGTAAATATTCCGGTCCTTATTAACGTTAACGGCGCGTAGATTAAATGTTATACAGCTTACGAAATTCCTATTAGCATAATAAATAATAACGAGAATAAACAAAAATTTAAGCAAATTTATTTTATAATATGCCGTAATCGGAAAACGCTCAAATTTTTATTATTTAAATCCGAAATAGGTAAATTAAGGATACTGCTAAATATAATTATATATTAATAGTTATATGAATTATTATAAAAGGTTAATAAATAAAGAATCGTAAACATAATATTTTTCGATAAGCAAATTTATACCATTAATCTGATAAGCCTAGCGGAAAAACTAAATATCCCGGAATTCGGAAAATAAGAAGAATAAAAAATAATCGACTTTTTTATATGCTTAAAGAATTTCCGGCGAATATATTCCGAAAAAATAACAAAAAAGATACCTTAATTATCAGGGGCAAAATATGCAATAAACCTGATCTTAGGGAAAACGCCTTTATTTAATCTGATTTACTTTATTTTAAAAGCTTAAAAAAATTCGAAAAATATATCCGAAAAATTTAAAAGTAAGTCGAATACATTATTCGAAAACGGACGTAAAGGTACTAATATTATTTTACTTAAAAAAACGGCAGTTTCCGATTATGCGTTAATTATAAGGGGTTAAATTAGATAATGATAAAAAATCGATACCTTTAACCTTTAGTTTTAAAAATAATGGATTATTTAAGGTTAATTAAGGTATTTTCCAAAATTAATTTTAAAAACATTTATTATTATATTAAAATTAAAATGGACGATTAATAAAAAGTCGTTTTCCGAAGGTAATACGGGTAATTTAAATATACGGTTATGCTATTTAGCCTTATTAACGCGTTAATTACGTTCCAGATTTATATATATAAAATATTAACTAAATTAATTAGCTATATATATATAATATATTTAAATAATATAATTATTTATTAAGATAACCAAAAGAAATATATGAAATATCTTCAGCTAATTTACGAACGGCTGTTATAATATTAATTATTTGCCAAAATATTTAAATACGAATTTTCTTTTAAAAAATTAAAATCCCTAGAGTTTATAATTAATATTAACGGTTTGAAAATAGACCGTTAATGGGTCGATATTATCGAAATATAACCAGAATTAAAATTAATTTATAATATTTAAATATTTTTGGGATTTACGAATATTTATCGAAAATTTATTATTTATTATTTGCGTATTACCGAACTTATTATTAAGTTTTTAAAAAGAGCGTAAGGCAAAGGTAAAATAATAAAATTCCCATAACCCGAAAAAGTTAAAAAGGTATTTTAAAGTTTAAAAGATATTTTTTAATCGGTAATTATTTTCCGATATTAGAATAACGCCAAAAATATTAAGATCGAAATAAATATCTCGATAAAAACTATATTAACGATATTTTTATAAAAATACGAAAAATATTGGCGCCTAATTATATATTAATTACGAAAACTAAGTCCAACCGAAAAACGGTAAATTACAAAATTGTTAGGACCTAACGATCTTGGCTTCTTACAGACGGTCGGAACCACAAAAGGATCAAGCTCCGACCCAAGCCAAGGCGTCACGTGACTGGCTCAAAGGTCTCAAAACGCCAAGCGCCTTAAGCCCCTTGAGTCGGCAGAAAAGCTCAAAAGGCTCGAGGGACTCAAGGGTTTAAGCCGCTTAAGCACCTTAAGCCAAAACAAGGATATATACGCTCGTTATTTCCATAGTCTAGATAGCTTCAGCTTGCAATGGAATATCGTTACCCAAAACGCCCCTGGTATTACGAGACGTAATACGTTATTACATCCATTGCTCAAAATCCCACGATACTCCTGCCAACATAAACCCGTCGACTTAGGTTTAATAATTGGTTAAACCGCCAAGCCGTCACAAAAATAACAAGAATTATTAGCGATGATAAAAAGCCTAAAATATCGGTAATAATACTTTAAAAGTACGGAAATCTTTTTTTAATATTTACCGATTATATAGCGTTAAGGATATAATAAAGGCGCCGGCGTATAACCTTAAAAAAAGTTGGCCTAATGGGTTTACCGCCTTATATAATTTAATTTTAAGATTTAATACCGACCTGTCATGGCCCAACGCGCCACGGTTTCCAGAAACGGTCCAACGTCACCCAACCATAAGTGCGTAACGGGGCAGGTCACGTGATGGATCACCAACTCACTGATGGTGAGCCAGTGAGACGGATCATTAGTTCGCTAATGGTAATTTAGCAAACAGTAAAAAGATATATACGCTTATTATTTCTATAGTTAAAATAGCACCAGTTTGTAATACTTATTAATATTAATCGTTTGTAATATGCTTTTGTATCTTAGTATTAAAAAACGTAATTAAGCTATTTTATTATTATAGAGTTTTACGATATTTCTGCTAACATAAATCTGTACGACTAAGGTTTAATAGTTAATTAAACCGTTTAGCCGTTATATATTACAAGCTTTTGTTCAGTAATATCGTCAAATTCTAAATAATATTTAATATTGTTAAAATGTTGATTAACGTTTAGGAAACCCTTATTTAACAGCTTTAAATTCGAATTCGGGAACTGGAAAAAAAAATCCGACAAATTAGGGTTACGTTATTTGCTTAAACCGCTTTTGCCCGTATAAAGCCCAGGAAGCCGGAACCCTATAACGGAAAAGGTAATCCTTAGATTTTTTTAACTTAGGTACGAATTTATTTTCGTTTTTTAAATCTTAGTAATTTAGCGGATAAGGTTTTAGCAATAGGAGCATACTTAACGAGAAATACTACTAATTAATTTGAACTTATTATGAAGAATTTTTCGGAAATAGGAAAATCGGATAAAAAGAATTTTATTAATAAGATTTTTTCACTTTATACCAATTTCGAAAATAAAGTACGCGATAATTTCGGTAATCCAGATAAAAAACAATTTACGGCCTAATAATTTTTATAATTCCGGCAAAAGAGATTTGTATCTAAATATGCCGTAATATTTAAAAGCTTTACGGCTAAAGCAGGATAAGGAAATAATAAGGTTAATGTCTTTATTAATATGTTGTATAAGAGATTAAAAGATAATATAAAAAATAAAATTATTCGGATTAAAGAATTAATTGCCTTAAACCGGTATATCATAAAAGTAATTAAGATTAATAATCGACAGTTTGAAAAACGATAGGAGAAAAAGGGATAATACGTTTTACGATCGGGGTATAACAAATTTAACCAGGGGAAGAAATGAGACGCACCCCTTACTTCTTATGGAACGGCGCCAGGACTTATGGAACTCGGCGTTACTTACAGACAAGATTGGAACCAGATTAAGTGCTTTAATTGTGGCAAAATGGGATACAAGGCCTACAAGTGCAAGAAACCCAAGAGGCCATAATAAGATAACTGGACACCTGTACCGGAGGGACAGTCCAGAAACAACCAAGAAAACGACAGTCAGGATAACGCACAATGGGATGCAGTCGCAAACATAAGAGAATAATTTATTCGATGGAAAAAGGAATTGCCAGAAAATTAAGAATAATTAATACGATTTAAAGGAATAGTACGCCGGTAATAACGACAGATATAGCAGCTTGACGCGCTGAACGAAAAAACACAAACAAGGTTCGATAAATTCGAACAGGAATTAAAAAAAGAAAGTTACCTATAAAAAAGCCGTAAGATAACGAAACCCAAAGAAATTAAAGAAAACTTTTAAAAAGGGCTTTAAATGCAACGATAGGAAACGTTAATAACCTTATTACTTTAAAAATACGAATCGAAACGTACTAGTACATTGTAATGGTGGATTGCGGAACTTTAGGCGGGAATTATATTGCACTAGATATGGTTAATAAGTTCAGATTGCTATGGAAATACAAATTAAAACCTTATATAACGACAAATGCCAAAGGTCAGAAATTCGCTTATGATAACGAAAATATTATACGCGAAATTAATTATTTCGAGATTTTTATTTAAGGATAATATTATATAATTAATTTCGATATCGTTTTATTTGAGAATTATGATATAATTTTAAGATTACTATAGATACGCCAGTACGGAATTTTAATTAATAACGAGATTAGTTAAATAAAGTTCGCCTTATACCTTATTAATAAAAAAATTAAAATCTTAATATTCGATCGATAATAGCGATAAATATAGGCATAAAAATATAACAGAAACCTTATTACCCAAAAGGATAAAATATAAAAAAGAAAACGGGTATTAAAAAAATACGACGTATTATTATTATTATCCGAACAAAATTAAAACAATTAAATAACGATTTGAAATAATAAGAATAGCAGCTTAAAAAGTAAGAAAGTTTGATTAATATGTCATTATAATATTATAAATATAAGTAGCTTTTTAAAAAGAAGCTTAATACGAAATTACCGAAATATAATAAATAAGATTATAAGATAATTTTTAAAAAAAACTTTTAACGAAGTTTTACCTTATTTATAACTTTAACGGAAACGAATTATGTATTTTCAAAGAATATTTAGAAAATTGGTTACAGAAAAAATGGATTTAATTTTCGAAATTATTAGTAGGATATCCGATATTTTTTATGCTAAAAGAAAATGGCAAATTATTATTTGTAATTAATTATTAATATTTAAACGATATTACCGTTAAAAATTAAATATTATTATCTTTAATTACGGAAATAAAAAACCAATTTTCTAAAACTAAATAGTTTATAGTATTCGATCTTAAAGATAGATATAACTTTAGTTGAATTAAGAAAAAATACGAATAAAAAACTGGCTTTAAAATAAAATACAAATTATTTAAATATTTAGTTACGGTAATAGGATTTACGAACGTACTAATAATTTTTTAATAAATAATAAATAATGTATTACGAAAATAGTTCGATATTTTTATCGTTTGTTATTTCGACGATATTTTTATTTTTTCGAAAATAAAAAAAAATATACGTAAGATACGTTTATAAGGTTTTTCAAATTTTATAAAACGTAAAGTTATTTATTAATGCAGAAAAAAAGTTAGTTTTATAAATAAGAAATGGAATATTTAGAATATATTATTATCTTAAGATATATTAGGATAAATCTTAAAAAAATTGTTATAGTTACAGAATGATAAATATTAATAATAATTAAGGAAGTATAAGTGTTTTTTGGATTCGTTAATTATTACAGGAAATTTATTCGAAACTTTAGCAAAATAATTATATCTTTAAGGAACCTTACGAAAAAAGAAAAAGAATTTAAATAAACACCAAATACGGAAAAAGTATTTTAGGATATTAAGGATGCGATTACTAGCGAGCCAATATTAATTATATACGATTTAAATTACCCCGTTAAGTTAAAAACCGATATTTCGGATTACGCGTTAAATATAATGATTAAATAACAAGATAATTAAGGCAAATTGTACTTTATTGTATTTTTTTCGTATAAGCTAAAAGGAATTAAATTTAATTACAGTATTCCAGATAAAGAATTTCTGGCTATTATTATGGTATTTTGCAAGTTTAGGTATTTCTTAAAAGGAAATTTGTACCAGGTTAAGGTTTATATAAATTTTCAAAATCTTACTTAATTTATTACGACCAGGGAACTTATAGGACAATAATTAAAATATGCGGAGAAATTAGCGAATTTCGATTTCGTTATTATCCAGAGAAAAGGCTTAGAAAATGGCAAAGTAAATGCCTTAAGTAAGCGACTAGACCTTAACAAAATTGGTTAAAATTAGTTATATAATTTTCGATATTATTATAAAAGAATATTTACGTTTACGACAAATTGTAATAATTCGGGCAGTACTTCTAGATATATATTAAAAAATTTAATAGTATAACGAGAGTTTTTTAGCAAATTAAAAAACGAATAAAATATAAGTTCTCGAAAAATATTAGAAGAATTTAATACAAAAAATATATAAATATTAGTTATACGGATATTCAGAAAATTACAAAACCTTAAAATAACTTTAACGCATATATTCTTTTCCTAAAATAAAATTAACGGTACAAAAAGTTATACGGCAATACAATATTTACGCTAGAATAAAGGCTTAATACTATAATTTATACGAAAAATTACAATTATTATTAATCGCCAAACGGCTATAACATTTAATTACATTCGATTTTATTATTAAATTTTTATATTAAGAAATTTAATTACAAAAATATATTATAATAGTATTTTCGTAATCGTTAATCTATTTATCAAATCCTTCTATTTTTTACCATATAACGAAAATATAAACGCCGAACAAATAACATATTTTTTTTTCAGATATATTTTTAATACTTACGAATTACTTATAGAAACTATTTTAAATAAAGGATTAATATTGGTATTTAAATTTTGGCAAAATTAAATTACATAAATCGGTTTAAATTATAAGTTATTTAACGTATTTAGATTTTAAATGAATAAATAAACGGAACGAATAAATCAGATTTTGGAAATTTACTTACGATATTATATTAATTACGAAAAGAATAATTAGATTCAGAAGTTATTAATTATATAATTAATTTATAATATTAATTACTACGAAAATATTAAGATAATACTTACGAACGTAAATTTTGGTTTTACGTTAAAAGTCTATAAAAAAGTATATAACGACGGTTTAATTAATATTAAAATAATCCTTACGTCAGAACAATTATAATAATTATATTAAAAGATAAAAATACAATTGAAATTCGTACAAAATTAAATAAGCAAATACTATAATTAGAAAAGGTTAAAGGGATTAATTTTCGAAAAAGAGAAAATAATTTTTTTTGTTAATAAAAATATTTAAATAAAACGACTTAATAAAAAATTCGATTTTAAATATATCGGTCCATATAAAACTATTAAGAAAATCTCAGAAAATATTTATTAATTAAAATTTTTATTAAAAATTAAACTTTATTTAATTTTTTACGTTTTTTTATTCGAGTTAATAATGGATATAATTAAGGTATACATAATATAAGACGATATAAATGTAAAAAACGAATAAGCATATAAGGTGGAAAAGATATTCGATATGCGGAAGCAAAACGGATTTATCCAGTATTTAATTAAGTGGAAAAAGCACTCGGATTCCGAAAACATTTAGGAACCTGCCAAGAACCTTATTGGCGTTTAACGCCTATTAAAGAATTTTTACCAGCAATAACGAAACCGCCCGAAATAATGGCATTTTAATCCATAAGATCTAAAAAAAAAAGCCTTTAATTTATCGCATTTTAATTAATAACGTTTATCTTACTAAAGGTTTGTATTTCAATTATAAATTCCGACTTTAGCTGCATAAGATCGTTAAAATCGTCCAGAGATTAAAAGGTACGATTAACAAGTTTCGCACCTTAAGACTAATAATGTTAACGTTTACGACGTATACGGGAAAAACGCGTAAAAACTTCGGATAAAGATTTTTCGGCCGCCAGCTTTTTCTTTTTTAATCTTTTTAATTTCGCGATATGACGATTAATTATAGAAACAGGGATTCCTGTTCCGTTATACGAACGACCCCGACGAACATATTTCTTATAACGAAAAACCCCGTCCATTATTTGGCAATTCAGCTACCGGGCAGAATAAAAAAAATAGGGCATCGCGTTAAAACTTTCGAGTTCAATTAAATTAGCCAGGGCAAGTCGTTATTCGGATTTGCAAAAACGACGTTTAGATACACCGGAAGACATGTTGAAGGAATACAGAAAGCTTATCGAAAAAGAAAAAAAGGAAATTTTGAGGGCAAAATTTATAGAAGGGGAAAATCGTATTATAGTCTAACGCGCCACGGTTTCCAGAAACGGTCTAACGTTACCCAACTATAAGTGCGTAACAGGGCAGGTTACGTGATGGATTACTAACTTACTGGTGATAAGCCAGTAAGCCGGATCACCAGTTCGCTAATAATAATCTAGCAAATAAAAAAAGGATATATACGCTTATTATTTCTATAATCTAAATAGCATTAGTTTGCAACATTTATTAATACCAATCGTTTGTAATACGCTTTTGTACCTTAGTATTAAGAGACGTGATTAAGTTATTCTATTATTACAGAGTCTTACGATACTTCTGCCAACATAAACCCTTACGACTAAGGTTTAATAGTTGGTTAAACCGCCTAGCCGTTATACGACCGGGCGTTATTAATTTGGCAAATAGGTTATTTAAACGCTCGGATTATATATTAAGGGAAATCGCGTATAAAGAGGTAATCTTTACGTTATCTAAAAAATTAAGACTTACGAATAATATGCCGGAAAACGTACGAAAAACGGTTGCAAATATATAACGCAACTTAAAGCATTATAAAGGGGCAAAAGGCCTTATAAAAGTAACGTAAAATTCGTTCACTGCAAAATTCCCAGATAGATTTTAAGTAACAGAAATTTAGGTAATTATTATCCGTATAAAAAAAGCGGAAAACCTTCGCTGTATAATCGTAAAAAGTTTTCAAAAAAAAAGGAAAATAAAAAACCATATATTTGCCGAATTTAGCGTTTACGAATAATAATATAAATACGAATTATAACAATAATACAATTAACGGTTAAATAATAATAACCGTAAATTATAACGGTATTATAATTGGATTCGGAGAAATTTAAGGAAAACAAAATTAATATTAAGGTTATTATTTATAATTAATACGTTTTACGTCCTTTGGCAAAAACATTATTTAAGGACGAAACGGTATTTTAGCCGAAAGCTTTCTGATAATTTTATAATTAAGTTCGAAAATTGCAAATTAAGAATTTAAATATTATGGAATTAATACGAATAATTGGATGCTAAGCCGGAATAAAAGGAGGATATTTCTTATATTTAAATAAGATTTTATATTATTAGGATAAACTTATAATCCTGTCGTAAGGCGTTTTACGGAAGCAATTAATTAATTAATATCATAATAATCCAAAAACAGGATGTATGGGATAAATCCGTGCGCTAAAATTAATAACCAAAAAGTTTTATTGGGAAAATATGGCGAACGATTTCCGAAAATATATTAAGCAATATCCGAGCTATTAGGGCATAATAAAGCTATGTTACAAATTATATGGATAATTACAGCCCCTGCCGTTACCTAAGTAACCCCTCCAAGAAATCTCGTTAGATTTTATTACGGGACTTCCTAAAAGCCTAGGTTTAGACGGGCTAAAGTACGACGCAATCCTGGTGATCGTCGACCGATTTACGAAATTGGGACTGTTTATCCCTACGGTCAAGACCCTGACCGTAGCCGAGCTGGCCCGACTGCTCTACGACGAGGTTGAGTGCAGATTCGGTACGCCAGCCGGAATTGTTAGCGATAGAGACAAGCTGCTAACGAGCCAATTCTGGGCGGCACCCTTGAGGACGATCGGAATCTGAACGGAGATCAGAGAGCGATACTAATAACATTAGGAATAACTACTTACCGCGCGAAAAGTCTTATGATAATAACTGGCCACGACGTAATTCAGGGCGCCCGGAGCCTGAACGCAAACCGCACGGTAATCGAAATAACGCTATATTACATAAACATAGCATGGCTTATTGCCGCCCGTAGTACGACTGGTATCCATTTTACCATCGGCGTCGAAGGGATGGCGCTGGAGGAAATCCCAGTCCTTCTTAATATCAAAATACCATTTTTCTTAGAACTCCTTACGAGAAAAAAACATGGCGAACGGAGATAGTACGCAAAACAGACGGAGAAGGCGAAACGAGAATAAAAAAAGACGAAGGATTAAACGGAACGCGTATGTAAAAAAAATTGGAAATATAGGTACGAAAGAGAAAAAAAGAAAAGTAAACAAAAGAAGGTTAAAAACGAATTATAATCAAAAACTGAATAGAACATAATTAATTACGTAATATAATACGTACTAATTATTACGGTAATTATTTATAATATAATATAACGGTAAATTATCGGTAAATATACGTAATTAAATTTACAAAATGCGTTATATTAAATTAATAATAATACTGCTAAGGATTAATAACTTAAAAAAGGAAAGTAATTATAAAAATATAGCACTTATAAGGATAAGGTTAGTAACCGACCAGCTACCGATTAACTATTAACCCACTTATTAATATAAATCTACCATCTGGCAGCTAGTGGGAAACGCTAGATGGATGTAACCTAATATATTCACTTGTTAGAATCTACTTTACGACTGGTCGGAGATCACTTCACCTAGCTCGCAGCTATCTATTATCTTACACTAAGTATTAAACCTCGGTCGTACGGGTTTATGTTAAAAAAATATCGTAAAAATCTAAATAATAGATATAATAACGTATTACGTCGCGTAATATTAAGGGCGTTGTAGGTAACGATATTTTGATAAACGGTTAATATTAGTAAATGATATAAACTAATATTATTTACTATATAGAAAAAATAAGCATATATATTTTATTCGGCTTACTAGCTTACTACCAGGAAGTTGGTAATCCGTTACGTAACCTGATTTACCTTGGTTTTTTTTAGCTGCAACCGTTTCTGGAAGCCGCAGTTGTTAGAATATAATACGAATTTTTCTTTTCTACAAATCTTGCCCTTAAGACTTTTTTTTCTTGATAAGTTTTTTCAGTATATTTGGTTATATTTTTAAGCGTCGCTTTCGTAAAACCGAATAACGTCATGTACTAATTAATTTAATTCAGGTAACAGGGTTTAATATTATGCTATACATTTTTTATTTTTCGAAAAGGTTTACTTATTAAATAATGAAAAAGGTTTCCCGTTATAAAGAATATATTCGTCGCGGTCGATCGTATAATGGAACAGGCGTTTTTATTTTTATAGTTAATTATTATATAACCGACATCCGTGGTTTAAAAAAAGGAATTAACTGCCAAAAAAATATTATCCGAATTTTTTGCTCAGTTATCCCGTATCCGCTACTAACGACAATAATACCAAACATAAAGTATATAACTTATCAACCGCCCCTTTCAGTTTCTTAATAAACCCGACGATCTAGACCGTTACGAAACCGAGATCATGGTAGAAATTTAAGCTTTTAAGGATATAGACGTTATTAACTAGAGTTCGGTAAATCTATAAATATTATTTTTATAAGACGTTAATTAAAACGCAATCCTTAATTCTATTATTATTAATAAAAGCTTTTTAATAGGCGCTAGGGATTTATGAGATTTTTAGCAAGTTTTTAGATATTTTTAGAATCTAGGTAGTTTTTTTATTTAATTATATAATATATAAAGCCGTTTTTTTCTTATATCGAATATTTATTCCATTTTATATATTATGTTATTTTTCAATTCCATATTATTCTATATCGTATATATTTTGATCGTATTTATTATTAATTCGAATAAAAAACCTAAAAAGCTGGATTAAATTCGATTTTTAATAAGAATTCCAATTAATAATTATTTTCTGAAATCGTTTTAGCGATTTTATATGGATCGATATATTTAAAATTAAGCTTGTTGCTAAGTGTTTTCGTTTAAATATTTTTAATAATAAGGTAAACCATTTCTTTTCGAAAGTTAGTCCCTTTAACAGTTTTTCGTTATAATATTTATGTATCTAATTTCGTACAAAGTTCAATTTTTGGTTTTATTTTTAAATTTAAATATTTTAATTATTTTAACGTAAAAGTTACTTTGACGTTATTAAGTTCATCATATACGTGTTTGTAAATATTCGATATAAACTCAAAATTTGTATATATTAAAATTATATTAATATTTCGTAATTACTGGTGTTATAAGTGACTTAGATAATGGATAATTCTTTAACCCCGTTATTTTATTCCTAATTAATAAAATATTATAAATATATTTTTAATATTTGCTTTAATTATTTTATTTAGGCTTCTGTTTAAAATCTAAATACATTAAATAATTTATGATTTAAACCGATTTATACTATAAGATTTTGTCATAATTTTAAACCTAACGCTATTCCTTAATTTAAGTTGATTTCGTATAATAATTCGTATATATTAAGCATGTTTTTTAAAAAGATATATACTATTTATTTTGTATTAATATCTTTATAACAAAACAAAAAATAAGAAAATTTCGTAAACCGATTAACGATAACGAAAATACTGTCGTAATATATTTTGTTACTGGAGTTTCGGATAATCGAAATTTAATAATAAAATATATAATAATCGAATTCCATAATTCTTTTAAAAAAGGTAATAATTGTAATTTCTATTAAGTTTATATCGTTACGTTTTAGCTTTATTATAAAGGTTATTTTATAGTCGTACGTTTTAAATTATTGTTTTTATTTTTTTTATATAAAACTATATACGTTAAAATTGTTTTAGGATTTTATAGATTTTTAAATGTTCGTATAATTAATGCTTATATATCTAGCGTAATAGGTCCATTCGATATTTTTCAAAAACGTTTAAATTTTTTGAATTTTGATTCTTTAGTAAATTATTATTATATTTTTTAATTTTTTCGTATATATCATATAGTATAACTCATATTGTTACAATTTAATATAAGCATCGATATTTTTAAGGTAATATTAAAAATTATATAGCTGATGTTAACCAATTGTTTTTCAAAGTCTAGTTGTTTATTTAAGGTATTTGCTCTGCTATTTTCTAAGCCCCTTTTATAAATAATAACGAAGTCGAAGTTTGTTATTTTTTTCGCATATTGTAATTATCGTTCTATAAGTTTTTTAATCGTAATAAAGTAAGTAAAATTTTTATAGTCTATATAAACTTTAACCTGATACAAATTTCTCTTCAGGAAATGCCTCAGCTTTCGAAATGTCATAATTATAGTCATAAATTCCTTATTTAAAATAACGTAATTAAGTTCGACTCCTTTTAATTCGTACGACAAAAATGCGGTAAAATGTAATTTATCTTAATTATCCCGTTATTCGATTATTACGTTGAATGCGTAATTCGAAATATCGGGTTTTAATTGAACGGGATATGTTAAATCGTATATAATTAATATTAATTCGTTAAAAATCATATTTTTAATTTTCTAATATATTTTTGTTATTTATAGTATTTATAAAAGCTTCTTTCTTTCTCTTAGTAAAATTAATTCGGGATATAATAATTTTGCTAAAATTCTTCATAAATTTCTTAGAATAAATAACAAATCTAAAAAATACTTATATTTTTTTTAACTATTATTAGCGTTTGCTATTTTATAACTATAAAGACTTTAGATTTATTCTAATATATTTCGAAATAATAATATGTTTCAGATATTCTACTTTTTGTTTATTAAATTAACTTCTTTTTTGTGTTAATTAGCAATTTAGCATTTTATATAACTGAAACAACTTTATAAGTATATTTTGCGTATATTTCTTCCGTTTTCAAATAAATAAGAATATCGTCGAGGTAATATATAACAAAACCGTCAAAGTATTTTCGTAATATATAATTTACTATTCATTTAAAAATTGCTAATGCGTTCGTAAATTCTATTAGCGTAATCAAATACTTAAATAATTTGTATTTCGTTTGAAAATTATTTTATTCGTATTTTTTCTTAATTCTTAATAAGGTTATATTCATTTTTACAATTAAATGTTATAAACTGTTTAACATTATAAAACCAGTTTTTTATATCCGTAATTAAGGCTAATAATATTCGATTTTTAATAGTAATGTTATTTAATTATTTAAAATTAATTACAAATCGTAGCGTTTTATTTTTTTCAGATACGAAAAATACAAGGTGGTTTACGAATAATTTAAAAAGTCGAATCCATTCTTTTTGTAACCGATCTCTTAAGTATTTTCTGAAAATACGTAATTCTTTTCCACTAAGATTATAAATAAGATAAAACTTTGTCGATAAATCTTTCTTAAAAACTATTTCGTAATCCTATTTACTATATTCTAGTAATTTCGTATCCAGTTTCTTTTTGAAAAGCTGCTTATATCTGTAATATTAAAATAGCATATTGGTTAAATCCTTTAATTTTTAAAGTTAGTATTTCAAATCGTTAAATCATTATATAAACATTATTTTGATAATAATAATAATATATCGTATATTTTTAATGCTTATTCTTTTATATATATTTCGTCTCTTTAGATAATAAAGTGTTTATCGTATTTTTATACCTGCATTTGTCGTTATTTTTGATGGAATATTAAAATCTTAATATTCATTTTTTCGCCTATCGATAAAATACAAAGCGATCTTTACCTAGCTATTCTTTTCCATTATTTAAGGCTTTATACTGGTATATTTATAATTCTATTAAGATCTCAGCGTAATTTCTAAATAAAACGATATCGACATTAATAGTTTAGTATAGTCCGTAAATAAATATCAATAAATAATTAATTTCGCGTAAAATATATTCGTTATCGTAAGCGAAATCCTGATTTTCGGCATTCGGAACTGTACAAGGTTTTAATTTATATTACTATAATAATCTAAGCTTATTAATTGCGTTTAGTATAATATAATTTCCCCTTAAAGCTCCGCAATTTCTTATTACGATATATTAATATGTTTTTATTCGTATATTTAAGGTAATAAGATTATTAACGAATTTTATTACCGCGTTTAAAACCTTTTTTAAGAATTTTAATTTATTCTTTAAACTTTTATCATTGAACGGCTTTTTTATAAGTAATCCAGTTTTAAATTCCTTTTCAAACTTATTAAACTTCATTTATATTTTTTATATAATGCGTTGAATTGCTATATTTATTGATTTTGCTGACGTATTATTTTTTTCGGTTGGATTAATTACTTTTAAATTTGTTATAATTCCTTTTGCTATTGAATAAATTATTTTTTCGCATAGTATATAACGTTCTATTAATCCTTATATAATTTATCGCTATATTAATAAAGTTCTTAAATAAACTATTTAAATTTCTTTTTTACAATTTATTTTTCTTCAATGTTTATAATAAACATTAATTAAAAATAAAAGTTTGTAATAACTTTTAGTAATATCTTTCTTCGGTGCGTTAAAATAACCTTTTTACAATTTAATAATTATATTAATTGTAAAAAGAAAAAAGGATTTTCTATAAACATTATTTTTCTTTTGGCTGATTCTATAAGGTCGTTCGTTCATTAATATCGTTTTATGAGATAATAATTTAAAAATGTCGATATTACCATTTATCCATTTTGTTATTACCGGTTTAATTAAAAAAAGTCGAATTTATATTTATATCTATGTTTAATACGTTAATGAATAGACATTTATTATTATTATTATATAATAAATAATAGCGTTATTTATAATATATAACGCACATTTTGCCATGTCGATCAAAGGTTTTAAAGCAAATATCTTTCGTCTATTTCGATATTTTTTAAACTATTCTTCGCAAGCTTTTTGCTATTTTTTAAATGCTTTTTAAGGTAGCTTGTTAATTTTTCGCATTCTTTATTAAAGTTCTTATCGTAATAGCGCTTATTAATATTAGACCTGGATTATATTAATAACTTTAATATTATTTTTTAAATTATTCTTATAATGATTTTTCTGGTAGGGATATCTAATTGTTGTATCGTAATTTTTTGAGTGTTTTATAAATACTTTGATAATATTCTATTTTGATATAATTATAATATCTAACTTAACTTTTGTTTTTGAGCTGAACAGTTTCGAGTTCCATAGGTTCCAGCGTTATACGATAGGATAAAAATAGTATATCGCGCTTTTTTTTCTAGTTGGCCGATTAGCTTTCGGACTTTAAAATATTTTATTCTTTTTTTTCTATACGTTATTCATACAGTTTATTATTAATCTTAATTACTTCGGTAAATAACCGTTTAAGATTGTAGATTTTAAAAACTTAATAATATTATCTTTAACGTTATATTTTAATCTTTTATAAAATATATCGATTAAATTATTGCTTTTATCGTCCGTTTATCTTGCTTTAACTATAAGGTTTTTGAAAGTAATGCTATATTTCGAAATAGGTTCTTTTTATTAAAAGTTTAAGATTTATTATATACTCGTTTGTTCTTTATCTGGGTTTTTAAAATTAGCTTTTAATTTATTTTCAAAGTTTACGTAATTAAAAAAATCCTAGTAACTTTTTCTTAATCGGCCTTAACGTTTTCTAAATAACTTCTTTTAATTAATTTAAACCAATTTAAAATATCTCTTATAAAAAAGGTTCTTATTGTGATAATATATACAGCTAGTCCGTATAAGGTGGATTAGAGTGTCCAAACCCCAATTGAGGTTTGGAATTACTAATCGTTTGGTATTGTGATTAGAGTCGCATCTTCGTTATCTTATAATTCTAACGAAAATTCGGTTTGCGAATTTATTTAAATCGTAAAAACTGAAATATATTCGTATTTAAGTAAAAAAAACTTTGAATCTTTTTTTATTATAAGGTTAAAGCTTTTGTGTCTTATACTTTCTTACGATAATACGAATTAAAGTAATTGCTATTTAATTTACTAATTGCTAAATTTATTCCTTACGCTCCTTAATTCTCGCTTAGAATTATGCAGCCGTAAAGGTGCCTAGATGTTAGTTAATATCTTAACTAAAAGGGTATTGCTTAAAATTTAACAATATTATTAAATAATAATTTGCAATGTATAACGGCTATACTGTTTAACGAATTATTAAATCTAAGTTATACGAGTTTATATTAACAAAAATATTATAAAAATCGAAGTAATAAATATAATAACGTATTACGTTTCGTAATATTAAAAATGTTTTAGATAACGATATTTTGGTAAAGGGTTAATACAAGTAAATTTTATAAACTGATATTATTTATATTATAAAAATACCAAACGTATATATCCTGTTCGGCTTACTGGTTTACTATCAATAAGTTAGTAATCCGGCTCACTGGCTTATTACCAGTGAATTGGTGATCCGTTACGTGACTTGATCTATCTTAGTTTCTTAGCTGCGACCGTTTCTGAAGGCCGCAGTTGTTAGAACATAACATTATATAATTTTATATCGGTTTTAACGCTTTTATTTTTCGTTTCGTTTTTTGCTTAATATATATATATTATTAATAATATTAATTATATTCTTTAACTCGTTCGATTAGAGTATAATATAACAATTAGGTTTATAATTATTACGTATTATTATTTTTCAAACGTTTTAAAATCGGATAGTTTTGTTTTAATTTTGATTTTTACTGTAAATCTAAATACCTAATTCGATTCCTCTTTAATAGTACGTTATTAAGCCTTTTTGTTTACAATAGCTTTATATCGAGTATTTTCGAATACTACAATTTTACGCAAGTTTGTATTAAATAGTTCAAATAAAAAATATCTAGTATTATAGGAAGAGTATTTAAAATGAATAAATCGAAACTTAATAAATAAAATTAGCACGAACCTGCGTTATATTTTAGCGGATATGTTTAATATATAGTTACACGAGTTTATATAGATTTTATCGTATTTAATTATAGGATTTTTTAGCTAGTTATAAAGTTAACGATTATAAAGAAAACCTAATCGTGAAAACTATAAATCAGTTATCGTATTCGAAGATACTGGATATAGGTTTTATCGCGCAAATTATATCGTTTAATAATTTTCTATATATTTAGCTTAACCTAGAAAATATAGCTTGAACGTAAATATATCTTATATAAAGGAAAACAAAAGTATTTCCCTGTATTACGTTTATTTATATTTATATATTTATTTTTTGGGAAAAGGCGTTACGAGTTTTTTCGAACTTAAAATATCTATTTTATTTGCTTATAAAGTATTCATTTTTATGTTATTCTCGATAATCTTTATAATTTATACAAATATTCGCATAATATTAAAGGCTTTGTAAATTATAAAGTTTTGTGAAACTGTAAACAATAGACAAAGTTTATAGCTATAATTAAAAAAGACGAAATTAACCTTAATGCGTATTTGTTTAAAGTTATTATACATATATTCGATAATACTTTAACAATAATATATAGTTTCTTTTCGAAACGGTTCTATTTATCCGAAAACCAGCTGGAATTTCGTTATTATTTGCATTTAAAAGACGAATTTAATCGTTAAAAACGGAACGAATATTATTTCTATTTAAATGATTTCTTAAGTTTGAATTAATTCGAAAACTAATAGTTAGATTTTATATTATGAATTCGAAATTAATTTAGGTACTGTTACAGCACTAGCAAAGCGGCTTATTTAAGCCGCCGTTTCGCTATATATACCCCAGCGCTACGCGTTTGTTAAATAGCTCTTTTTTTCCTTCCTCGTATAACAACAGAATATCTTCCAGAAACCCAAAAGACAAATAGCGCGGTAATAATTTGTTGTACTTTCAAAAAAAAAACTTTATAGCAATTTACATAACCTTGTTATAATACCGCTTATACCGCGCTCTAGGTCCGCCGCTATTACGTAGCCATCTCGCTATAATATCCCTCGATATCCCGACCCCTAAAAAAGATAATATAGGTACTAATACGCCTGCCTTTAAATATAAACAAAATAATAACGTAACGTTATTTTATTAATTTACGAATTCCAAAATATTCTTTTAGGAATTCCTTTACTTAATTACCGCTATAACGTAATTTACTTACAATTTTATATCGTTAGGACGTTTTTTCGAATAATACGAATACTCTTAAAAATACTTAAATATACTTTCGTAAATTTTAAAAACCTTTATTAATATTTAAAATATAATAATTTTTAAATTAAAAAATAATTTACGAATACAAACTAATTAATATAAATAATTAAGTAATTATAATATAAAAAGTACCGGCTTTATAACCGCCTAATTACTACAAATTAAATTATAACTAAAAAAAATTAATTTCGTAAGCATTTTATAGCTATAAAATAATTATTACGATAAAAAAATAATCTGTCATTAAAACTTTTTACTTACGAAAACGCTTAATTACCGCAAAACGGTCATTATAACGAATTACGGCGATAAAGAATATATTAATATTATTCGTTAATATTTTATTTAAAATAATTTTATAACCCGGTATTACTTAACCTTTAACGGACCCATAATATACTTTTTTCGAAATAACAGATAATTATTATTTTTATAATGTAAGGCCGTTTATATTGAAAAATAACGCTAAAATTACGATAATCCGTCAGAAAAAATATATTAATTAATATTCTTTAATATGCCTAAAATTTATAATTAATTAAAATATTTATTTTTAGGTTATAAACCGTATTATATATATAATTTAACGGCTTTAAGGTAATATTTATTTAAGTATACGTAATAAAGTTAATAATATAATAATATAACTTATAAATCCCGAAACGTATTTGTAAAAATAACAAAATATAAACAATATATTTTTTTCCTAAATTAAATTTATATTATTATTAATATATTAACTAAGGTTTATAAAAATTTTAAACGTTGAAATAAAGCTTAATAATATTTGCCGATTTTATCGGCAGCTTTATACGTTTGGCCGATTAAAGTCGGTAACAGCCCACTTTACGTATTATCGCATTATAATAAAAAATTAGTGGAGTACTTTAGGAAATTTTCGTTCCATAAATATAATACCTTGCTTTCGAAAACAATTAAGTATAAATACGGCTTTTTAAAAACCTTTTTAATAATATAGCAAATCGGACCTTTCGCAAACGTATGGCCAAAAGCCAAACCGCTAATAAAACGGTACCATAACGTTTGCCGAACGTTCCGGCGCCTTCCGAGCCCAAACTTATATAACTGGATGCAGTAATAATTAAAGTTACCGGGCCACGCCCCCCTTTAATTAAAAAAAATTACGCCGGCATAAGCTAAATTTTTATATATATTACAGAAAAAAAAATATTATATTTATATATACCCTAATCGGCGCCCGTAATTTATAACAATTAACGTAATACTTATAGCGTTATAGCCGAATACTAATACAGCGTAATAAAAAAATACTCAATTTTTAACATAAATTGCAATTACAAATACTTATTAAATTATTAAAATAACAATAAATTAAATTTATATATATGTTTTATAAGTTTTAATATATTTGTTTCCGTTTTATTTTATTTATAATTTAATAACGGCGTAATATTACTAATACGATCTATAATAAATTACGGATATTTATTTATAAGATTTATTAATAATAATTTTACGTATTAAAATAATATCCTTTATTATCTAATTTTTTAACCCTATTAATTTAAATTAATAAATAAAATTATAGCGGGTTCGATTACGACGGCTTATACAATACGATTCCGTATAGATTCCGTTACGGAAAACCTTATTTTTTACCGATAACCTTTAAACGGTCCTAACGTTATTTTCGAGTTACTTTAATTTCGGAAATATAATTCGTTAATCGATTAAACGGCAAAAATAATACATATAAATAACGAAACGGTATCGGAACTTCTAATCTTTTTGCATTCGGCGAAATTACTCTTTATTCTTTTTATTTTTTTACTTTATTTTAACGTTATATTTATAACAGTACAATTATTTTACGTTATTAATTTTTTAACGCTTTGTGACGTAAAAAACGTAATAATAGATTTTATATCTTTAATTAAAATTTTTATTTTTATAAATTTATTACGCAAAATCGTTATTTTATTTTTCCAGTTATTATTTATAAATACAGCAATATTATTAACGATTACTATAATTTTGTATAATATTTTTATTTTAAACGATAATATCGATCCGGATATTATTTTTTTTTAAATTACAGGATTTTTATAATTAAATAATTAAGGCGCCCTCATTATATTATATAACTGAAAAAGATATATAAAACTATTTCGACAGCAAATTATTAATAACGATAACCGAAATTTTGAAAAAGTTATTATCTAAGTATTATAACGTGGTAAAGATATTCGTTTTTCGTAACACCGATTCCTTATTACCGTATCAACTTTTCGATTATAAGATTAAATTACTCTTAAACTGCACGTTACGGTATAATTACGTAAAATTTATATCCCTTAATAAATTATTAGCAGTACGAAAATATATCGATAATTATTTAAAAAAAGTTTTATTCGTTTTAATAATTCTTTACTAATAACCTTTATTTTGTATATAAAAAAGTCGAATAACGAGGTACGTATTTACGTTAATTATTACGGCCTTAATAACGTTACGGTAAAAAATCGTTACTTTATTTCTTTAATTCGGAAAATCTTAAATATTTTTTATTCGATGTAGGTATTTACGAAATTTAATATCGTTATAATTTTTAATCGTTTACGTATTACCTTTAAGAATAAATAAAAAATAACCTTTATAACCCGATTTAAGTTATTTAAATACTTTATTATAAATTTCGATATAATAATCGTCCCGAATTTATTTTAATATTATATTAATTATATTTTATTAAACCTTCTAAATACATTCGTTATAATATATTTTAACGATATTTTACTTTATAATAAAAAATACAAAGGTTATATACGTAAAATAGTCCGATATTTCGTAAACGTAAAATTAATAATTAATATCCGGAAATACGAATTTAACATAACGAAAATACGTTATTTCAGCTTAATAATCTTTAACGATAATATTATTATAAACCCTAAAAAAGTTAAAATTATTTAGTAATAAAATATTCCTAAAAAGTTACGAAAATTATAACTTTTTTCGGTTTCGCAAATTTTTATCGACGATTTATAAAAAGCTTTTCGTTAATCGCAAAGCTCTTAATTATTTTAATAAGTAAAGTAAAATAAATAAACTTTTTAATAAAGGACGTTATGGCGGCCTTTTAATATCTTAAGAACGCCTTTTTTACGGTATCAGTTTTATTATATTACGATTTTTGGCGCAAAATAATTTTGATAACTAATATTTTCGATAAAGTATTGAAAACAATATTTTCGCAATACGATATATTAGGCGTTTTACGGCTTATCGTCTTTTCCTAATAAAATTTAACTTAGGAAAATATAATTATAAGATTTATAATAATAAATTATTAATTATTATTAAAGTTTTCGAAAAATGGCGTCCGAAATTATAAGGACTCGAAAAACCCATATAAATTATTATGGATTATAAAAACTTATAATATTTTGTATTATAAAGTTTTTAAATTAAAGTTAAATACGTTAATTTAAATTTCTTTTAGCGATTTCCGGTTTTAAATAATACATAAACCAGGAAAAAAGCTATAATTTTGAACGCGTTATTACCTTAGCCCGGTATTTAACTTACGGATCGCCATAATACGATTAACGATAAGATAATGTACCGATATCGAATAATATTTTTATTTAAATAATATAAAGGTTTTTTTAAAACATACGTTATAAACGTTATTTAGCTAATAAATATATTAATTAATAACGTTTACAAATCGTCTATACTAATTAACGATATTTTGACGATATTAGTCAACTTAATTTGTAAACGGTTTAAACTAAATATCTATAAAATGCTTAAATTATGAAAACCGATTATAAAACAATATAACGACGTATTTATATTAAAAAGAAATTATTTATACCAAGTAATAAGGCTTTAAAAAACAAATATTATACCGTAATTGTGATATAACGTTTACGGGTTATTTAAAATACTTTAAAATATATTACTTATTATAATAAGATTATTATTAATTACGTTTATATAAGGTTATTATTTTTATTACTGTATTAAAGCGTTTAAAATTTCAGTAACGAACTTTTTCCATTTTTTATGTATTTTATTTCGCTTATGAAACGATATTTTTATAAAGTACGTCGGTTTTTTTTTTCTTTTTATAAGAAATTCGAATATATTTACGAATATATTTTTATAATAATTTATAAATTTACGAAAATATATTATTTTATCGCCGTTACTAACATATCCGTAATTACTCTTGCCGACGGATTTCTTTTTAATATATACCGCCTATACGGTATTCTAGTTATAATTATAGCGAATTGCGATATATAATTTAGTTTAATTTTTTAAAAAAAAGCTAAATTAATAATTAAACGAAAATCGTTAATATAGTAATAAAGTAATATTTGCAAAATTATTATTTATTTTATTAAAACGATTAGTTAAATTAGTTTCCTTTAATCGAATTTGCTAATAATAATTACGTATTCAAAATTATTAGCATTTTGTTATTTCTTGCTAATTATGGCTTCCACCTTATTATAAGTACGGAATCGTAACGACATTTCGAAATTCTCAAAACGTTTATATAATAAAAAAGGTATACCAAAACGATAAACTACGCGGATAAACTGGAACAAATCTTAAAAAAGGTTAAAGTATTAATAGCAAAAACGTAAAACCGGTACGTAAAACAGGTTAATTAATACCGTAATAATACCGGTTCGTTCGCAAAATGAAAATAGGTTTAAGTTAATATACATCGTATAAAATCAAAACAGCTTAATAATAAATTTAAAAATAAATAAATAAGCTCTTTTGCTATTACCAAAGTATATTTTCGTACCGTAACCGTAAAACTACCGATATAATATAAGTTATTTTTAATTTTTTATATTTTCTTAATTTAACGTTATAAACCAAGTTTTTAAGGCAAAAGATAATAAACGAGAAATATGATATTTAGGCCGAAAACATTATTGTTACGAATACGGACGATATAAAATAGTTAAATAACATTTTAAAAAAATTTTAAGTTTTAAAAATATTAAATATAGCTTTTAATATAAGGTTAAATAACCGGAATTATATCGTTTTATTTAGGAACCAGTTATAAATTTTAAAAAACATAATTTTAACATAGTTAAATTTTGTAAAAATAATTCTAATAAATTTGAGTTATCCGATTAATACCAAATATTATTAATATAATAACAAAGGAAAACGTAAAATATATACAAAAAAGAAAAAAATATTTTATTAAGCCGACGCCGTAATAATATTACGATAAAATTTATATTATATTAAAATTAATAAAAATAAGTATTATTTTTATTAACGTTATAAATAACCGAATTACGAAAACCGGCAGCTAAATAACGGTATATTATTATAATAATTACGTAATATGGAAATATTTAACCTCTAAAAGAAATATAGCGCTACGATAATAATAAAACGATTAAAAGTTATTAAAAGGCAAAAAAAACTTTACGATATCGACGTCCGCCTAACTAAAACCTAAAATTATAATAATAATAATATATATTTTATTACAAAGAACGCGTTTAATTAATATTTTTAATTGGTATTTTTTATTATTAATAATTAAGTAATATTCGATCGTTTTTTTAGGCGGCGATCGAGGCGTTATTTTATTATCGCAAAATCAATATTATGTTATTACAGAATATGCATTTTTGTATATTTACGGCATTATCCGTAAAATAAGGATTATAAATTTATATTAAGGTCTGTCGAGCGGCGACTTCCGCGCAATAATCGATTTTGCTTTTTTATAAATAATATTAAAAGCGTAATTGTAATTAAAGGATAATATTTTCTTTCGCATCCCTTATACCGAACGTAATATAATAAGTTTTTTCGGCCGTTTCGAAAATAATACAAAATCGGAATATCGCTTTGTAAAACTTTTGACAAAAACCGTTAAAATACGAGTACGTTTTGTTGCCGTCGTCGTTGAAAATCGGCTTATCGTTATTATTACAATTAACGTCGAAGTAAAAATCCATCTAATAAAAAAAATATCTAACTTTAAAAAATTAATTTAAATATTTTCTGCTAATTATATATCGAAAAATTAATATAATAATAATATCCCGTAAACGTAATATTAATACTATAATGTATATAATTTATTAATTAATAAATTTTTCGGCATTTAATATAAAGCACATATTTTATTATTACGCCGGATATAAAACGATAATCGAAAAAAAGTATTTTATTAATATCGGGATTATAACTAAAACAATATATCTAAAATAAATTATGCATAGCCGTTTCGCATAAACGAGCGTTACGTAAATAATATAAGGTCGGAAAAATATCGTTATAATAATGAAAAAAAATTATAAAACGAAAAACGAAAAGGCGAGTATATGGCAAAATCTAATCGGGCCAATAATATCCCGTATAACAATATTACCACTTCCGTATCGGAATTAGCGTTATGCATTTTCTGTACAGTACTCCGCCATCCAGCCACTAATATAACCTTATCTTAGCTATACGGCGCGTACGTCATATTAACGCCACGACGTTTTATGATACCTAATACGCTATCAACTAATTAAGATTTGAATCCGGGAAAAAGTATTTATATTTTTTTCTTTTTCTTTTATGTAATTAAGGATAATTACTTTAAAAAAAGGATTATTATTACGGCATTAGCAAAGCGGCTTATTTAAGCTGCCGTTTCGCTATATATTTGTAAGCGTTACGTATTTGTTAAATAGTTCTCTTTTTTCTTTCTCGTATAATAACAGAATATCTTCCAGAAACCTAAGAGACGTACAGCGCCGTGACAGGTATATTAGATTAGATGGCAATTAATAATTAAATTATTGATATTATATAAATAAAAATATAACAGTATTTTTGTAATTAGAGGTTTTATATATTAATTTAATATTTTTCTTTTTCTATATATATACCTTTTTTTGTATCGTTATAGCTTTTTTTGCAGCCTTAAATACTATAGAAGTAAAGAAATCTTAACGTTTTTTACCTTTATAACCTTTTATATTAGCCGGACGAATTTATATAATATTCTTTCCCTTCGCAATTATCTCTATTTTATCGTCCGTAATTAGTTTATATGATATAGTCTCGTTTTAAGCTTATATAATCTTGTACGTATTTATATAAATTTATACCAGTTCGGATTTGGCCATTACCTTTTCTGCCCGTTTTATTTTATAGAAATCTTTCTTTTTTGCTTTAGTTAAGGTATTCGGTTCGTATTTAATCTTAGTTAAAAACGATTTGGTTGATACGAATTTACTTAAGTAAATTCCCCTTAATACGTTTTTTATTCGAATTGTTATAACGATATTTATATTATCGTAACTTTTATTAAACTTTGTATCAACTTATTAAAAATCTTTATATAAAATTATTTTACGTTATAATTTATGTTTAAATTTATCTTTATCTTTTTTAAATATTTCGTTTTTTTTCGTTTAATTTCTTAAAAACAAGTCTATATAAATATTAATGATAAATTTATTTATCGTAATATTTTGCTTATCTATATATTTAATATTTTAAAGTCGATCACCTTTAAAAAGATACAATAATAAAATTATATAATCTTATTATCTTTTTAATCGTATATTACTTACAAATTTCTAGCTTATTTTTTAACAGTATTTATTTTCTTTTTATTTAATAAATATATGTTCGATAAAAACTTATTAATTATTATAATAATTATTAATAACGTCGGATGCCGTTATTATAATTTGGTTTTTAATAGTACTTTTGATTTTTGAGATTTTAAAAATATATAATTAATCCAATGTTTCTTATTAATATATAAAACGGTAATATCGTTATTTATATAACGGCTAGGCCGTTTAACCAACTATTAAACCTTAAGTCGACGGGTTAATGTTGGCAGAAGTATCGTGGGAATCTGAGCAATAAATACAGTAACGTATTACGTCTTGTAATACTAAAAATGCTTTAAGTAACGATGTTATATTAATAAATATTATAAGCTAATATTATCTAAATTATAAAAGTAATAAATATTTTTTATACTTATTTTTTTCATCCTGTCGAGCCTGGCTTTAAAGGCTTTACGATCGATCCTGTCGAACCATTACGTAACTCAACTCATACGGCTTAATTATTGTTACGACCGTTTTCTAAGGCCGCAGCCCGTTAAGTTATAATACGATCCTTTTTCTCCATCATTTTCGTCCCGAAAATTTCTTTTTCTTTTATAAATCTTCCTTTTGCCATTATGTCAGATCGTATTAAAAAATTGACTAACGAAAAAACGAAAAAACGAAATAATTTACTTAAATTAATTACTTTTCGAACCGTGGACATGCCAGTATGTTCTTATTGTGTTCGTCGCGGGTTATCATTTTGTCGTGTTTTTCCGTCGGATTTTTTCAGGTGTAAGAAATGCGTAACGCGGAACCAGGGTTTTTATAACGTTAACGGCTTTTCCACTTTTCAACTTGAAAAGCTCGTTTCTAACCACTTTAAAGTTAAAATAAAACTTAAGAAAACCGAGGAAAAAACAGAGCAAACATAGGCCAAAGTTCGTCGTTTTCGAAAACAAAAGAAATTATAGGCCGACCGTATAGCACGTATGTTATCTCGTGAGCTTCGGTCCTTGAAGAAGTTGGATAAGTTAGAACGTCGAGAAAAACAGGCCAAACTAAAGGCCGCCAAAACCATAATGGCGGAAGCCGTTCCTTCTTTCGATTAGTCCAACTTAAAATCCATAAATTAATCGTTTATTAATTTGAAAATTTTTAACCCTGCCGATTTCGGCGTTATTAATAAAAGTTCTTCAACAGGCGCTAGGCGCTAATAAGATTTTTGGCAGGTTCCCAGGTATTTTCGAAATCTGGGTATTTTTTCCATTTAATTAGGTACTGGGTAAGTCCGTTTTGTTTTCGCATATTAAATATTTTTTTTATTTCGTATATTTGTTTATTTTTTACTTTTACGTCATTTTATATTGTATATACTTTAATTATATTTACTATTTATTCGAATAAAAAAACATAAAAAATTAAATAAAATTTAACTTTTGGTAAAAATTCTAATTAATAATTATTTTTTAAGACTTTTTTAACGATTTTGTATAAACCGATATATTTGAAATTAAATTTTTTATTGGGTCGTTTTATTTAAATATTTTTTGTAACGAAAAAAACTATTTCCTTCTTTTCGAAAATTAATTTTTTAACCTTTTTTAATTATAATATTTATTTATTTAATTCCGTACGAATTCCAATTTTATTTTTATTTTTTAATATAGCTATCGTAATTATTTTAACATAAAGGTTATTTTAATATTAATTAAACCGTTATCGTACGCTTTTTTATAAATTTTTAAAATAAAATTAAAATTTACGTTCGCAGGTATTATTTTAATATTTTCGTAATAGCTGATATTTTAAATTAGCTAATTAATTGGTAATTTTTTAATTTAATTATTTTGTTTGTAATTAATATAATATCGTAAGTAAATTTCTAAAATTTGATTTATTCGTTTTATTTATTTATTTGTTTAAAGTCTAAACGCGTTGGATAACTTATAATTTAGGCCGATTTATGCTATAAGGCTTTGCCAAAACTTAGATGCAAATATCGATCCTTTATTTAATATAACTTTTATTAGTAATCCGTATATGTTAAAAATATATTTAAAGAAAATATATGCTAATTATTCGGCATTTATATCCTTATAATATGGTAAAAAATAGGAGAATTTCGTAAATCGATTAACGATTACGAAAATACTATCGTAATATATTCCTATAACTGGGTTTTTTAATATAAAAAGCTTAGTAACAAAATCGAATATAATTAAATACTATAATCGTTTTATGATTAATAATGGCTATAATTTTCCGTATAGCTTATGTCGTCGAATTCTTACTCTGGCGCAAATATCGCATTACCGTATAATTTTTTATATTATTAATTTTGTTCTAAAAAAGAATATATGCGTTAAAATCGCTTTAAGATTTTATGGATTTTTGGATATCCGTATAGCTGATATTTATATATTTTTCGTACTAGATCTTTTTAATATTTTTCTAGAACTTATATTTTGTTCTGTTTTTGATTTTCTAAAAGATTATCGTTATACTGCTAGATTTTCTGGTACATATTGGAAAGTATTGCCCAAATTATCGCAATCTGTCATAAGCGTAAATATCTTTTTATAATAATATCGAAACTTATATGGCTAATTTTAACCAATTTTTTTTCGAGGTTTGGTCACTTGCTTAAAGCATTTATTCTGCCGTTCTTTAATCCTTTCTTATGGATAATAATAAAGTCGAAATTCGCCAATTTTTCCGCATATCTTAATTATCGTCCTATAAATTCCCTGGTCGTGGTAAATTAAATAAGATTTTAATAATCCGTATAAACCTTAACTTAATATAAATTTCCCTTTAAGAAATATTTAAACTCTCGAAATGCCATAATAATGGCCATAAATTCCTTATCTGAAATACCGTAATTAAGTCCGGTTCTTTTTAATTTATACGAAAAAAATACAATAAGGTGTAATTTGCCTTAATTATTTCGTTATTTAATTATTACGCTTAATACGTAATCCGAAATATCGGTTTCTACTTTAATAAAACGGTTTGGATCGTATATAATTAGTATTAATTTGTTAATAATCGTATTTTTAATAACTTGAAATACTTTTTTCGTATTTGATATTTATTTAAATTTCTTTTTTTTCGTAAGATTTATTAGGGGTATAATTATTTTGCTAAAATTTCGAATAAATTTTCTGTAATAATTAGCGAATTCAAGGAATACCTGTATTTTCTTAATTATTATTAACGTTTGCCATTTTATAATTATAACGATTTTCTTAGGGTTTATCTTAATATGTTTTAAAATCATAATATATCCCAGATATTTTATTTTTTATATATAAAATTAATTTCTTTTTACGTTAACAAATAGCTTTACGTCTTATAAAGCTTAAAAAACTTTATGAACGTATTTTGCGTATATTTTTTTGTCTTTGAAAAGATAAAAATGTTATCGAAATAACAAACGATAAAAATATTAAGATATTTTCGTAATACGTAATTAATTATTTGCTGGAAAATTACTAGTACGTTCGTAAGTCCTATTAATGTAACCAAATATTTAAATAATTTGTATTTCGTTTTGAAAATTATTTTTTATTTATATCCTTTTTTAATTCTGATAAAATTATATTTATTTTTAAAATTAAATATTATAAACTATTTAGTTCCGTAAAGTTAATCTTTTATTTCTGTAATCAAAAATAATGGTATTTAAGTTTTAATAATAACGTCGTTTAATTATTAATAATTAACCATAAATTATAATTTCTTATTTTTTTAAGTACGAAAAATATAAGATATCCTGCGGGTAATTTTAAAGGTCGAATTTATCCTTTTTATAATTAATTTTCTAGGTATTTTTTAAAAGTACGTAATTTATTTTCGTTAAAATTGTAAATAAGGTAAAACTTTGTCGAAAATCTTTCCTTAAAAATTATTTCATAATTCTATTTATTATATTCTAATAATTTCGTATCGAGCTCCTTTTTAAAGAGTTATTTATATCTATAATATTGTAATAACATATGAATTAAATTTCTAATTTTTTAGGCTATTATTCTTATTATTTTAGATCGTTATTTAATTACTTTAATTTCGCTTTAATAATAATAATAATATGTCGTATTTTTCTTTAATATCTATTTTTCTTTATATTTTGTTCCTTTAGGTAATAAGATATTTATTGTATCCTTATACCTGTATTCGTCGTTATCATCGATTAAATATTAAGATTTTAATTTTTTTTATTTATTAATAAGGAATAAAATAAACTTTACCTGGTTAATGCCACCATTAATTAAAATTTCGTATTAACGTATCCATAGTAAACCTAAGATTATATCGTAATTTCAAAATAAAACGATATCGAAATTAGCCGTTTAATATCGTCCTTAAATAAAAATCTCAAAATGATTAATTTCGCGTATGATTTTTCCGTTATCGTAAACAAATTTCTGATTTTCGGTATTTGTTATTATATAAGATTTTAACTTATATCTCCATAATAATTTAAATTTATTAATTAGGTTTGGTGCAATATAATTTCCGCCCAGAGCTCTGCAATCCACCATTACGATATACTAATACGTTCCGATTCGTATATCTATAGTAATAAAGTCGTTAACGTTTTTTATCGTCGCGTTTAAAGCCTTTTTCGGAAATTTCTTTTGATTTCTTTAGGTCTCGTTATCTTGTAGCTTTTTTACAGGTAACCTTTTTTTTAACTCCTGTTCGAATCTATCAAACCTTGCTTATATTTTTTTATTTAACGCGTTAAGCCGTTATATTTATCGCTGTTATCGGCGTACTGTTTTTTCGAACCGTATCAGCTATTTTTGATTTTTTTACAGTTTTTTTCCTATTAAATAAACTGTTTTTTCATATTTGCGATTATATCCCATTATGCGTCGTTCTGGCTATCGTTTTAAAGTTTTTTTGTAAATTAACATATTCTTTCCTTAATAACTTTTTTTAAGGATTCGCAATAAATATTAATTGAAAATGGAAATCCGTAATAACTTTCTGGTAATGTTTTTTTACCGTACGCTGGATTAACTCTTTTTCTATTTGGTAGTTATACCATTTATAATAATAAAAAAGGTCTTTTTACGGGCATTATTTTTCTTTAAGCTAGTTCTTTATTTCGGTTAATTGCTGGATATTTCCTAGGTTTATAGTTCAAAACTGTCGATACCATTACTTATTATTTTTATTATGTCCGGTACGGTTTAAAAAGTTGAATTTTTGGTAATATATACTGGTAATTCGTATATAAATATGTTATTTCCATTTTTCGTAATCAGGGTATTTTCGTCGTCGACAATATATAGCATATATTTTACCATATTGATCGGATATTCCGGGGCAAAGTTTTTCTATTTAATCCCGATATTTGCGTAATTATTTTTATAGCGCTTTTTGCCGTATTCGTAATATTTATTAAGTTAGCTTTCTGGCTTTTCGTATCCTTCGTCGAATTTCTTATCGTGATAATCCCTATTGGACCTTTTGCCTAAGGCCTAATACGTACTTGGCTTGGATTATGTTAATAACTTTACTATCGTTTCTTTGGTTATTCCTGGATTATCTCTCCGGTATAGGGGTCCAGTTATCCTATCGTGGCTTTTTGGGCTTCTTGCATTTATAAGCCTTATATCCCATTTTGCCACAGTTAAAGCATTTAATCTGGCTCCAATCTTGCCTATAGATAGCGCCGAATTCCATAAGTCCTAACGCCGTTCCATAAGAAATAAAGGGTGCATCTTTTTTTTTCTTTAGTTAAACTTGTTATATTCCGAACGTAAAACATATTTTCCCTTTTTTTTTATCGTTTTTCAAATTATTAATTATTAATCTTAATTACTTTTATAATATACCGATTTAAGGTAATTAATCGCTTAATCCGAATAATTTTATTTTTTATATTATCTTTCAGCTCCTTATAAAACATATCGATAAAAGTATTAGTTTTATTATTTTCTTATCCCGCCTTAACCGCGAAATTTTTAAAGGTTACGGCGTATTTAGACGTAAGTTCTTTTTATCGGAATTATAAAATTTATTAAGCCGTTAATCGTTTTTTATCCGGATTGCCGAAATTATTACGCATTTTATTTTCGAAATTGATATAAATTAAAAAAATCTTATTAATAAAATCTTTCTTATTTATTTTTCTTATTTCTAGAAAATCTTTTATAATAGGTTTAAATTAATTAACCGCATTTTTTATTAAGCATATTTCTATTATTAGGACCATATTCGTTAGCTTATTAAAGTTTAGAAAACGAAAGTAAATTCGTATTTAAATTAAGAAAATTTAAAGGTTATTTTTTTTATCGTAAAGTTCTAGTTTTTTCGGCTTTATATAAGCAAAAAAGGGTTAGGTAAATAACGTAGCCCTAAGCTGTCGAACTTTTCTTTTTAGTTTCCGAATTCGAGCCTAAAGCTATTAAGTAAAAGTTTTTTAAGTATTAGTTAACATCTTAATAATGTTAAATATTGCTCAAAGTCCGACAGTATTACTAAACAAAAGCTTATAACGTATAACGGCTAAACGGTTTAACCAATTATTAAACCTTAAGTTGACGAGTTTATATTAGCAGAAATATTGTGAGAATCTGAATAATAAATATAGTAACGTATTACGTCTCGTAATACCAAAGGTGCCTTAAGTAACGATATTATATTAATAAATATTGCAAGCTAATATTATTTAAATTATGGAAGTAATAAATGTTTTTTATATTTAATTTTTTTATCCTGTCGAGCCTGGCTCTAGAGGCTCTATGATCGATCCTGTCGAGCTATCACGTGATTTGACTCATACGGCTTAGTTATTGTTGCGACCGTTTTCTGAGGCCGCAGCCCGTTAGGTCATAACAATTTAGAATTAATTGAAATTTTAATAATTTTGAACATTTTCGTTAAATTAATATAATAATTTTTATAAAGATGAATAAGAATATATAAATTGTATTAATTATTAAGCCAAAAATAATAGTAATATTTTAAGGTTGGATAAGAAAATTCCAAATAGGCGAAAAAGACGAAAAAAAAAAGATAAAGTTTATTATAGGTACAACTATTCGCTTATAAATCGGACAAATAAAAAATTAAGAGTATTCGTAATAAAATTAGATGTAATTAATTACGCAAGTTATTATAAAAATTCAAAATATTAGATAAAACAAAAATTTAAATATTAATACTTATACGTAAATAATAAAATAAATTTAAATACGATAAAATTATTACGAAATTTTAAAAAACTGTCCAAATTTATAGAAACCTATTTAAATTTATATAGGATTATTTTACGCCTTTTTAATATTTATTTAAATAATATTTTATTTAAAGTATTGACGGAATTGTGCTTAATTTATTAAATATCTATTTTAATATACCCTGGTGTATATGTATTCACAATTTTTGGGTTTGTTGCAGTGATCCCTGTGACACTCCGTAGACAGCATAAGACATCAAGAATAGGATTTACTAGAGTCTTTCAACTCTACCCCTTGTTGTAGAATATCTAAGTTTTGACAACCCGAGATATCGTAGTTGGCAGGATGAACACCTTAGGAACAGGGCGCTCTGTCGTCTCAACCATAACATAAGGGCATGTACAGATTTTGATCCATTGAGATGTACAAGCTACTCCAATACTCTAGTGTAGACTGGTAGAGCAACCGTGACTGCGTACCTAGACTGCTCTACTTTGGCCAGTGCTTTACATAATCATGAAGAAGTAACCCAACGCAATTTGCTTGTCATCAGCGCTATGGCGTGGTGTCTTCACTGAGTAGCCACCACGCGCCCAACGACGTCTGGGATTGAACACGGAGTGGGAAATTTGTCAGCGAAGATGGCGTTCAGCCTAAGAGTGGTCGCCGTTTATGCCATGGGCATACGTAGGGCTGTAGATGATACGTCTAGGAAACTGCTGTCAAGGTACATGTACAATGAGCCACTTTATATGGGCTATATACTACTGTAGTTTCTGCAGTAAACCCACCTGCTAGTTAATCTAGTAGTTCTGTGTGCAAGAACCCCCTATACAACTTTAAGGACTACAACCACTAATGTAAATGGCCCTGCTTTAACGTAAGGAGATTGCCAGAAGTAGACGAGGGTTATTGTTGCGTACCCCTCGCTGTATGCCTGGCTTCTCTGATTGAAACGTTCGCTAAGAGTCCCAAAGAGGAGAGTAAAGGTAAGCGCACAATGCGGCTCCTGCACAGTAGCCCGTCACTCATAACCCCCGCCAATCGGATGACCCGTGCGAGACCCGGCAATGCCGTCAAGCCCCGGAAGCCCTGGCCCCTGACATGACCTGATCCTCAACCTATCGCTGACCTAGGTGCCCCTTGACGACCTAGCTAGGTCGACGGCTTGCCAAGGCTTCCAGTGCTTTGACGGTTAATGAGGGCGACAGCTAGCTAGCGCTGACAGGGCTTTTTGGCTTGTTAGGTCGACGGTTATGTTGTTAGTTAGGTTAGGTTCACTAGGGGCTTTAGGGTTTTTAGGAATGTGGGGTGAGGGCAGGGCGTAACGTCGTCGACCCAACTGTTGACCTGGCTGCTCGTTGACCTGAAAAAAGTGGGCTAGCTAATTCCACCTCGCCGCATATTCAATCCAACCACACCTAAACCGCTTCTAGCAACCCTACCATGTATCACTCTTCCTCTATACAAACTAAATAGTAACTCAGACAGGGCAAGTATTTTGCTAACGAGTAACCTATTATATATATATTATAATTAAAAGTGTTTAAAAATGATTATTTTAATCAACTTAAATCTTTTTGCTTTTTTAATACTAATATACTTTTTAATTTTAATTATATACATATCGTATTTTTTTTACCATTTAATGAAACCTAAATATAAATTTTTCAAAAATAGACTCGTTTTATATCTTTTCTTTGAAAAACTTTATTTTTATTTTTATTTAACGTACTATATAAACCTGTAGTGTATACAAGCTTACAGCTTGTTTATTAGCATTTTACATTAATAAAAATAACGTAATTATTTATAATATATTAAATTAATATAAATTAATCAGGTTTAATTTCGCTAGACATATTTTTTTGTTTATAAATATTCGAATTATATTCTAATTTATTATAATAATAGATTTTCGTTTTTTAGTCTCAGAATTATGTAATTAATGTTTTTTAGTTATAATTAATTGCGATTTTTATTACTACTTTCTCTATTTAGAAGATTTAATTTTTATATACGGAGTATTCTTTTAAAGCTGCCTTTTTTTAATTTTTTAATCTATATTTAAAGTATATTTTATTCCTACTAAGAAACTATTTTTCAGTTTTAAAGAATAATTTTATATAAAAGGGAAAAAAAGTCTTCTTATTAATGAATTAACTCATTTTTTAGTTTTATAAAAATATTCTAACTTTTTTATATATTTTGTTAATGTTTTTAATTATTCTTTCTAATTTGTTATATTTTCTTATTTTTTTTTAATTCTTAACATTCTTAATTTTATTAATTTTATTAATTTTATTAATTTTATTAATTTTATTAATTTTATTAATTTTATTAATTTTATTAATTTTATTAATTTTATTAATTTTAT